>CM060324.1:27169287-27194287 GCA_030674155.1 Stramonita haemastoma | reverse complement strand
ACACACACACACACAACACACAACACACACACACACACACCACGCGCCGCGCGCGCGCGCGCGCACACACACACACACATACAACCTAATACTCCAACACACACACACACACACACACACACACACACACACACACAACAAACACACACACACACACACACACACATAAACACACACACACACTCACACACACACACACACACGCACAACCCAACACTCCCAACACACACACACACACACACACACACACACACACACACACACACACACACACACACACACACACACACTAACACACACACTCTAACACACACACTCTAACACACTCACCAGCCAAAAATTCATGGTGCGGGGGAAGGGCGGGGAAGGGGAGGTAGGGCGGGGGGCGGTGAGCCAGAAGCGGGCGGGGAGCCAAGATGCTGTCGATGGTGAACAAGGACGGCGACGACGACGACGACACAGCAGCAGCAGCAGCCGCGGCAGCCGCCCCCGCCAACAGAGAGCTGTGGCAGTTCTTCACGCGGTCTGCAGCCGCCGCGGAGGCGTAGTAGCCGAAGGGGAAGTGAGGCAGCATCATGGCGGAGGCTGGAACAGCCAGGTCCACCAGGGACCGGGGGAAGGCGCCCGGGAGCGCTGCCGGGGCCTGGGGGTGGGGGTGGGGGTGAGGGTGAGGGAGGGGGCAGGACCCCCCCGGGAATCCATGGACAAGGCCAGGTTGAGAGCGACCGGGGAGGAGACGGGCGGGAGCTTGGTGTTCCCGGGCCGATCCGAGTCCAGGGAGTCCAGCTTGCCTGGGGAAGGACTAGGACTCCGGCACCGCTTTACATTCACAGTCCACCTCCCTGTTAAGGGTGGGGGAGGTTTCAGTATCGATCACCTTATACAGGGTACGGTTTTATGTTGTGTTTTTTGGGGGGGTGGGTAGGTGGTGTTAAATGTGTCCAGCTTAGGGGAATATTTTGGGTTAAAACAGATGTGTGTGTGCTATTCAAAATGTATCTCAGAACCAGTCAGTACAAAGCACAACATCAATTAACGTCATGAAAAATTCAGTCTTGATGTACACACACAAAAGTTGTGGTCGATATAGAGATCTTCACAGTGTTGGGCTACAGTCAACTGCCATTGAGGTTTATCATCGTTTGTTTTGGTGAAGCTCCGTGATTCAATGTCAGCCACATTCACAGCCTGAAAACTGATGCAGACATCTAACGTTCTTGGCTCAGGAAAGTTGTCAAAACAATCGAGAACGTCGACGTTTCGATGATGGCAAATGTACTTGACAGGCTTCAAGGCATCCAAATACTAAGGGTAAGGATGTCCTAATTTTCTTGTGCTTCTAAAACAAAAACAAAATCTGATCAAACTATTTTTTTTCAGAAAACTCCACGGAAATACCAACGACTTTATTATTTTTTTCTGGGTTCTCTTTTAATTGTATGCAAAAAGGAAGCACTCTAAGTAAAATCACCAAAGCTTCGGTTTCCAAACCTTCACAAATCGCAATGTTTATCCACACTTGGGAGTGAAGTTTCGGACAGTTTGGGCAACAAACAGCGTAGTGACGAGGCAGCAAGTTGGGAATGTGTGTATACGTGTTCCCACAAATCACCTGTTTAGTCTCACTCTATTTTCTTTTCTCTCCACAGATTGCTGTCTTCCAAAAAAACAGGACACGGCTGGTTTTTTTTTTTCAAATATAAAAGTTGAGATCATACACGAAGTCCACACACAATCTGGAACTAAACTGGATTTCCTGGAAGCGACAAACTTGATCTGAAAACGGCACAGACGATAATAACAGCCAAAACAAACCGTTAGTAGTAGCTTCAGTCTCCCCCCAAATCTCAGTCACAGATTTGGCACCACACACGGTATGCATCCAGCAGACTCATTCATTCTATACAGGGGGTCGTGGGTCTCTTGTGGCTGGGTTGGAACGTACGTCTTTATATTCAATGACCACCACCGCTGCTAACCAGGACTCCTCAACTCTCGCTAGCCTACTCCTCAATCGAGGGTGTCAGGGCACTGCTAGGAGAAGAGGAAGGGGGAGGAGGAAAGGAGGGGGGGAGGCTAGGTTAGGCTAACAGAGACACTTTTTCAGGGTCCCGTACAAGCTTTGTCCTATCGCTGCTCCATCGGCCATTAATGCTCCAACTTCCCGCCCCTCCTTGCCCGCTTTCTACACTTTGTCGTCTGCCTGTCACAGCGATCATGGTAGAGGACCAATCAGCGAGGCGCTACAGGTGCCTTATGAATATTCATCGCAATGGGCTCTCGCGTTCTGATAGGATTTGTCGCTTTGGGTCGGGAGGGGGATCGATCGAAAGACGCGCGCGTGGATTGGCCCGATGTCATTTTTACGAACTTTCTCCGATAAAAGTACAAAAAGAGGTTTGGGGAGGGGGGGGGGGAGGTAGAGGGGAGGAAGGAGGGGAAGAAGAAGGAGGTAGAGGAGGGAAGACGGACTGTATAAGGGAAAGAGCAATGCAAGAAAGAAAAATGGAGTCAGGGATTCATAAGGAATAAAAATAATGATAATAATAATAATAATAATAATAATAATAATAATAATAATAATAATATTAATAATATTAATAATATTAAAATAAAATAAAATAAAATAAAATAAAATAAAACAAAATAAAATAAAATAAAATAAAATCACTCTTTCCTTTTCACTCCTCGACTCCTCCTTACCTTCTCCACCCCATCCATCCACCCACCCACCCACCCTCCTCCTCTCTCTCTCTACTCCCTCCACTCCCATCCACATCCCCAAACCTCCATCCATCGCCCCTACCCCCCCCCCCCACCCCCCCCCCAACGCGCCCCCCCCCCCACCTCCTTCCCCCCCCCCCCCCCCCCCCCCCCCCCCCCCCCCCCCGTAGCCAGCCTCCTTGTGTCATTTTGTGTGGTGGAGTTTTTCCTCGTTAGGGGCTTTTGACGAAGTGCAGGAGAAGGGTTTCTGCCGGCAGGAGATGAGGGGGGTCAGCGCGGGGCTTTGGGGACTTTGGCTGCGGGCTTTGGCAGACTTCCCGCCCGATCAGCGTTTGACCCTGGAAGCCCTGCCAGTGCCGTAGCCCTTGGTGGTCGTCTGCCCAAGTCTGGGCATCATCGCTTCTAGCATCGGGGGGCCCCCTCAGGCGGCTCAATTGGCTCCTGGCCTGAACTCTGTGTGTGTGTTGTGTTGTGTTGTGTGCTCGTAACGATTGTGATGTTTAAGAGTGTTAGTTTGGTTGTTTGTTGGGTGGTTTTTGATGGTTGGTGGTTGGTTGGTTGGTTGGTTGGTGGTGGTGGTGGTGTGTGTGTGTGTGGTATGTGAAGATATGACACTAATGACAATAACTTAATGGCAACAAAATAATGATAATGGTAATAATAATGATGATAGTAATAATATAATGATGACGGCTTTGTTGTGATGGTGATGGTGAGGGTAATAATGATAATGTTGAATTCATGTAGAAATGAAAAAAAAACCAATAGATATATAAGAGACCCCCATAATGAATGAAATATTTTTAAAGTACACTCCTCTGATATTTTTTCGTATCCTATGGGTCGAGCACAGAAAAAAATATTGCTATATGCCCCAAATAGTGTATAGTATGCGCCATTTTGACATTTAAAAAAAACAACAACAACCGTATTTAATTAAATTAATAGCCAATACATTGCTATTACAGGTAAATCTATACAGCTTAGATCTTTACATGTGTACTTATGAAAAGGAGAGAGAGAGAGAGAGAGGGGGAGAGAGAGAGAGAGAGAGAGAGAGGAGAGAGAGAGAGAGAGAGAGAAGAGAGATGAGAGAGAGAGAGAGAGTTTTATTTACAAAACAGGCATCCCTCAGTCTCAGAAGACTATGGAGCTGCACTCTAGGCTCCAGAGCGCAACAATTTAAGGTATGATCAGCCACTGATGTAATACTGCTGGGCCTAATTTGTCAGTGACCTGAGGAAGAAAGTGTGGCCGACGGAGATAACCCTACAGACTAAGCTGTACGGCCCACGAGAGGAGCTGGAAAGGACATGCCATTATTTTTCCCAGACACATCTGACAGTGTAAAGCGAACGAGAGAAGGAGAAGAAGAAGAAGGTTTGTCAGGCGCTTAACGACAGCACATCGCAATTTCGATGACAGGCCAGACAACAATGGTTGCTGTCTGAGCGTTCGACAAAGAGCTTTGAAGAAGCAGAATCGTCACCACAGCAATGGAACCTGCACTTTGCTTAGAGGGAGTAGGCCAGGTAGACTATGTGTTGTTATGTTTGCACAGACAGCATAGAAGAATGTGTTGATTGAGTATGGCGCTGTAAGCTGTAAGCCTTCTGATGACAATATACGCTTTCATGATACATTCTGTTATCCTCTAGATCTAGATGTTTATTTATTTATTTATTTATTTATTTATTTATACCACTTTTATGTCACAGCAGATTTCTCTGCGTGAAATTCGGACTGCTCTCCCCGGGGAGAGCGCGTCACCACAAGTGCAGCGCCTACCCTTTTTGTCCTTTTACCTGTCTGCAACTGTATTTGTTTCCCTATCAGAGTGTCTTTTTTTCTACATAATTTTGCAAGGGGCAACCCTCTTGTTGCCGTGGGTTCTTTTACGTGCGCTAAATGATGATATGTAACACACGGTAACTCAGTTTATCGTATCATCCGAAAGACTACCACCCAGACCACCACTCATGATCTAGTGGATGGGGGAAAAGTTTGGGGCCCAAACGGGACTCGAACCACCGCATACTCAGACCCGGACTTTTCGCTTTCTAGACAGGCGCGTTACCTCAAGACCACCGATGCACAAATGTGTAATACTGTGCTCGAAGCTAACTGAATTTGTCTGGTTTTGATATTATAAGGTATTTGGTATTAGAGAAGGAACTCGTTGCTCTTTGATCACCACAGTCCCTAAATCGGATACCTCCGCTGGGACTGTCTAATATAATCTTCAGCCACACTCTGTCTCCTGCTATGCTGTCGGACAGCTTGCGTGTGGTTGGCTTAAAACACAACTTCATCGAAGCCGTCACGTGAAGACAGCCTTGTCTTGGCAAGACAACATGTAAACTTCTGATAGTCACTGTCAGCCATGACATAATTACATACACACACTGTGACAGACGACTTGATTTAAACAACATGTTCTTTATTTTTAGTTCAAGCATAGTGTCACAAGGAGGGAGGCGAAGAGAGAGATAACGATGGGAAGACAACAGCACAGAGTGGACTGGCCTTGAGTGAAATGAATGGCTACGGAAAGCAGAGGACTGTGGGGAGTGCAGGAAGCTTGGTTGCAAAATCTTCAGTGGTGCTCCCGATGGTCTACGGGATCTACGGGATAAGTGAAAGTGAAGGTGATAGACTAGCGTCACAAAGACACAAGCATAATTTTGGACAGGAAAACAACTCGATTTATAAAAAAAAAAATAATTAAATAAATAAAAACACCTCGGTTTTTAACGATAGTCTTGTCATCATTGACATAGTTAGGCAACTCGTGATGGAAGACTCCACAATGTTTTTGGTAACAGTCGACAACAATTCATACAATACATTCTGCAATAGACTCTAGCTGGGGCAGGATAGCTCAGTGGTCAGAGCGCTCGCTTTCCCCAAGTCAAGTTAAGCAGTGTTGAGCGTGGTTACCAGTTGGATGGGTGACCGTTTGCGCGCCTTGGCTTCAGTACAGTCCCCCCCCCAGTTCAGCCAGCTGTAAATGGGTACCTGCAGTCTTTAGGGTCAGGGAAGGTAAAGCAGCGAGGGAGAGGAGATGGGCGCCGCCCTCAACATGCTGGCCTCTAGAGAAGCTGAGGTCTCTGATGCCTTGCTCCCCTTCAACCGCCTAGGTTATGGGACACCTTTTACCACTACCTTACATTCTGAAATAATGAGTATACTTATCAAATAGTGTAACAGCTTATGCTTTGTTACTTACCGCTTGCAGTGCATTGGTTTATACTGACTGATATAATCCAGTTTTTGTCACACCCCTACTGAATGTCGTATTTTTGAATTGACAGAACAAGAGGGATAATCTTCTCTCTAGGCAAACACACAAATTATGATGGATGTATCCACAAAATCTGATCTGATAAGGGACACTTGAATAGGCTACACAAATTAATAGTCTAGAGCTAGAAAAAAATAAACCTCCCCGAAGATAGCATGCGGTACTAACCTTCCATACGCTCTGGTGTGTGTACACCCAGACCCCTATATTTGCTATGTAATCAAAAACTATCAACCACAGCCTTGAAATTTCATGACTTTGTCAATAAACATCTGTTCTACACTTACACAAAAAATGGTTTATTTTTGTTAATTAGAAATGCACTTAATTAGCATTTAAACTCCCAGTACGTCCTGGGTGTTGTACACACCCATACGCTGAAAGAAGGGTTACTCATTACAACATCAGAATGACGTCACTGCCTTGTGGCCGCCCTACATCGTGGTTGCTAGGACACCTGTCCTTGTACTGAGAATTTTTGCTGGCTGCTAAGCTGTGGTGGTAGGCCCTACATGATAGTACTTTTGAGAGTTCCAGGCAAATTGTGTGTGTGTGTGTGTGTGTGCGCGCGCGCGCGCATGCATGTGCGTGCAAATTGTGTGTGTGTGTGTTGTGTGCGCGCGCGCGCATGCGTGTGCTGCAAATTGTGTGTGTGTGCGCGCGTGCATGTGTGTGCGTGCGTGGGCGCACGAACGTGGGCACATGTATGTCTGACTGCATGCGTGCCTGTGTGCATGCATGCATGCATGCGTTGCATACATGTGTCCAAGTCAAAGTCGGTCAAAGTCTATTTTTTATTTCTGGATAATTCGTTGAATAAGCTTTGATTTTCTTTTTTGAAGTGGATGGCATGTGTGTGTGTGTGCATGTGTGTGTGTGTGCACATATCTTTGAATGTGTGTATGTATGCGTGTGCATCTGTGCACATAATTATATTTTATTTTTATTTATTTTTTATAATGAGGATAATGGAATAAGCACTTTGCGGTTTTTATATCCAGTCCCCGTGCGTACGCAGTTTTGTAAATCTTATCTGTTCCCACAGCACATGATTGCCTACTCTTATGAAAAGCGGAACAGGATCGTACATGTGTGTAAGATGTTCTGATGCATTCGCACATGAGGCCTTGGTTTATAGTCTCATCCAAAGGACTTTTGAGGCATGTGTGTGTGTGTGCGCGTGTCAATCAATCAATCAATCAATCAATCAATCAGCCAGACCAGACAACAGAGAGGGATGACAACTCTCCTCCCTTTCCATGACGTCAAATGTGTGCTATTACGTAGATCTGAGAGTACATTGTAAAGGGAGAGGGGGGAGGAGTGTGGTGCTATCATATAGATCTATGATAGACTGATGATCTGGAATTTGTGACACATCAGCCTTAGCCACAACATGAGACAAATTGATATGCTTGCCTTAGGGCAGATCTGGTGATGCTTTCACTATCAATGTTTATTAGAATTATTGTCATTATCATCACCGTAATTATTCGTTATTATTATTATTATTATTATTATTATTATTATTATTATTATTATTATTATTATTATTTAATTATATATATATTTTTACTACTACTACTACTACTACTACTACTACTACTACTACTACTACTACTACTACTACTACTACTACTTCTACCACCACCACTACCACTACTACTACTACAACTACTACTACTACTGTTGTTATTATCATCATTATTATTATCATTATCATCATTATTGTTGTCATATAATCATCATCATCATCATCATCATCATCATTATTATTATTATTATTATTATTATTATTATTATTATTATTGACTCTCAACTCAGTGGTAAACCAACGGCCATAAGACTGCAAATCTATGCAGGTGCACAGTAAAGTAACAAGCCCTTTTTTTCCCTTTAGGGATAGCTCCAGTGCATATGGGCATATTTTGGGTGCATACCTTTCATGCACCTCAAGTACTAGATCTTTTGTAGGAAGAGCACTCTCCCTTCTTACAAACCTTACACATAAAGGCAGACTCCCCTGTATGCAGATTATGTTACTCAACATCCAGGATGTACAGTAGGCTCTTCAAGTCATAGGGTTGCTATGCAACCAGGATGTAGGGAAAGAGCTTAGTGATTCAAGCAAGGCAAGGCAGAGGTTTAGTTCCTTTTCAGACAGCCTGGGTGTGTGTACACCCAGGAGATATGGGAGCGGGTTATGCCTTCACTAACAGTATGGGTGTGTGTACACCCAGGAGATATGGGAGCGGATTATGCCTTCACTAACAGTATGGGTGTGTGTACACCCAGGAGATATGGGAGCGGATTATGCCTTCACTAACAGTATGGGTGTGTGTACACCCAGGAGATATGGGGCGTCGAGCCGAGGCGACGTACGGGGAAGGTTAATGGTGGGTGAGGGCGGTTGCATAAGCAAAATCACACCATTTGTGAACTTCGGAATTCTAATCGAGGAGCAAAAAAAATAAAAAGTGAAAAAAAAAGCAAATAAGCATAGACTATGTGTCGAACATCGTTATCATTTAAAGAGAGAGAGAGAGAGAGAGAGAGAGAGAGAGAGAGAGAGAGAGAGAGACAGAGAGAGAGAGAGAGAGAGAGAGAGAGAGAGAGAGAGAGAGAGAGAGAGAGAGAGAGACTTACTGACCAACGTCAAACATTTCAAAACATCAGGGTAACAAAGCAACAAAAAAAAAGCCAATACATTGGTGATTAGGTCAGTTTTCAATCAACCAGAAAGTTCATGTGAAACAGGGAACAAAGCAAACATAAACAGGAAAAAGGGGGAAATGTAGAGAAAGTACGTTTTGGTAGAGAGGTATATGACAGAGGGGAGACAGGGCTGGCGAGATAGGGAAAAACCAATCATCATCAGTATCAGAACATGGGAACGTTCGGCTGAGCTATCAAGTGTGTCAATCTTCTGGGTAGAAAAATAATAATAGATGTATGAAGGACGGTAACTCTTGACATTGCTTGAACACAGTTACTTCCCGTGGTATGTCACCCATACTCGCGTTCTTTTGTAGAATAAATAGACTATAATGTGAATGTTCTTTCTACTCAGGTATGCAATAGAATTACTTTTTTCGGGAGGGGGGGGGGGGGGGAGGTGGTTATGTGAAAATACTGTGAATAATTTATCCTATTACTATTATTATTATTTCAAAATAATAGTCTGATCACATGTAGTGGCTAGCCTGCTAGCTTTGTTTTGAGGAAAGTAAGCCCCTTGCAAACAAACAAACAAGTAAGCAAACCAAAAGTCGTCTTACGCCTGTGTATGTTTTGGAAAATAGGTCCCTCTCTCACTGAAACCGATGCCAAACATTTAGAAGACCAACATAAGCAAATGAAAGTGTCACCTCCATCTAAATGAGGCTATATCTAATGATGATTTAGATTGCATGGGGTTGAGTCCAGATAATTACTTTAATCTTTATCATTATAGATCTAGAGACTTGACGTATGCAGTAAATCGTTGAATAGTATAGACCCTCTATGTTCTAATGTCGGAATATGTCGACTGAGAACAGCTGGCAAACCTGCAAAGAAAAAGTTAACAAGCACAGGAGAAGACCAGGCACTAATTACAACCAGCAGAGAGATTTTATTGTTTTATTCTTTTATATCGAGGATAAGGAGAGAGAGAGAGAGAGAGAGAGAGGAGAGAGAGAGAGAGAGAGAAGAGAGAGAAGAGAGAGAGGAGAGAGAGAATGTAAATAAATAGAATTGACATTAAATATGTTTTCATTGTAAGAGAGAGTGCATAGACACACAGGAACATTTTGTTCCTAATGTGTTATTTGTTTTCACTCCCTTTTGGAAAACAAAAGCAACAACAACAACAACAACAACAACAAAAGTAAAGTCAAAGAACAGATAGCATAGGTACGCAATTTGCGACGAACTGCGTTGATCCCCAGGTAGTGGGGGGGGGGGGGGGGGGGGAGGAATCAACGCAGTTCGTCGCAAATTGGGATGAACTGCGTTGTTTGGGACTTACTGCAGCAGAACAACTGTGCATGTTTTAGTCAAGAAGGCATAGCTGTATTCAGCTCTCTGGTTGACTGCCCTTTTTGGCACTTTGTTGCTTTTTCTTTTGTTTTTGTTGTGTTGTTGTGGTTGTTTTGTGTGTGTGTGTTTTGATCGGGTTTTGTCTGTCTGTCTGTTTGGATTTTTTTTGTTGGTGGTGGTGGTGGGGGAGGAGGGGGGAAACTAGATCACTACACTGGCACTTGGGATGTACGCACACTAAAGCCACAGGGAAAGGGGAAGAACTGACACCTAGTGCACACGCGCGCCTGCGTGCGTGTGCACGTACGTGTGCACCACTTTACATAACCACGTCCTCACAACCATATCTACTTGTAAGCAAAGTAACTTATTAAAAAAAAAAACAAAAAAGAAAGAAGAAGTGAGTAAAGTAACCATAGAAAAATAGCTTCAAAGAAAACAAGGCCAGCACAGCGTCACTAATATATCCATTATTCTGCTTTTGCAAATTCCCTTTAGGAAAGTATTTGAGTCTTCGGTTCCTTCGCTCCCTATTTCAAACGTGTTTTCATACAGGTTTATATACCTTGCACACTTGTTTGCTTTAGGGATCGATCCCCTTCGCCCCTACTTGAGAGCCCAGATAGGATTTAAGTCCCCAACCTCTCCGTTATAGTTATACAGGAGCTTAGAGCGACAAGAGATTTTGGCCTGAGCTTCTCCAATATGGTTATGCAGGAGCTTAGCGCGACAAGAGATTTGATTTGCTGTCCGTGAAGTGACAGGAGTTTTGATTGGCTCTGTGTTAAGTGACGGGATTTAGGATTGGCTCTAGGTTGAAGTAGGGTATTGCGCGCGTGTGCATACAGGGGGAGAGTTTTGGCTGTGACACGTGGCTCCACTCCGCAAGTGTCAATTATATAAAAGTTGTTGGGAGTATGTGTGTGTGTGTGTGTGTGTGTGTGGGGGGGGGGGGGTTGTTGTGTTCTTTTCCTGTGGTTTTTTTTTGTGTTGCTTTGGTTTCCTTTCGTTGTTTTATCGTTGCTGTTGTATTTTTTTATTGTCGTTGATGTTGTCAGTGTAAGTGTTATGAAAAATGTTTTTTAAAATGTCTTTTCATTATTTTCTTTTTCTGTTTTTCTTTTTGTCTTTCTTACGTCCTGTTTTTATGTTTGTATTCTGTTCTTTCTTTTTCCGCCCCTGTGCACTGCCTCTTTCTGTCTTCTTTTCTTCCCCATTTCTTTCTTTCTTTCCTTCTGTCTTTCTGTCTTCCTATTTAGTGAAACATATTTCAAGTCAGCTCCATATTCCCCTTTTCCTGGACACACTGTTTTCAATCTCTTTATAACAGTACTGGTTCTACCGCTGATCGATATTGAATACTACTAAAAAAACAAAACCCACGATGATTAATGTGATCAATTGGCACTCTGGGCCTAGGTCTAGTTCAATCTTGTTTCCAGATTGTCCACTTGACCGTTTAAAACTGCGCAAAAATGTGGCATTTTTTTCCATTTCAGTTTTTTAGGGGGGGGGGGGGGGGGGGGGGGGGGGGGGGGGGGGGCTAGACAACGTTTTCTTTTCGTTTCTTGGCTTAGAGCTCAGAGGTTTACCAGTGATGATATTTTGTGTATAGGACTGTGTATCGGAATATACGGGATAGCTCAGTGGTCAGAGCGCTCTCTTTCACCCAAGCCAATGTTAAGCAGCATCGAGCGTGGTTGCCAATTGGATGGGTGACCGTTTGCGCGCCTTGGCTTCAGTACAGTCCCCCAGTTCACCCAGCTGTAAATGGGTACCTGTCCTCTATAAGGTCAGGGAAGGTAAAGCAGCGAAGGAGAGGAGATGGGCGCCGCCCTCAATATGCTGGCCCCTAGAAAAGCTGAGGTCTCTGACGCCTCGCTCCCCTACGACCACCTAGGTTATGGGACACCTTTACCATTACCTTTACTGTGTATCTACCATAAAGGTCGCCACGTTCCGACTTACAGGAGCATGTCTAAACACAGCACCCGTGTACATGCGTTTTTGAAACTTTTGTCATCCGTTCCTAAAAGGTAAGGTAAAGGTGTTCCATAACCTAGGCGGTCGTAGGGGAGCGAGGCATCAGAGATCTCAGCTTCTCTAGGGGCCAGCATATTGAGGGCGGCGCCCATCTCCTCTCCCACACTGTTTTACATTCCCCGACTCTAAAGAAGGCAGGTACCCATTTACAGCTGGGTGAACTGGGGGGACTGTACTGAAGCCAAGGCGCGTAAACGGTCACCCATCCAATTGGTAACCACACTCGACACTGCTTAACTTAACTGGGGGGAAGCCAGTGCCTCTGACCACCGAGCTATCCCGCCCCCATCCGTTCCTACTCGCACAAAATTGCCTACTCTGCCAAAAGGCAGAACGGATTTTTATCCTATGTGCAAGCTTTTCTTCGTGCGTTCGCATATGGAACCTAGGTTTGTAGTCTTATCCAAAGGACTTTCTGGGTAGGGGTGGGGGTGTAGAGTCAGTGTTAATTTTAACTCCAGGGAAATAATCCCCTCTAATGGGCGCCTCAGTGGTGGCTGGAACCCCAGCTATTAAATCTCGAGCACCACACTCTACCCACTAGATTATCTCGTCACCCAGACAATGTAGTAAGCAGATAGACTCTTCAATCTTTGTCACCGTGGTGGCTAAGCTCTACTGTACTCTTGCAGACTTCTTAGTCCAGTCCTCAGACAGTACCCATTGTTGTCTGTCATAAGAGCGAAACTGAGTTGCATTGCTGTTAAGTGTCTGACAAGACATACCGGCCCACCCAGTGAATCCAACTTTGCACAGCGTGGGAAAGTTTTTCTTTTCTTTTTTAGATAAGATTTCAGTTGTTTTGTTTTCCTGTCATCAACTGCCATGTGATAGATCTAGAGTCACATGCGTAGTCTCGGGAATACTATGAAGGAACTGGAGGAAAAGAATACCAGAGAATCATATCAAATCAAATTTTTTGTTTATTTCCAGATGGTTTGATTTGATTTGATGTCCATCACTATAGGAGTAGGAAAACAAAGAGTCCCTATTCAGTACTCCCGAGGCTACATATGTGATTCTGTCACATCGTAGCTGATGACAGGAAAGTCTGAAAATCTGATCTCACAAAAAAGTATATAAAAAAATAAAGACGAAGAAAAAAAAGCCCATTCGCTTCAGACCTCGGGAACACGTATTAAAAAAGTTAAGTTAAAGTCTGTCCCGAGCCTAAGGCTCATCAGGCCGGTGCTTATCCGGTTTCTGTGGCGTTAAGCGACTGAGAGTCATAGACTCCCCCCTGGATAGGACGCCAGTCTATCGCAGGGTTAACCCCAACACAAGGTTGGTACCCCTTTTACACCTGGGTGGGGTGAGAAAATAGCCGTAAAGTGCCTTTTCCAAGGGCACAACGCCATAGCGGAATAGCTGGGATCGAACCCGCAACCTTTAGATTACGAGTACAACGCCCTAACCACTAGACCATAGCGGCGGCCGGGAACACGTATAGACAATTCTAACTTCTAGTTTCTGTTGTCATGGCTATGGTCTCTATCACTCGTTCCCTTCATGTCTTCCTCCCCATCACTATCACCCCAAGAAGGAGGGTGGCAGAATGGTTAAGACAGACGTTCACCTGCCCGCAAGTAAACTGTGAGCTTGTGGGTTTGATTCCCAGCCTTGCTCTTTTTCCCCAATTTGGCGAGGCAATCAAACTGAATGTCAAAAAGTCCCTCGAATGAGACTATAAACGGAGACCCTGTGTGCGAACGCACGCAGAACATCTTGCACGCACGTTAAAAACCCGGTCTGCTGTTCAGAGAAGTAGGACATTGTGTGCCGGCAGGAACGGTTGACCCCCCAAAAGCCACACAAAAACCTGCATATACACAAGTGTCGTGTTCAGACATCATCCCCGAAGTTGACATGTGGCTACCTAAATGATGAGGCCGCGCCGCATGCGCAAAAATCTATCATTGGTAAACCTCGGAGCTCGAACCGAGGAATGACAAAAAAAACAACCCTTAACTATTTTTTTTTTACATCCAGTCCCCCCCCCCCCCACACAGAGTGAGTGTGTGTGTGTGTGTGTGTGTGTGTGTGTGTGTGTGTGTGTGTGTGTGTGTGTGTGTGTGTGTGTGTGTGTGTGTGAGCCCGCGCGGGTGCGTGCCTACATCTGCGGGTGTATGACAATCATGCCTTTGTTTACTAAACCACACTACCCCACTCAACCAAGGATGGTGGTAAAAGGAATCCACTTAGTATAATCAGCCAGAGCTTAACTTCCAGGTAACTAACTCTTCCTGCCCCTGTAGCCTGGGAGCTGAAATACAGCCTACAGATTTACAACTCAATGTGCAAGCTGTCCCCTTATACCTTTGCTCTTGTTTTCCAGCAGGTGGCAACCCTGACTCGCTGCGTGGGCACCATGGAAACAGAAAGAAAAGAGCGGGAAGAAGAGAAGAGGAAAAACAAAACCTTCACTCTGGTGGAAAAAAAAAAAGATGATGGTTAGACTATCCTCAAGCGCTGTTGTGATGGTGCAGAGATTTCCTTTTTTTGCTTTTTTGGGTTTTTTGCTTTTGTTTTTTGTTTTTATTTTGGCTTTTTTTTATGAAGTCACATATTCGTGCTATATGTTAGGGAAGGTGTCTAAGAAAAGAGGATTAGAAAAAAAAGATTTTAGAAATAAAATGTTTCTAGGTGTACTGGGCCTAGAAACGTATAAAGAAAAAGATGGTTGAATCAATCTTTTTTTTTGTTCCTCTGCTAGAGTCTAGATCTCCGCGGTTCACCAGGGGTGAGCTTTTGCAGTTGCAACTGTTTTTACCCCGAACAAGGCTGCCACAGTCCGACTCCGAGGCGGTATGCTATGTATATTCATGTTTCCCTAGACCACCGAGCGTTGACATGAATAAAAATTGACGGGACCTTTAAAGTTCATATTTGATTTTCTGCATATTTACACGAAGGAAATCAAGACACTGGCTGGTCTGCACTTGAAGTTGACCTAGGAGATCGTAAAAATTATCACCCTTAATTCACCAGACGCTGCTGAGATTCAAATCCATGACTTTATGGACCCATGGGATTGAAGTCGAATAGCCTTAACCACTCGGCTATAGCGTCCGTTGTTTTGGGAGGCGGGGTAGCACACTGGTCAGAGCGCTCGCTTTCCCCAAGCCAAGATAAGCAGCTGCGAGCGTGGTTACCAGTTGGATGGGTGATCGTTTGCGCGCCTTGGCTTCATTATAGTTCCCCCAGTTCCCCAGCAGTAAATGGGCACCTGTCCTCTTTAGGAAGGTAAAACAGCGAGGGAGAAGAGATGGGAGCCGCCCTCGATATGCTGGCCCCTAGAGAAGCTGAGGTCTCTGATGACTCGCTCCCCTGCGACCGTCTAGGTTATGGACACATTTACCTTTACCTACGTTTTAGAGAATGAACAAAAGCAGAATTACCAGGCAAACTATGAATTAATGATTGTGCTGTCTAACCTTCCACAAAATAATACTCTTTATGGACAACACCCATTTCCGAAATGCAGTCAGTAAAAACCCCCTACATACCCCCACTGCCACCCCATCCCCCACCCCCACGCAAACACAAGTATAACACACCCATGGAGGACTTTGAACTATTAAGCTTGAGTGCCAGTCCCAATTGCTCAGTTCTAAGGATTCTCCGTACACATCAAACATAGACTTTGAACAACAACGCACCTGTAGCCCGGTCTTTTTCCTTGGTTTCACAGTCAAGTTAGAGCTTGCTGGAGAAAGTTCATGACTGTGGTAAACAGCCTTTAGCCTAATGAGCATGTTTTGGTGTTGTTTGTTGTTATGTGGCTTGTTTTCCTCAGCTTAACACTGTGGTCATACCTTACCAAATGCACTCTGACTCACTCATCTCACCTAGGAATCACTGTGAGAACCCTATAAGTACACACTGGACAACAGTTTTCCAGAGTAGGCCTAGCTGAGTTCAAGTACTTCGCCTGGAATTAACCCTGCAAACCAAGCTGTAGGGCCCACGAGAGGAGCTGGAAAGACATGCCAGTATTTTTATTCCCATACATATATACATACACCCGATCTGAGGGTGTAAAGCGAAGGAGAGAGGAAGAAGAAAATGCCTCGCCATAAAGGCAGCCGTAACTAGGCCTAGTCTAGTTCTACAAGCTTGTAACTGCTATGCTGATTATTGTTCTTCATGTTGTATTTGATTTTGTTCCGTGCTTATTGACTGAATAAACTATTTAAAGTAAAGGCCGCTCGTAGTCTGAAACCTGGGACTATGATATAATCTCAACATCAAGTAGCCTGAACCCAGAGGTGGTATTTTTCCCTCTGTAACAGTGTTTTTGTTGTTATGCCAAGTGCTTGACATGGCTGAACACAATCTCAACATCACAGTTTACAACGTAACAACATTTACTTTTCGTTCCTCGGCTAGAGCTCCAAGGTTCACCAATGGTGAGATTTTTCGTATGCGACCGTTTTTGCCTACCATGAAGGCAGCCGCAATCCGAGTTCAGGGACGTATGCTAGTTTTCCGTGCGCCTTAATTCCCTCCGTGTACATACACATGCAGAAGATCGAGTATGCACGTTAAAGATCCTGTAATTGATGTCAGCGTTCCGTGGGTAAGGGAAACACGAACATAGCCAGCATTTCTCCCCAAAACCGGATTGCGGATACCTTCATGGTAGGTAAAAAACGGTTGTGTACGCAAAATCTCAGCATTGGCTAACTAACCTCAAAGCTCTAGCCAAGGAATGGGGGAAAATGCTAACTCGAAGAGTTCAGTTGTTCAAATAAATTCTGATATAGGTCTACGTCTAGACGGGTTTGGTGAGACTTTTTTGCGTTGTGCAACCACCACCCTCCCCCTTCTCTATTTCGATAGCCGCATTCTGACTTCGGGGATGGTAATTAAACACGCCTCCTGTGTTCATGTGCTTTAAAAAATTTGTTTATCTCTTCCGACCGGCACAAAATGGCCTACTCTTCTGAAATGAGGAACGGATTTTTTACGCGTCTGCAAGATATTCTGCGTGCATTCGCACGCAGGGTTTCAGTTTATGGTCTTATGGTCTCATCCGAAGGACTTGAACATTCAGTTTGGTTTTCTCATCAAACTGGGAAGAAAGGGCAAGACTGGGAATCGAACCCAGAACCTCACGGTTTCCTTGTTAGGCAGGTGAACGAAGTCTTAACCGTCCTGCTACTTTCCCTCTTAAAAGCTGAGTTCGTTCCTCAATGACTTTTGAGCAAAGAGAGAACAGCAATAGTATGGCACTGCAGTCAGTATCCAGCAGTTCATATCAAACTATGTTATTTCGAATAATTTTATTCCACTTGTTGAAGTTAAATCTGAGATAATGTTTAAGCTCTGTGACATTGTCATTCTCACCTTTCACCAATTTGCACTGTAAAGAGAAAATCAACCAAAAAACTAAGCAAAATAGCCCCCCCCCCCCCTTTAAGAGAAAATAACAAAAGAAGAACAAGAACAACACACACACACACCACACACACACACACACACACACACACACACACACACACACACACACACACACACACACACACACACCTCCAACAACAACAAAGCCAAAAAAAACTCAAACCAAACCAACAACAACAACAACAACCCCAAAACAACAACCAAAGCAAAATACCCATCCACAAACAAAAACACACAAAAAAGAAAATACAAACAAAACCTTTACAAAAACCCTAGGACTAAGAAGAGTGCGGAATAGGCGGGAAGCCTGAAACTCACGTTTAAAGCTAAAGGCAATTTCCATTATTTTAATCATTCTTTGAATTTAGGGGACAATGAACATGAAAAGAGAAATCTGGTATACAGCTCTTCAGTGCGGTACCTTAATGACCTTAGAACTTAGATTTAAGGGAAGACCAGAAGAAGAAGAAGAATGAATGATGAAGGAAGGAATAAATGGATGAATACTGATATAGAGCTGTTAGCCTTTTCCAAGTTCTAGACGTTTTACGATATTCATTAATTAATATATATATATATCTATATCTATATATATAAGAGAGAGAGGAGAGAGAGAGAGAGAGAGAGAGAGAGAGAGAGAGAGAGAGAGAGAGAGAGAGAGAGAGAGAGAGAGAGAGAGAAGAGAGAGAGAGGGGGGGGGGAGAGGACTCTGAACTCTGAACTCTGAAATTGAATGAATGCAGGCCATCAGGCACTTTCATGGGAGGAAACATAAACATCGATAAATTATTTAGACGTGAAATATAGCATGATAATGAAACAAAATACTGGTAGTACATGAACATGTTCTTTGTAAAAACCACAACAACTGGTGAATGTAGATGGAAGCAATCTTAATCCTGGAGACTATCAACTTTTCATTGTTCACATTGTCAATGAAGTTCTGTTTGAGTCTAAAGGCTGCTAAAAGGAATTTGGCAAGATGAGATGAGAGAGAGAGAGAGAGAGAGAGAGAGAGGAGAGAGAGAGAGAGGAGAGAGAGAGAGAGAGAGAAGACAGACAGACAGACAGACAGACAGACAGACAGACAACAGACAGACAGACAGAGACAGAGACAAGAGACAGAGAGACGAGGAGAGAGAGGGGGAGAGAGAGAGAGAGACAAACAGAGAGACAGACAGAGAGAGGGGAGGAGGGGGGGGGGGGGGGGGGGGGGGGGGGGTTAAAAAGGGTTGAAAACAAAGCAGCAATCTCGACTTCTGTGGCCTGTTCAAAATCCTTCAAGGGTTAGGCCCCTAGGCCTACACCCTGAAGTCCAGACTATGTTTTCCGTTGCTCCTCGATCCCAAGTCTAATTTCTTTTCTTTCTTTGACAACTCAGCATCTTTACTTTACCCCCCCCCCCCCTATCTCCTACACCTACCCTTACCCCCTACCTTTGTGTAGCGTTGTCTTGGGTGAAAATTTAATGTCACTACTACCTATCCAGGATTGGCTGTGAGGGTGGGGTGGGGGTGAGGTGGAAAGAGCAGGGGCAATTAATCTAGAAAAGCGGCAGTCAGGAAGGTGGCAGTCACAGCCTGGTGAATTAGCGGCTCCATAGAAAACAGTAGCCAAGCAACTACCTCCCCATCCCCCACCCCCCTGTCCACAAAGCCATCTTGTTCTGGCTACAGGCCCTTATAATTCTGCTGACAAACGCTCTCCTAAGGTAACAAGCCGCTGACACTTGAAATGACTTGACGGCTCCAGTCTCGGTCGAGCGCAATCCGAGAGCTGATGTCGCCTACATACGCACACAAGCCCCCCCCCCCCCCCCCCCCCCCTCTCCTCCCAACTTGCAAACAGCACGTGCGTCATAATAAGCTTCCGTGACGTCACAGCCAGGAGAACCCTTCCGGTGGGTGCCTTATCGGAGAGAAGTTAGGACTCCGCTATTAGTGTTGACAGAAGTTTAGTGTAGGGGGGTTGAATTTCGTTTGCCAGACGCCCAAGTTTGGCAGGTTTGTGCCAAATGTCCCAGTGTTGGTTCTTCCTTCCTGCTAGTCCGTTACAGAGGGGGGGGGGGGGGGGGGATCGTGTGTGAACGGTCCCTGCCACTGAAGGCAGGGGGGACAATCAGCTCAATGAGGTGTGAAGGTGGCAGAAAGGCCACAAAAAGCCAGATGAGATGGAAAGTCTTCTGTGTCCTCATCCTGCAGCACTGAGAGTTTCTCTGGCTGTTGTCCCAAACCTTTCACCATGTCTCTTTTCCCTGATGGGGATGCAGCACAAAAAAAAACAACAAACAAACCCATAGACAGCCAGGTTTTCAGGTGAGGCGAACAAGAAGGTGGTATGAGTCTGGTTTCTCTTCCATAAAGGAGAACAAGTCTGTTGCTTTTTCCCCATAAGGTTGATGGTAGGTAAAGGTAAAAGGTAAAGGTGTCCCATAACCTAGGAGGTCGTAGGGGAGCGAGGCATCAGAGACCTCAGCTTCTCTAGGGGCCAGCATATCGAGGGCGGCACCTATCTCCTCTTCCTTCGCTGCTTTACCTTCCCTGACCCTAAAGAGGGCAGGTACCCATTTACAGCTGGATGAACTGGGGGGGGGGGGGGGGGGGACTATACTGAAGCCAAGGCGCGCAAACGGTCACCTATCCAGCTGGTAACCACGCTTAACGCTGCTTAACTTGACTCGGGGAAAGCAAGCGCTCTGACCACTTAGCTATCCCGCCCCCAAAGGTTGAGGGTACTGTCCCAAATCGGATAAATCCGCTGGGACTCTAGGCTATCCCCAAACCAAGGCGAACAGTCTGCACACAGGGTTTATCAATCTGAGCTCTGGCTTGGAAAGCAGACCCACCCCCTGTCACTCGTTGTTTATTTTATTTTATTTTTTTCTCCCCCCCCCCTTTTTTTTTAAAGCTTTAAAAAAAATCTAGATCTATTATATTTTGTCACACCAGTTCCTCTGGACAGATTTGGACCTGTGTGCAGCCAGTTACACGGTGGTTTAGTATGTGTGTGCATGCGTGTATGTGTGTGTGTCTGTGTGTGTGTGTATGCGTGTATGTGTTGTGTGTGTTGATGTGTGTGTGTGCATGCGTGTATGTGTGTGTGTGTGTATGTGTGTGTGCATGCGTGTATGTGTGTGTGTGTGTATGTGTGTGAGTGTGTGTCTGTGTGTGTGTGTGCGTGTGTGTATGTGTGTGTGTGTGCGTGCGTGTGTCGTGGTGTGTGTGTGTGTGTGTTTCTTTCTGAACTTATTTTGTGCTGGATGTTCCTTATAACATCATGACTACTCTTGATTCTGAAGATATTGTTTAAGAACTCCTCTCTCTGGAACGCAGAGATTGCCGTGTTATGCAACACAAGTTCTTCCTCTTTAGTCTTCGCAGAAGATCATATGCATATTAACGATCCCATAATTCATGTCAGCATTGGGTGGGTTACGGAAACACGAACATACCCAGCACACTTCCCCGGAGTGGGAATGCAGCTACTTTCGTTTGGGGAAAAAACGGTTGCATGCACAAAACTCAACTTTGGTCAACCTTGGAGCTGTATTATATATCCGAGGAAAGAATAAAAATGGATGAATAATAATGGTTATATGGGTTTATAAATAAATGTCAGGTGGCAGAATACAATAAGAAATGACACAGCCTGTAGCGTACATAAATTCTCTCTCTCTCTCTCTCTCTCTCTCTCTCTCTCTCTCTCTCTCTCTCTCTCTCTCTCTCTCTCTCTCTCTCTCTCCCTAAGTACTTGAAAAAGAGACAAACGCGCACATTTCTCACCCAGTGTGGGTTTTTTTTTCAATTTCATGGTGAAACCTAGGTTGGATGGATACATATTGCAATTTTTAGGTGACCCCAAAGAGGTTAAGCTGGAGTTTAACCGACTATTTATTAACTGTTTGACTGATATGGCCTCTGTGGTTTGGGTTGGGGGGGGGGGAGGAGGTGCTGGTGGGGGAAGTGTAAACAATGTGAATGGATTGGTTTAAACAACAACAACAACAACAATCCCACAGTATTGATCTGTCTCTCAAGCAGAACGCGAATCCTAAAACTTGCGTAGGAATAGGGGTGAGATTCGGGGGGGTGGGGGTGGGGGGTTGTTAGGTTAAGAAACTGCCTGATATAGCCCCTGCGGTTGGGGAGTGGAGGAGGGATGGAGGGGGTTATAAGTAATATATATGAAGAGTGCCAAATGCCCACAAAAAGCTTGGGGGAGAGAAAGAAAAAAAATGTGTGTGTGTGTGTGTGTGTGTGTGTGTGTGTGTGTGTGTGTGTGTGTGTGTGTGTGTGTGTGTGCTCGTAAAAGGCTGAACACGATAGACCAATTTGCCTCAGTACACAAAGCCACATTGCTGATTTGTTCTTTCCATTTTGTAGGCACACGACCCTTAACCAAAAAGAAGAAGACAAAAAAACCCCACCCCCAAATCAGCTTTACTAGCAGTGCCTAAGTCCGTTAAGAACGCGGTTTTAATAATTCACACCACCCCACCTCCCCTCTGTTCCTCTACTGTTTTAGCAGTGTGAAAGCAAGGTGAAGAAGGTTTTTGTTATGCAGAGGGAGCAGAGGGAGCGGAGGGATGGAGGGAGGGGGGAGTAATCAGTGTCAGCGCCCTGTCTTTCAGAGCAATTTGTACAGGGCCTGTAGACAGGCAGTCACCTGGAACCTCCAGTTAACTAACACACTGTAGCCTACAACACTCCACTGAGAAACTTCCTGGGGTCTCCTTTGTATGGTGTGCTGCCCACCGCAAAAGATGTGTTTTGTGCCAGTTTTTCTCAACTAAATTTTGTTTTACATCAAATTTGCACTAGTCTAACTGCCCCAAGTTGTGTGTTTTTGGTCAATGATTTTGGCTGCCAGACACCAGAACATTGCTGCAGTTCTGCCTGCTAACACGAGGTATTCCGAAAGAGGATCTGACCTGACCCCCACCCTAGTGGTCAGGAATCTGTAAAGTACTTGGAGGACCGTACCTGCTGCCTTCATTGTAGGGATTGAGTTGTCCATGTGGCCAACAGGGAAATACATTAAAGAAAGAAAGATTCTAGGTGCTTATATCTTTGTTATTTTTGTATATATTATTTTCTATTTCTTGGAAGAGAGTTGCATTTGAGATGTGTGTTTTTTTGTTTCTCGGTTAAAAGTTTATTTCAGGGGATTAGATGCTTTTTGCAGGATTTGTTGTAATGGCCATTATCTTAAGTAGCTGCCTCAGTCACTTTGGTTTCGCAACTACACTATATAGTCAAGTCAGTGTCAGTAAAATCCCCTGCTTTGCTGGGTAATGTTTGCCAATATCTACACTTCTTACTATAGGTGATGTTGGCCAGAATCGACACGTGTCATGTTAGTACTTGTCTGTTGTTTCAATTGTGTTTTGTCCTCTTATAAAATGAATAGTAAGTCTAAGGACAGATTTAATGAAGATTATAACTTTGTTTTTTCCTTTGTTTACCTGGAGTCCCCATTGAAACAAAACTCATACAAGGTTACTTCCTCCCTGTTTAGTTATTTATTTATTTATTTATTTATTAATTTATTCTTTTATATAGAAAATAATAGAATAAGCAATCGTGTGCTTTTTTTTTTTACATCTAGTCCCCGTGTGTATGCAGTTTTGTCAATTTTGTCATCTGTTCCCACCGACACACTATGGCCTACTCTAATAATGTCCCAAATCCTGAGGACTCCGGGCTGGAATCGGAGTCTACAAATACATACAGTGTGTGTGTGTGTGTGTGTGTGTGTGTGTGTGTGTGTGTGTGTGTGTGTGTGTGTGTGTGTGTGTGTGTGTGTGTGTGTGTGTGTGTAATTTTTTGGTTAGTTGGTGAATTGGTTGTTTGGTAGCCTCTTTGATTTAGGTTTGGGAAGAGGGTTATTTATCGTTTCTTGGCTAGAGCTCCCAGGTTCGCCTGTAGTGATACTTTTGTCGTATGCAACCGTATTCTCCTCGCCATTAAGAGAGTGGCATCCCAGGGATAGGGGTTTGGTTTTTAAGTTTTTTGTGTTAGTTTTTGTTTTTAAGAGTTGTTTATTCCAAAAAATACATGGCTGTGATACAAGGAAGAATTGTGATCAACAATAAGTTAAGTAGAAGGTGTTTTTGTTTGTATGTGAAAGAAACTTTCCTTCTAAAAAAATGAAACTTTCCGCAAAAACTTTCACACACACACACACACACACACACACACACACACACACACACACACACACACACACTCACACACACTCACACACACACACACACACACACACACACACACACACACACACACACACACACACACACACACACACACACACACACACACACACACCACACACACACACACACACACACACACACACACACACACACACACACACACACACACACACACCACTGAGCACTTTTTGGAGCCAAACGTGAACCATAAAAAACGTTTTGCGGGCTCACACGCAAGACTAAGTTTTGGCTGTGAGGTGTGAGAGGAGGCACAATGAAAACTGTTGTTCTTTCGGTTTGTACTGTTACTGTGGCGAGTGGATGAGAGGGCTTTAAGTTAGCCAGTAAAAGGTTTGTGCTAACAACCACACGGATTATGGCTGCCCCCCCCCCCCCCTCTCCCTCTCCCTCTCTCTCTCTCTCTGAAGAATAATGGCTAAATTCAGACTGGGTGTGTCAGATAGAAAATGTTCCTAAACTTACATACAAAATGCATGGTGAGCATAATACAACTTGTCACTTATAATATAAATGAAGCAACAGAAGATGAAGTAGATTTTGCTAATATTATGTTGTCCTGCCTTAAATGATATTATTAAGCAATATATATATATATATATATATTATATATATATATATATATATCCCAGCCAAATTATACTATCCAGCCTAATGCATTCAGACTGTTAGCTCCCAGAATCTGTAGTAATCCTAACACTATTAGGGATTTAGCTATATATACGTACGTAAGGCTTTCAGAATAAGGGAAATTATGATGTTATAAAGGTTTTGTTTGTTTCCTTGTTTGTTTGGGGTTTTTTTTAACCACCATGGAGTGCATTTTGTGTTCTGCTGTCCAGTGTAAGAGGATGTTAGGCAGAGTTACATCTCTATGAAATATAGATCTAGCAGGCAGCCTAATTCATTTAGACTGTTTACTCATGGCGTCAAGTCAGCCTGCGGTTGTGCACAGCCTCACTTTATATTTGTGTAAAGCTTTCAAAATAAGAGATATTTTATTATCGTAAGATATATTTTTGTAACTGACTTTGTTGCTATACAATAGTTTGTTGTAATTGCTGTTGTCTATTATCCCACATCAAAATACTAAGCAGTATGGCAACCCCCTTCATGTATGGGCCAATGGCCTTTCTGTGAATAAATCATTCGAGTTCTCTCTCTGTGTCTGTCTCGTCTCTCTGTCTCTCTGTCTCTCTGTCTCTCTGTCTCTCTGTCTCTCTCTCTCTCTCTCTCTCTCTCTCTCTCTCTCTCTCTCTCTCTCTCTCTCTCTC
>CM060324.1:27149287-27164287 GCA_030674155.1 Stramonita haemastoma | reverse complement strand
TTCGTCAAAATCCTTCATTAATTTGACACATTCAAATCCAACCTAAAGACACACTTATTTCCTACCTAGGTTCCTCTTCCATCATAGCACAGTACCTCACATCTGTTCCTACTCTTAATCAGTCTCCTCCATTCCTATCACCATGCCGTGTGTGTGTGTGTGTGTGTGTGTGTGTGTGTGTGTGTGTGTGTGTGTGTGTGTGTGTGTGTGTGTGTGGTGTACATGTGTGTGTGTAGTGTGTGTGCTGTGCGTGTGTGTGTGTGTGTGTGTGTGTGTGTGTGTGTGTGTGTGTGTGTGTGTGTGTGTGTGTGTGTGTGTTGTGCGCGCGCGCGAGTGTGTGTGTGTTTGTGTGTGTGTGCGTGCGTGTGTGTGTGTGCGCTGGCTCCCACGTGCCTATGTCATATGTGTGTGGATGTAGTAGATCAAAACAAGGAAAGGACATTATGGCTTGGAACATCCCAACTTGTTAGCACTCTTAATGACAGCAGACAGGGCTATCCCATTCTTTCCCTAAAAAAAACAAACCCAGCTCCAGTGTAGAAGATTTTACGACACAGGTAAGATGACGACACTTTACACGTAGAAACCATCTAGAAACGTGAAGTCACTTAGTCAAATACATTATTACCAACCTGTTAAAGTCCTTTCTGAGCAAAACGTATTAAAAACGGGTGTACCACGTGTTGATGTACCCCCCACGCGTTGGCGGAGAGCTACACGTGTGTCTACGTCATTAAATGCGGTCATGTGACCCGTGCGACTTCTAGCCACGCTAGGGGTTCAGTTACTCGCGAGGCTTTAGTGTCGTAAAATGTGATTGGTCGGAGCCTGGGATGATTAGGCCAATAAAATGTAAGCACAGAAAGAAAACATTAAGGTCTCGCTTACTTCCAGGTGGTGATGTACAATCTGTAATTGGTTAGGTGTGTAATAATCACTGCTTCCCTACCCCCTCCCCTTTCCCTCTCTATGTCCTCCTCCCCCTGTTCCCACCTTCTCATCCTCCTCCTCCACACACACACACATACACACACACACACTTCTCTTTTCGCCCTCTCCCATTTTTCAGCAGACAGCCATCAGTAAACATTCCCAGTTTACGTTTGGCTTACAATTTCAACGAAAATTAATGACAGGAATCGTTTACACACACAGATACTAACAGGCACATACACACACAGACACATAGACACAGACACAACAGATACAAAGACACATACACACACATACACACACACACACACACACACACACACACACACACACACCACACACACACAAGAGATACACACACATACACACACAATAGATAGATAGATAGATAGATAGATAGATAGATAGATAGATAGATAGATAGATAGATAGATAGATAGAGACAGACAGACAGACAGACAGACAGACAGACAGATAGACAGAGAGACAAGTAAACAGACAGGCAGGCAGAGAGACAGAGTGCAAAGCAAAGGAACACCATTTTTTGCAATGCAACTACCGAAAGCTTAGAAAAACAACCATTGTTTCATTTATCTAATATTTTTTTGTTATATTCTTTTATTTCGAGGACAATGGAAT
Organism: Stramonita haemastoma; assembly: GCA_030674155.1. Lineage (NCBI taxonomy): Eukaryota > Metazoa > Mollusca > Gastropoda > Neogastropoda > Muricidae > Stramonita > Stramonita haemastoma. The sequence continues at coordinate 27,162,715 of CM060324.1, read as the reverse complement.
AAGCACTCATGTGCTTTTTTACATCCAGTCTCCGCGTATATGCAGTTTTGTAAATTTTGTTATCCGTTCCCACCGGCACACAATGGCCTATTCTTTCGTTACCGTTTGCACAACACTGACATATGTGATATCTGCACTACTTATGACCTTCCTTCCTCCTCACACACACACACACACACACACACACACACACACACACACACACACACACACACACACACACACATATATATATATATATATATATATATATATATATATATATATATATATATATATATATATATATATATATATATATATATGTATATACACACCATAAAATCCCTAGCATAAGCCCACCATCTAGCAAACGCCCACCCCCCACTTTGGGCCAAAAGTTGTGCACGGGGGTAACTACCTAGCAAACGCCCACCCTGCTTTTTTCAAAGAGACTATGCTCACTTTCACTAGAATTTGTGCAGACTGTTCTAAAAGTCGTCTTTTCCCCCTTCTTTACCTTTTCGTGTTTCTTTCCTTTTGTCTTATTCTTTGTCCCCTCTCCTCACTCCCACCCTTCCCCAACAAAGTGACTTAAAATTACGTCATGCTTTTTCCACAGACGTCTTTTGTCTGTCAGTGATGTACCAGTACTTTGACGAGGCTTCCTGATGGCCGGAAGTTGGTTCTTGAATCTCTCTGTGCCATTTTTGCAAAATGCTGAAGCGACAGTGTTACAATGTATCTTCCAAATTGGAAACTCTCCAGTATCTGGATAACGAAGCAGGTGGGAATGTTTCGGAGTGTGCCCATGAATTTTCTGTGGATAGGACGAGGATCAGGGAAGGGAGTGAAAACAGAGATAGCCTTGAACAGCAGTATGGAAAAGACAAACAAAAACGAAACTCAAAAGGACCAGCAGTTAGATCTGAACATGTCGTCCAAGGTGTGCTGCATTATCTGAAAGATGTAAGATCTGATTGCAAAACAAGGACCTACAACGGAAAGCAATGGAACTCGTTGGCCTTCTTTGCCTCAAAGTCCCTTTTTTTTCTATTTTCCTTCACTTCTACTCACACGACCTAATTTACACACTTTCGGGGTATTCACTCAATTACAGGGTTGAGCACAACAATTACTTTGTGCAAAGGGGTCTATCCCTAGCAAACGCCCACCCCCAATTTTGCCCTAAATCAGTGCACAGGGGGGGTGGGCGTATGCTAGGGATTTTACGGTATATATATATATATATATATATATATATATATATATATATATATATATATATATATATAATATATAATAATATATATACATATATATATATAATGTATATATATATACACACACACCAAAACACGCATATACACACACACATGCGCCCGCGTGTGTGCGCACACGCATGTATGCACAAGCCCGTGCGAATGCACAACATTTTTTTAGACTTATCTGGAATCAAAGATATTCACGTAAGTTACGAGTACATTATCTTTTTTTAAAAAAAACGCAACAAAATCTAGACTACATAAAAAAAATCAATTAAAAAGTGAAATAGGAACAACAACAACAACAACAAACAACAACACACACACACACACACACACACACACACACACACACACACACACACACACACACACACACCAAAAGCAACAGCAACAGCAACAACAAAACCACGCTTTAGAGCAAAGCAAAACAAAACAAAACAAAACAAAACAAAACAAAACGAAAACCCCAAAGCAGTCTGTTATCACCGAACATAACGGATCATGTATCTAGCGCTTAATCCGAAAGGGAAATTTATCAAGGGGGGCAATTATGGGCCCCAGGGGCGGCAATCCGGCAGCAGAGGAAACGACATCGGAGCTGGGAGGCGATAGAGGGGGCCGCGGAAATGAAGGCCCCTGACACTGGCGACACTGGTGCAACTTGACGTCTGTGTGATGGCTTCTTTAGCTTTGGGTGCTTAGGTTATCAGGGTGTAAACATTATCTTTTATTATGCTCTGCCAGAGAGAGAGAGAGAGAGAGAGAGAGAAGAGAGAGAGAGAGAGAGAGAGAGAGAATATTTATTCAGGAGGCCATCTGGCCTCATTCTGAAGGGCCTGTACAATATTTTTACATCAAAATAAATGACATAAGTTTTACAAAAATAATTCAAAATTTCATGTAAGCAAAATTACGTCTTGTCAGTGCCTTATGTATAATTAGTACATAAGAACAAATTCCTCACTGCAATTTCACTTAGATGATGACAACAGAAGGTGTAACCTAAATACACAATGATGTGTGTGTGTGTGTGTGTGTGTGTGTGTGTGTGAGAGAGAGAGAGAGAGAGAGAGAGAGAGAGAGAGATGAGGCAGGGTTATTCGTAAGGAAAGGGATAGTAAACAGAACACAAAGTATGGATGCCAGAACAAAAACCTAGAGGAAACAAATCAATTCTGCGGGGCTCACATTTTCTCGGAAATACTTTTTCTGCAGAATTCACGTTTGCTAAAAGTGTAGGTATCGACATACCTCAAGGAGGCTATTATTTTCCCTTCACTTTTTCCCCCAAGTGATAAAGTAGCTCTTCAGCAAAACTAACAATATGAACTAACCAAAATTCCAAAATTTAAACAAACTAACAACAAGAATTAAACAAATTCTTCCAAAATTCAAACAATCTAGTCAGAATATTTAAAGGCTCACTTGCTATGGAGAGTAAAATGTCTTCCAAACTTCGCCCAAAATATGTATGAAATGAATGTTTAGAATGTTCTTAGAAACGTTAAATCCATATTTTATACCTCCTTGTATTACCGCTTGTTATCTAAAGCAAACGGCTTAACATTTTCAAAACCTCTATGTATCTATTTGTAAGTTTTAAACTTGTGGACAAAACTGCAAACATTGCTAATAATCGAAATTGAGAAGGGAAATAACCCCTTACGCTTCAAAGGAAGTTCTCAGAGTGACATTTCATAGATTTTTTTTTGTTGGGGGGGGGGGGGGGGGGCAGTTGTTGCTGCTATGTCTGTGTTTTGTTTGTTATTTGTTTGTTAAACACAAAATAGAGACAGGCAAACTGACAGACAAACAGGCAGAAACCAACAAGGGACAGCAGAAACACACACACACACACACATAACACCCCCCCCCCCCCCTCCATAAAAGCAACAACAACAACAAAATCGGCAACACTCTTAATGGCGGCCAGGGACGAATTTTGTGAGCGCATGCATCGTGTTAAGGACAAACCGGCCAATGAAAGCACCGCTCATTTGGGCGATCGGTTTTCAAAGAGGCTCCGCGGTTGGTCGCTTTGATAAATGGCTACAGGAGATGATGGAGTATGGACGAAGAAGCAGGCGGACCAGCCAGACCCCCTTAACCTGGACCTAACTGCCCCGGGGCTTGAAAGCTGACCTTTTATGAAGCTTAACCAGCGCTGATGACGCGGTGACGTGATACTAGGAAAACGGAGAGTGTGTGACTTGCCAGGTGCTATTAAAAAAACAAAACAAAAAAAAGAAAAAGGTACGCGTGCTAAACAGCAAACGGGGAGAAAGGGGACACTTAGCACTTGCACCTTGAAGTACCTGGGCCCGCTCTCGTTATCCAATTGTGGCGGACAGGTTGAGTGAAGGCAGGGGCCGGCAGTGTTGGGGTGATGATGATGATATCGGCTTTAAACGTGGGAAGTCGTAACCCTAACAGTCGCCACCGCACCTCCAGCCTTTGTGTTTTTTTCCTGTTGTCCAGACAGCCCTGCTGTAATGAATCCCACAGCGCCACCAGGCTTGTTGTGGAGAGATGGATGGTAGCTGAGACACACACACACACACACACACACACACACACACACCACGCGTGCGCCTGCGCTCGCCCGCACGCACAAACACAAGGGAGAACTACCTTGTTTATGTCAGTTCTTGTGGAGGGCTGGTTAAGTAGGCATTCAGCTTTTACGTTTCATACTCTCATCACATTATGAAATGTGCGAACAGCGTTTTGGTGAAAATGATACTAGCAATATGGCAATTAATATATGTAATATATATATTTTACTATTATAAGCTTTTCGGTGATGGTATCTTTTTGACTTGTTTGCATGAGGTAGCTTAGTCACCTGAAGCAAACACACATCTTCACCCCCTTCACCTGTCCGGTAGCCTCGTAGACTGTTGGTGCACCACTGAAGGTTTTTGCATCCAGCTTCCCCCACTCCATGTGGTTTTCATTTTCCCACAACAATATTCAAGTCGTTCCACTCGAGGCCAGTCCACTGTTGTCTTCCTATCGTTTTCTCTGCCTGCCTCTTTGTCTCCCTCCTTGTACTGTTCCCTGTCGGACAGTCTTGGCCAGTACAGATGTTGCTGTGACCTGCCCTTACCATTTCAGTTCATAAGAATCATAACATTTTGATAAAAGGGGAGAAAAAAACAACACACACACGCCATGTTTGCCCCCCCCCCCAACACACACACAGAGGTTGGCGCGCATGTCATCAAAGAAGAGATGCGCGGATCGAGATGTCGGAGAGGGTGGGAGGAACCAGTCTCCTATGTTGTTGTCACAGTGGACTGCGCTGATTGCCTTGTTGTAGAGGCATCCTATGGTTCCGATCAGGTTGGAATGAATGTTATACAGCCTCAGGGTTGCTCACAAAGCTGTATGCATAACTCTGGGAATTACTTCTTAAAGTCCACAAAGATGTGGTACAAATCTTGCTGGTGTTGGAGGTACCTGTCAAAGAGCATTCTCAGGTTGAAAAGTTGCTCTGTTGTATTCCATCCTGCTCTGAAACCTGCCTGATTATCACTCTCATGAAGAGCTTTCATTTTTACCGTCTGCGTGCGCATTTTGATTAGAGTTGCTTTTGATAAAAGAGAGGATTTATAAGGGACACTTAATGGTGGGAAAATCTCACCACCGGTAAATCTTGGAGATCTAGCCGAGGAACAGAAAAAATGATAAGCTCTCTTGGTACAGTGGGTGTTGTTTTTTTACCTGCGCTGGATGCATGTTGCGCATTGACCCTTGGTCTACAATCTTATTCAATCTACAATCTACCTACCCTGATCTACATGTAGAGGTAAAGGTGTAGATATACACTTGCAGTTTCAGAAATGATGGAAAACTCCTGCAATAGATAGGATCGAACCTGTGACTTCTCATCCTGTAGACTTGGCCCAGGTCAAAAGATTCGTCAACTATCTGGTATAAAAAAACAAAACCATGCAAATGCCTGTTTTGAAATATTGTAATGCTGTGAACTGTTTTGTGAGGACTGACTTTTTCACCCTTGGTAAGCTTGTGGCCAAATGTGTTGGCGGTGGACATATAAATGTCCATAACCTTTTGCACAGTTTGGGGGCAATAGTCTGGCACCATTGACAGCCTGGGATCACAGACAGACTGCTCTGCTTGCCCTTCCCCTAGACCTTTGACCATCAAATGACAATGGCCTCAAACAGTCGGCGGGGTGACAAACCTTACTTGAATAATCATCCCAAAGTGTGCTTGATTGACGAAGCACCTACTTTCTGCTACAGTTTCAAACTCCATGCCTGCACCAACCATTGCCATCGCCACCTCTACTGTGAGATCATTAAGACATCACAGATCAAAGGAATGGCGTGAGCGTTCAGTGACAGCGGAAAACTTCTCGGTTGATTGAAATGGTGCAGTAACTAGCCTACACAACCGCGGCATGTGAGACGCCACTTTGAACAATAGGCCACAACACTGGCCACAGCTTGTCTGTGAGGTCCAGTTATATTAGCGGTTGCCCGTGAAACACACTGGAGCACGCACACCCAAAGTGAGTGAAGGTGGCGATGTCTTTTGGTGTGGAATGGTTCAAAGTGCGTGTGGTCCTCCTCCAGCATTGTTAACACAGTAATTTGTCTTGTTGTGTGGTCTGATGTCTGTCTGAAGAAGAGGAAGTGTCCCAGTCAGCAGAGGTCATCGGAGAGAGAGAGAGAGAGAGAGAGAGAGAGAGAGAGAGAGAGAGAGAGAGAGAGAGAGAGAGAGAGAGAGAGAGAGAGAGAGAGAGAGAGAGAGAGAGTTCTACATCTGAAAGTATTCATACTAGTGATGCTGCTACTGTTGCTGCTGCTTTTGACGTTGATAATGCTGCTGCTGCTGCGCTGCTGCTGCTGCTGGCTGATGATGATGATGATGACGATGACGATAATGATGATGATGCTACTATTACTGGTGCTGCTCTCGATGATGGTGATGGTGGTATCTATCATAATGGGATTTTTATGAAGGAAAGTGGCAGGATGGTTAAGACATTCACCTGCTTAACAAGTGAACTGTGAGGTTCTGGGTACAATCCCCAGCCTTGCCTTTCCTTTCCAGTTTGAGTTAACAATCAAATTGAAAGTCAGAGTCATTCCAATGAGTAGCACATTCCCATCTCTCCACCTCAATCCCATGTAGGTCTGTCAGGCTGAATACCCAAGGTCTCAATTCCACGATGAGCTAATTAATGTAGAGTTACTAAAAGGCTACCAACAATAAGAGCCATGCCAGCTGCAGAGTCATTTCATATCATATTACAGTTGTAGCACATGTTAAGTCCCATAGTGACAACAATAACAGCTTACTTGTGGAGCCAGACTGAGTGAGGTACACACATCTTGGATGACGTCCACCACATTGCTCCTTAATGACATTTGGCCCTTAAATCCTCGACCCTAAAGGTTTCAACACAAACTCACTAGAAGTTAAGTAGCGCATGGGAAACCAAAACCATGGCATCAGAGCGACCAGGCCAGAGAATTTGAAAGACTTTTCTTTTATGGCATGTTTAGACAAAGGTGAAGAACATGATGTGATGCTGATGATGCAGTGGTATTGCACCAGTTTTGAGCCCTTAGGAAAAGGCCATACTCTACCATTCTCATCATGATATATCCTGGCTTCGACAAAATCAGAGAGATACAGACATCTGTAGTGTTAATATAATTTGAGCAACACGGCTTAAAATCGAATCTGTTCAATAAATGGTGCTTGTTTGTTTCATTCCAGTCTTCCCATGAATCCAGAGCAAACTCACCTCAGGTAGGAGCCAACCAGGAGTCCTAAAAGCCCCATAATTCTCATGGAATTTTATTCCACGACCTTCTAGCCAAGAAACAGAACGTGCTAACCGTTAAGCCACAGTGACTAGTTCCAGGGTATATTTTTTCTTCTGGAACTAACTTGGTACTGATTCCACTCCCTGAAAGTCCCTCAAAGGAGACCTGAAACTGACATCCGCCTTGAACACAAGCAAAACATGTTGGTAAAAAGGTAAAGATATTCCCATAACCTATGATGTCGCCGGGGAGCGAGGTGTCAGAGACCTGGCTTGTTCAGGAGCCAGCATATTGAGGGTGGCCCCCATCTCCTCTTCATTGCTGCAACACACCTTCCTTGACCTTCAAGAGGGCAGGTACCTATTTACAGATAGGTGAACTGGGGGGACTGCGCTGAAGCAGAGGCGTGTAAACCGTCACCCATCTACTTGGTAACCACGCTGGATGCTGCTTAGCACGTTGAGCACATGCTAACACCCTTACATCTTTGGTAGAAGAGTAGGCCAGCTAAGGCTGGTTGGACAGATGACCAAGAAAGCTGGCACCATGGCTAACCACCACCATTACCACCACCACCACTACTACCCACTCTCCAGCATACATGGGTAGTATCCCCATGGAGACGGGGAAATACACGTACACACTCCCACAAGTCGGAATGCAGCTACCTATATGGTAGGCAAAATGGTCACAAACGCAAAGATCTTACCATTTGTGAACCTCGGAGCTTTAGTCGAGGAACCACACACACACACACACACACCACACACACACACACACACACACACACACACACACACACACACCCACACCTTTTTACAAGTTTCGATATGCAATAACAACCTTTTCCCCCTTGTACCGTTTCCATCCCATAACGCTTTCACCCTCGTGGTACCTACAGTAAGGCAGACACCACACGCTACCTGCAGACTGCAAAATAAAGGGTGCCAGACACACCTTTAGCCCTCAGCCCTCCCTCCCTTTAAAACTCTCCATTCCGGGTCCTCCTTATATGACCCAAAGTTACAAAACAATATTTTTAGCGGTCTTTCTTCAATAATGTCGCCTTCTCTTATTATCATCATTTTCCCCCTACACTTCTACTTCTGCTCCTACTATCCCCTCCTCCTCGCTTCATCAGTTTTACACCTCACACTCTCTCGGACGATTTCCGGTCACGTGATCTAACGCTCTAACAGAAGCGCCACAGGAGCCAGGGTCTTTCACCCCCTACCTTTTTATCGTCTTACAGATAAGCAAGGAGGCCGGGATGTAAAGATGGGCAGGGAAAACACCAGATAAGGCCTTTCGGATGTTTGTCCTCATCAACCTATTCTCTCCCCCCTCCTGGGGGCCACTCTGCGAGTTGTCGTGAGTCGAGCAGCCTGTCTTCAGTCCTTGTCGTTATTTGATAGCTTTTAGCGGCCATTTGCCCGCCACCCGTGACAAACGGCTTCCTATTGGTCCCGACAGCGCGCTCTTTTGCATGTGAGAGCGTTGATGATTGGGCAGGAAAAGAGCAGTTGAACCTCTCCATCATTTTACCTGGACTTTTTTTTTTTACTGCCGGTTGCAATGCGACATCGAGATCATAGCAGTGTAATTGCCTTTGATAGCAAGTTTAGCGAGCAAGCGACAAAAACAATTATTTTCCAGTAACTTTTCACATCAGGCTCCTTTTGGGCAGAGAAGCAAAGATGGCGGAAGAGGCGGTAACTGTTATTTTCTGCCTGAAGAACAGATACAATGGCAGTCAACACCGTGGCCCTGTTCTTCTCTTCTTGTTTTGCCTTGTGCTGTCTGGAGTGCACCACGGTTGTAGCTGTTTTGAAGCTAATCGACAATCTCTGTTGAAATGGAGGAGGGGCCGGGAGAGTGTGTGTTGAAACTCGCGGTAATATTCATTGCGTGTTAGTGAAACCGAGCAAGAAATGTTGGAATATTGTTCAAGATTATCTGGTCATGCTATCTTACAGTGTCAGTCACACACGCGATTTCGTCATTTTTCACACACACACACACACACACACACACACACACACACACACACACACACACACACACACACACACACACACACACGAGGGGGGGGGTACCCTAGTGGTCAGAACATTGCGCTCCCAATTTGACGACCCGGGATTGATTCCCGTTCGAGGGGATTTTTCTCCTGGAGTTTAACATCAGCGCTGACTCCACCCTCCCCAAAAGTCCTTGGATGAGACTGTAAACCAAGACCCCATGTGCGAACGCACACATAACGTCTTGTGCTTACGTTAAATCCTGTTCCGCTTTTCGTAAGAGTAGGCCATTGTGTGTCGGTGGGATGATGGCCCATTGGGAAGCTGAAGTCTCTGACACCTCGCTCCACATCGATCATTATAATTATTAGGTTATCGGATCCACCTTTACCATAAATACTATTGTGTGAATGTGCCGATGTATCCACATGCATACAGACGCACTAACGAGGCAACGACCAACCCTTTAATGTTAACCCTTACCCTTACCAAACCCTATCTCCAGTCCCCACGTGTGGACACAAAGGCAGGTGGATACCATGGCATAGTCAGGCTGACATAAAACACCAAACATCTTTTGTGCATGGAGGTGGATCAAAGAAAAGGGGGAATCTTAGAGAAAATGTAATGGTTGCTCCTGTCTTGGGGTAGGGGGTGGGAATGGGGGTGGATAAACGTTGGTGTGAAGGAGAATGGAGTTTGAGAGCATTTTGTTATAAGTTGATGTAAAGTGGGGAGAGGGAGGGACATTCTAGAGAACTGGTGGTTTAGAAAAAAGTGGACAATACTGTTTACAGCCGTCCGCTGTAATCTAGATGGTTAGGGCGTTGGAATCGTAATCTAAAGGTTGCGGGTTCGATCCCAGCTTTCGTATGGCGTTGTCGCTTGAAAAGCACTTTACAGCTATTTTTCACCACCAGTGATAATAAAGGAACCAACCTTTTTGGGGTTCAACCCTGCATAGATTGCGTCTATCCAGGGGGAGTCTATGAATTTCAGTCGCTTAACGCCACAGAAAACCGGGATAAGCACCGGCCTGATGAGCCTTAGGCTCGGGACAGACTTTAACTAAACTTTTAACTAATAAAATTGTTATTACAGTCTAGAAAAAGATAAGGGGAGAGTGTATAGTGCTAGTGGCAGTGTGTGTGTGTGTGTGTGTGTGTGTGTGTTGTGTGTGTGTGTGTGTGTGTGTGTGTGTGTGTGTGTGTGTGTGTGTTATTCATTTGTTCTTTTATTTCAAGGATAATGGAATAAGAACTCATATGCTTTTTGAGATCCAGTCCCTGCAAGTTTTCAGTTTCGTAAATTTTGTCATTTGTTCCCACTGGCACACAATGGCATATTCTTACGAAGAGCGGAATATGGTTTCACGCGTGAGTAAGATGTTCTGCGTGCGTTCGCAATGGATCTTGGTTTATAGTCTGCCAAGGGACTTTTGGGGAGAGTAAAGTTGGCATGATGTTAACTCCAGAGGAAAAGTTTACCTTGAACGGGTGTGTGGTGTGTGTGTGTGTGTGTGTGTGTGTGTGTGTGTGTGCGTGTGTGTGTGTGTGTGTGTGTGTGTGGTCTGAGCCACAGGCATCTCAATGCAATAGAAACCACTGGTATTTAATCATAAGTAAAGACTGTTGTGACACTCGCACAAAGATTGCAGAGTTCATCATCTGTCCAACTTTCTCCTGGTAAAGTGATAGTGAATTGAAGAACACACACACACACACACACACACACACACACACACACACACACACACACACACACACACACACACACATTTCTGTCCTTTATTCTTTAAAACACTTAAGACATTCACACCTTCCTAAAAAACAACAAAACAAAAAACTGCTTTCTCTCAATACCAGAAGAGCCACACCAGACGACCTCAACTCAATTATCTCCCTTCCCTCACCCATTTACAGCTCAGGCAGTTAACCCAGGGATCTATCAAGGCATTGAATGATTGCATTCAAGTTTAACGACCGGTTGACTGCACCTACTTTGACCGCGAAAGCACATCAAAAGCGCCGACCTAACTTGCCTGATTATACTGGTAAGACGCCAGGCTGAGAGTGCCTTCTTCCCAAGACATCAAACTAAAGGGAGATGATTGTATCGAAACTGGATGACAAAAGCAGACGACACCGACAGAGAGAGGAAAGTGAGGGTTGTAAACACCTGTTCGCTAAACAGTCTATTTCCTATTCTGATTTCTTCAATTGCGATTGATCCCATCATTGTGTCTGTCGTCTGGCCATTCTCTCAGTCTTGCTTAGCCAATCAGGTTCATTAACACCTTATGTTGACCAATCAGTAGGGGGGTAGGGCATCATGATCAAGAGATGAGGGCGATGATTGGTTCGGGTGATTGTCGGAATTGCACTTGAGTCGTCTGCTGTTGATGGGAGTGGGGTTGCAAAGGTGTGTGGAGGGGATGACAGAGGTTCTGAAATGGGCCGGAAGTGGCATCAACTCGGCACCTTGTGGTAAAGATAGGGGGCCGATTGGTTGACGTTTGATGTCTTGAATTTCTACTTTTAACTATTCAAAACAACCTTAACTCCGCGCGCGCGCGCGCGCGTGCGTGCGTGCGTGCGTGCGTGCGTGTGTGTGTGTGTGGTGTTGGTGTGTGTGTGTGTGTTGTGTGTGTGTGTGTGTGTAGAAAAGTGCATAGCATGAGGATATGTATGCATCCGAATCTATTTGATCATTGGTTAACTTAGCGAAATATATTAATGTGTTGTGCTGCCGTTAGGCCCAGCGCATCCGGATAACTTCAGCATGGGAGAGAATTGTTATCTTTAAAGTCTTTCCAGAAAAAAAGACAGGAGAATGGGCAAAGAAAGCAACTAATCGACAAGGAGGTGACAGGAAGAAAAGAAACAAGGCAGAAACAAAATGAGGGATAGAAAAGAGGGATTTTCTATCACAGAATTTCCAGAAGATGGAGATGCTATTTATACTGACAGGCCCCTGGCATTGGGGGGGGGGGGGGGGGGGGGGGGGGGGGGGGGGGGGGGGGGGGGGGGGGGGGGATGGCGGAAGCAAAGTTTTACGACTAACTGCAAATTTGAATCACTAACAAATTTGAATCTTGACTTTGAAATTAACTGAGACATTACAAAGCAAATAAAACCAAAGCAAAAAAGCAGAACACAACAACAACAACGAACAATGACACCAAACCCCCAAATCCAACTAAGGAATGTGCAAACCCCATATAACCTAACAGTGTTACATTTTTCTGTGACTGAAAACACACACACACACACACACACACACACACACACACACACACACACACACACACACACACACACACACACGTTAAATCCTGTTCCGCTTTTCGTAAGAGTAGGCCATCGTGTGCCGGTAGGAACAGATGACAATATTTACAAAACTGCATACACACAGGACCGGATGAAAAAAAGCACATGATTGCTAATTCTGTTATCCTCGATATAAAAGAATTAAAAAAAATAAATTAAAACACACACACACACCACACACACACACACACACACACACACACACACACACACCTTTACTTACCAAAGAACTTTGAGTATGTCTGTGTTGATAAAAGTGTTTGACGTTTCTTTATTTGGTTCATTAGGCTATAGTCTAGTTAATGTTGTCTGTTTTGGCTTGGTTTGATTCGTTTTATGCAGACTGACCAGCCAACTATGTTAAGTATTATGGGGCAATCATGTATTTTTTCTCCCAATGCTGAGTTTTACATCTACGATGTCTAATGTTTTGTCCGGGTGGATCTGTGGTCTAAAGTTAACGCACCTGCCTAGAGAGTGAAAAGTCCAGGTTTCAAATGTGTGGTGGTTCTATTCTCGTTTGGGCCCGAAACTTTTATCCCAATCTACTAGACCGTGAGTGGTGGCCTGGGTGCCAATCTTTCGGATAAGACATTAAACCGAGACCCCGTGTGCTTTACTCTTTTTAGTGCACGTAAAAGAACCCACGGCAAAAAGAGAGTTGTCCCTGGCAAAATTCTGTAAAAAATAAAAGCCGCTTTGATAGAAAACCAAATAGATCTACATAATTATGCATACAGGGAAAAAATGAGTGGCGCTGCTCATGTGGTGACACGCTCTCTCTGAGGTGAGCATACCGAATTTCACTCAGAAATCTGCCGTGGCTTAAAGTTGTTTACAATACAATCCTTCACACTGTCTGGAGACTGGGGTAATGATACAGAATCCTTGAACATAACCCTGGCAGTCCTCAAATACATCTGGTAATGATACAGAATCATTAAACATAACCCTGACGGTCCTGAATACATCCTTACAAGTTAGCAACCTGAATACCTGACAGAATGAATCAAACCTCTGTGGTATG
>CM060324.1:27124287-27141787 GCA_030674155.1 Stramonita haemastoma | reverse complement strand
ACCTAAAGCCAAAATTACAATATCGTGCTGATCCGTTTTATGGCTCATAATTCTCTTCATGCTGTCGGATATATTATCATTTATGACCCTATCTGACAGCCATACCTTCACCTGCGGAGCAAAGTGCAGCCTTTTAAAAAGCAACACCAGAAACTTAACCCCTCATCAGAGCAGCAAAGGTGGTGGGGAATCAAAGCCAATGAATAGCTATGGTTAACCGAAAGTGTCAAAACTGCTAATTTTCTCCTCCCCAGGTCACCGCCAAAAACGAAGGCCGGAGAGACGATGATAAAAGAGCGGCGCTGATTGGATGACGGGGTAATGATAGGGGAGGCAAGTGATGTACTGACAAGACGAGCAGGGGAGACAATTTTCTGTCTGCTCACGTTTCCTCCCCTTTTTTCTTCCCCCCCCCCCCCCCCCCCCTTCTCTCTTCTTGAGAGAAAATGTCATTAAGCAAACTTTGTGTATTCTTTGCCCTTTGAAAACCTCACTGTCAATTTAAAAAAAAAAAAAAGCAATTTGTCAGGAATATTGTTGAAGTAGTGTAAGATTTGAATGTAATCTACAATGTTGACAACAACACGGGAACACAGCAACCCAGTGACTGCTACATGGTGTTGAAGACAAAGAAGAACATTGTTGAACTGGATTTAGGACCTGTCTTCACTGGCTTTAAATGCTTTCCTTCCTTTACCGTGACTGGCATTCCCCGCTTGCCTTAACTGCTGTCTGCGCCTACCCTCCTCACTCACTTTAACGATTTTTTCATTGCTTTAACCGCTTCATTCACTTGCCTTAATTGCTTTCTTCGCTTACCTTCCTCACTTGCCTTAAACTGATTTCTTCCCTTGCCTTCCTTACCTGTCTTAAACCGATTTTTTCCCTTGCCTTCCTTACCTGTCTTAAACCGATTTTTTCCCTTGCCTTCCTTACCTGTCTTAAACCGATTTCTTCCCTTGCCTTCCTTACCTGTCTTAAACCGATTTCTTCCCTTGCCTTCCTGACTTGCCTTAAACTGATTTCTTCCCTTGCCTTCCTTACCTGTCTTAAACCGATTTCTTCCCTTGCCTTCCTGACTTGCCTTAAACTGATTTCTTCCCTTGCCTTCCTTACCTGTCTTAAACCGATTTTTTTCCTTGCCTCCCTCCCTTTCCTTGTCTGCTTTCTTCCATTGCCTTACCTGCTTCTTTAACTTGCCTGATCTACTTCCCTTACTTGCCTTAACTGCTGTTTTCACTTGCCTTAACTGTGTCTTTACTTGCCTTAACTGTGTCTTTACTTGCCTTAACTGCTTCCCTAACTTGCCTTAACTGCTTCCTTAACTTGCCTTAACTGCTTCCCTTACTTGCCGTAGCTGCTTCACTTACTTGCTTGAACAGCTTTCAACACTTGCCTTAACTGCTGTCTTCACTTGCCTTAACTGCTGTCTTCAATTGCCTTAACTGCTGTCTTCACTTGCCTTAACTGCATGCTGTCTTCACTTGCCTTAACTGGTGTCTTCACTTGCCTTAACTGCATGCTGTCTTCACTTGCCTTAACTGCTGTCTTCACTTGCCTTAACTGCATGCTGTCTTCACTTGCCTTAACTGCTGTCTTCACTTGCCTTACTGCATGCTGTCTTCACTTGCCTTAACTGCTGTCTTTACTTGCCTTAACTGCTGTCTTCACTTGCCTTAACTGCTGTCTTCACTTGCCTTAACTGCTGTCTTCACTTGCCAACTGCTGTCTTCACTTGCCAACTGCTGTCTTCACTTGCCCTAACTGCTTCCCTTACTTGCCTTAACTGCTGTCTTCACTTGCCTTAACTGCTGTCTTCACTTGCCCTAACTGCTTCCCTTCCTTGCCATAAAAGCTTCGCTTATTTGCCTTTACTGCTTCCCTTCCTTCCCATTACTGTTTCCCTTACTTGCCTTTGAGAAACAGATTTCAGCCATAAGATGAATCTATCTATCTATCTATCTATCTATCTATCTATCTATCTATCTATCTATCTATCTATCTATCTATCTATCTATCTATCTATCTATCTATCTATCTATCTATCTATCTCTCTATCTACTTACCTACCTACCTATATATATTTACCTATCTGTCTGTCTGTCTATCTATCTATCTAAATCTATCTACCTATCTATCTGTCTGTATATCTATCTACCTACCTACTTATTTACCTACCTATCTATCTGTCTGTCTGTCTATGTGTCTGTCTGTCTGTCTGTCTATCTATCTGTCTGTCTGTCTGTCTGTCTGTCTGTCTATCTATCTATCTATCTATCTATCTATCTATCTATCTATCTATCTATCTATCTATCTATCTATCTATCTATCTATCTATCTATCCTGCCTGTCTCTGAATTCTGCCGTGACTGAAAGTTATATACGATGTACATATCCACCCATCCATCCACCTGTTCACACACACACACACACACACACACACACACACACACACACACACACACACCACACACACACACACACACACACACACACACACACACAACTTCGCACCCACCAACCCCTTTAGTAAATATGTATCTAAACACCAATCACACATTAATCATAAGCACCTCTCTTCATACCCAATCTGCCATGACTCAGTGACTTACCCTATTTCTTCAGCTATCACAGGCGCTGGGGAGAGCATTGCCCACCCTGCATTGACTGACTGTTACGGTCCTGCCACCTGGATAATCAGTCACAACGTCGATTTTGCTTTTGCATAATTTACAATAAACAAATCTCTCTCTCTCTCTCTCTCTCTCTCTCTCTCTCTCTCTCTCTCTCTCTCTCTCTCTCTCTCTCTCTCTCTCTCTCTCTCTCTCTCTCTCTCTCTCTCTGTGAGATCGTGTGCAGCCTCACTTTTGCAACTGACTTCTTGGTTATACAATAACTTGTTGCTATTGAGGTTTTGTTATTGTTTCTTTTCCCCACTAAAATACTGAGTATTTTGGCAACAAAGAATTGGCCTTTTTGTAAATAAATTATTTGAGTTAAAGCTCTCTCTGTCATGGGTACTGGGTGGGTACTAGATGCAAAACAGCAAGAAAACAGCACGCTAGTGCTTAGTTATTTAATCAAAATGCAGAATTTCGGCTTGCCTTGTCTTTTTCTCTGTTTATTTGTGGGTGTCTTTAAAGAAGAATATGGTGAAGGAGAGACAGGTACATAGAACCTAAATAAAGGAGTACTTTATGAAACACTGTGAAAGAAAACAAGTTAAGAATAGGGAAACACAGTTTCCCTCCCATACTCTGACCAATAGCAAACGGCTTAACATCTTTCCCTCTCTTTTGCCCTATCCACTCAGCCGAACAGAAGCAGCCTTACATCTCAATATTGGCATCTACGCGATTGATAGGAACAAGTGTCATAGACAAATTTAATGTGAAAACAATTTCGGCAAATTTTTCATTTCCGCTCAGAGAGCTCTTTAATGAAAGCAGAGAGAGAAAAAACCGGACATGAGGCATTAGGCGCCCAAAAGGGAGACTGGACGTTTTGGCACCACTCTTGAAACAGTACGAACATGATGCTAAAATGGCTTTATTATCAAGAGGGGGTGACCTCTTAGGGAGTGAGAGCCATCCATGGTACTGAAAGCTTCAGGCAGTGTTTACTGCGTTATGAAATCCTGGGAAAGATCACCTCCCTTCAGGTCACAGATTGCAAGCCTGGTGCATAGATATATACATACACGCAGGAAGCACTTCAATGTATACATTTTATTTTTTACAAATTAATGAAGATATATTGCAGAATCCTTGCCTAAAGGTATACCTCATCTATCTTCGCCCTTACTAAAGATATCTTTTATATTCTGTTTAAGAATACACACGGCCAAAGTCCCACATGGGGTAGCCCAGGATGACAAAAAGCCCCGAATACTATGATAAGCACTGGTATCAAAATGAATGAACAGTTTTGCTCCAGGAAAATGAAAACTTCTAAAGATGAGATTTTTGTGTGGGTTAAATTGGATGTATACACCTGCTGAAGAGTCAATTTATGTGCAGATTATTCCACACAGTTCACTCCTTCATATAGAGAAGATGCCACCAGGTCATGACGAGGTGTGATTTCAAGCTGGTTACCTTCGTTATGATTAGATGTAAGGAGTGAAAATCTGATTTGGTTATGAACATGGGATTTGCACACAGTCTGTCCACCACTCTTGTCTGTTTCTCCTGTTTGTCTGTCTTACTGTCTTCCTGTGTATCTCTGTCTGTTCCTTTTTCTGTCTTTTACATCCACACTCACACACATGTACGCGCATACAATGTTTTATCACTTCGTTGTTCTGACCAGCAAACTGCAAGTCCCTGAGACCTGGAAAGAACATTATCAATATCTCTTATATCTGACAGAGGCTCCGACACCTGTTATTCAGCTATAAGATTGTCTTCAATGAACCATGCACTTTGGCAAACAAGCTTTCGGTTTTTACTTAGTAAAAGTCATAGGCTTTGAGGGAAAAAAACCAGTTGGGAATGGGGAAAAAAGGAACAGAAGGCTGACAATACTCTTTAAAACCCGAAGAATCCATTTGCATTCTCATTCCTTTCCATTTGCATTCTCATTCCTTAGCTACTAGGCTGACCAGCACCACGCACGTGTAGTTTTCCATCTTATCTCTGATCAGCTCAGCCAGTGGCACTGGGCTGTACATGGCTATCTCTCTGACCATCTCCCCAGCAGTAGGAAAAGCTTTTAGTCAGATGAGAAGAACAGTGCTGAAGGTGTGATGCTTTCTTTGTCTATTCAGGCAGGATTGTCAACACTCCCTGTACGGCTCATGACCCCTTCCACCTGCATAATCAGAGACGCATGTTCCTCTCATTTCTTCTTCTTCTTCTCTTTTTCGTTTTCTTCTCAGTCTTCTTTTTATTTTTCTTTATTTTTCTCAGTTCTTCTTCTTCTTCTTCTTCTTCTTCTTCTTCTTCTTCTTCTTCTTCTTCTCCTTCTTCTTCTTCTTCTTCTTCTTCTTCTTCTTCTTCTTCTTCTTCTTCTTCTTCGTTCTCTCGTTGTAGGGTGGGATACGTACCTAGCGCCCAGTTTTCTCCTGTGCTTGGAACCCTGCCAGAGGTCTCAGCCTTAGTTAACACATTCTGACTTCAGAGCAGCTAGTGACCTGCATAAGTATAGCCTGCAACTGCTCTCTATCTTGGGTGCTGCAGAACTTTTTGTTATCGCACCGATCGTCCACACCCGCCCTGCATACACCACAGCTGGAAGCTGTGTCCCTCACCCTGCCCCATGTCCCCATCAAGAGAACGCCCACATGAACGTGACATTTTTTATTTATTTTAGTCTTTTATATCGAGGATAATGGGATAAGCACTCTTGTGCTTTTTTTTTTTTACATCCAGTACCCGTGTGTGTGTGTGTGTGTGTGTGTGTGTGTGTGTGTGTGTGTGTGTGTGTGTGTGTGTGTGTGTGTGTGTGTGTGTGTGTGTGTGTGTGTGTGTGTGTGTCTTTGTGTGTGTGTTTACTGAGTAAATGGATAAATGGATAAATGGATAAAGAGATAGCTAGATGAAAAAAAATAAACAAATGATTAAAAAAAAGACAAATAATTATATGAATAAATGCAATCTTGGAAAGGCACATACAAGATGCTTGAAATGTGCACACAACAATGTTGGGCATTGACATTGAAGAGGTTTTCATCACAAGCAAAGCCTTTATTTGTCATTTAACAAAAGAAACTGAGTCACAGTTTTAGACTAGTGCAACAAAACATGTAAACACTTTTTTTCATTGTGGCACAATCATGTTTACGTAAATGCGTCAAAACGTGTGCGTGCCCACTGTATGTACACACACACACACACACACACACACACACACACACACACACACACACACACACACACACACACACACACACACACACACACACCACATATGACAAAATTTACAAAACTCCATGCACAGGAAAACAGGATGTCAAAAAAAGTACATGAGTACTTATTCCATTATCCTCAAAATAAAAGAATAAAAATAAAAACAACAACAACAACACAGAAAAGAATCCCGTTTAAGTGGATATTTCCCCCTGGAGTTAATATCAGTGCCGTCTCCACTCCCCCCTCCACTTTTCAGAAGAGCAGGCCATAATGTGCCAGTTGGAACCGATGACAAAATTTATAAAGCTGCATACACATGAGACCTGGATGTGAAAAAAAGCACATGAGTGTTTATTCCATTATCCTCGAAATAAAAAAAGAACAGATTTTTAAAAAATGGAAAAGAAGATTTATTTCCTCGCGCACAAACACCCCAAGAATTAGGCCTACAACCACCACACTAGAGACACCACCCCAACACAAAGTGTGATAAAAATCGTAGTCGCACACAAAAGGGAAGTAAGTGTGGCAAAGTGTCAGGACCAGGACCCATCACTGCGCGTTGGTGACAGGCTGATTGCGGGCCCTGGCTTCTTTTGTTGGTGGGGGAAAACGGGTGTGAGGTTGCTGGCTGCCCTGAGGGAAGGGAGAGAAACGTGTTTGTCTTGGGCTCTATCTCCTGCGCCAACCCTGGGGGCTGGGAGCGTGTCAGTGAGGAGCCGGAATTAACTCATTAACCAAACAATTGAAAGGACGACAAACAGCCAGCACAATGGACTGCAGACAGACCCACCATCGCCTTTTTTTTTCCTATTGTGTGTGTGTGAAGAAAAGGAGAGAAATCTGTGCTTAGAAGGATGGTTTGGCATTAGGCTATATAGGTTGTGTGTGGGATTTATGAGAGAGAGAGAGAGAGAGAGAGAGAGAGAGAGAGAGAGGAGAGGAGAGAGAGAGAGAGAGAGAGAGAGAGAGAGAACACGAAATCGAATGATTTATTCATGAAAAAGCCATTAACCCATCATGAAAGGGGTTGCCGGAGTGTGTATTTTGGTGTGTGGGATGAAAACAATAGCAACAACAACAAAATTATTGTATAACAAAAAAGTCAGTTAAAATATGCCTACTTGACTTATGCCTAAGAATTCCTTGGGGAACAAAGGGCCGCAACAACACCCCTCCAACAGACTCGGTTCTGGGAGATCCTCTTCAGCTCGGCCCACATCGTTCGGGCTGCCTTAGACTAGCTGTCAGTGCACTGGCTTTCCGAAGGCTTTCACCAGCTCGCGTCATAGACTAGACTCTACCAGAGAAGACTCTTCCCCAACCAGGTTGTTGTTTGGAAATAAAGTCGCGGTTTCTGTAACATAATATTTTTAGTGAATGGTTTGTTAGCCCAAAGCACAACCCCCAACCTGGAGGATCAGGGTGCGTGGTTTAGTCTGGCCCCTACCCCACAGACCTGTTGAGCTTGGTTGAACCTGCCAGAGGCCGAAGCCCCCGCCACATAGCTCTGGGGATCAACAGAGCACCCAAGCCATTCCACCTCGTCAAGGCGACATCAGGTCAGGACAGAAAATATGCCTTAAGAATTAGATAGCAACATGTCTCTTATTCTGAAAGCTTTACACAAACATACAGTGAGGCTGTCTACAATCTCAGGATGACTTGACGTCGTGAGTAGGCAGAGCCTAAATGCATTAGGCAGTCTACTATATTTTACAGGGAAAAAACTACAGGCTTGTAATTCTGCCTAACATCCTCTAACACTGTACAGCATAACACAAAATGCCCTTCATCCTCCAGTGCTTTCTAAAATAATGGGCGTATTACCCTGAGGTCATCAACAACATTTTATATAAATGTATCCGAATTTATGAACATTTATATCTAATACACCAAATCTAAACTTGGACATGATTCTTTTCAAATGGAGAGAGTAAGTACTCCTTGGATGAAAAGTTTGGGTGTATGGCTACTTTCAAGCACACTACCATAGAACTTTATAATAAGAAGCAATGCTATGATTTAAGAATACTTTTCCCCTTTTGACGAAGAAGCCTCCACGTTTTCATGCAGAGAGTCTGTCATGGATAAAGACCATTTGAACATTTCAAAGCATAATGTTCAACAATTGGAGACAGATCCTGACACTTTGCTTAGACTGTCAATACCTGGGCCAGATGACAGATGAGGATAGAGGAGTCTGGTGGTATTTTCACAACTTACAGACAACACCTCAGGTGTGGAATCGCCTAGTGGCCAGAACATTGCGCTTGCAATTTGACCACCCGGGTTCGATTCCTGTTCGAGGGGATTTTTTCCCCTTGGAGTTAACATTAGTGCTGACTCCACTCTCCCCAAAAGTCCTTCAGATGAGACTATAAACCAAGGCCCCGTGTGCTAACACACGCAGAACATCTTGCGCACACGTTAAATCCTGTTCCGCTTTTCGTAAGTGTAGGTCATTGTGTACGGGTGGGACCAGATGACAAGATTTACAAAACTGCATGCAGACGGGGACTGGATGTAAAAAAGCACACGAGTGCTCATTCCATTATCCCCGATATAAAAATGTGATTGTGATACCACGAGGGAAATACCCTGAGTATAACACTTGTAAGTGCAAATTTGACGGATCAGAGCACATAGGAATAGCTAATGGTCAATATTAGTTTTTATATACCTTTATAACCTTGGATCGTGATTGTTAAAAAAAAGGGTCGAAGCAAACAAGGACTCCGGTTCGCAAATCTCTGTACGATGGAATCTGCGTGCACAACTAGGGACATGTACGAGTGTAAATCTATGTATATGCGTACATGCGCGTGTGTGTATGCACATTTGCATTTCTTAGTCTGTGACTGCCAAATTGAAAAAAATCAAGCGCTGGAAAATTAAAAAATAGTGAATGAAAACCCGATTCCCCAAAGTATCAACACACACACACGTTGGTTTGCGCGCGCAGCGCGCGCGCGCGCGCACACACACACACACACACACACACACACACACACACACACACACACACACACACACCACACACACACACTCAAGAGTGCTTATTCCATTATCATCGAAAAAAAAAAAAGACAGAAACACACACACACACACACACACACACACACACACACACACACACACACACACACACACACAGATGAACTCCGTTAGAGGCTTAAAGCCAAGGATCCAGATCCCAACATGATAATCCCTCCTTCATCCTGTCGCCCACGATCCAAAATGGCTGTAACCAGACTGTTTAACAGCGCCAAAGAGACTTCCTATGCAAATTAGATACATGGGGTCAGCAGCTGCGTCATTTCCTATGCAAATCTGTCCCAAAGCCAGGCTGCCAGTGGGGAGAGAATGATGGACAAACTTTTCAAGCCAAACAAGAAGCTGCACATCTGTTTCTTTTGAGAAGTTTGAGGTGTGAGGTGTTGTTTTTTTTTTTTTTTTTTTTTACATTTGCAGACTTGCAGTAAGCTGTTGCCAAAAATTAACAAAATATAGATCTAGTCATATAAAGCATTAATTGACTTTGAATTGACTATCTCCTTTGAGGCCTGAAGGAGTCCTGATAGTTCACTGAAAATTTTCAGTGAGCAAGTAAAACGTTGGTGGAGTCCATTCCTTTCTGCGCATAGCATGATGTATGCTTGGTACATCTCTGCCATCCAGTATCAGCAACAGGAGCAAACAGTTGCAACAGAAGCAGCAACAACTTCACCCAAATTAACAACAAACAACAAAAGCAGCCAACCAACTAACTAACAAGGCAACCAGCCCACCGAAAATCCTTTCTACTTCAGCTTTCTCTTCTTGTCACACCAGACACACTCTTTCCTTCGGTACCATCTGCCTCCTCAATTTGGCGCCAAGCCTCTTTCTCGCTTTCTAAGTTCCCGCCAAGCCTCTTTCTCGCTTTCTAAGTTCCCGCCAAGCCTCTCTCTCGCTTTCTAAGTTCCTGCCAAGCCTCTTTCTCACGGGCTAATCCCTTCTCACAAGGCTGCCAATCGCTGCGCACTCTCTTCATAGAGAAGCTAAGTTTTCAGCGTGAGCTTATTTGCATATTCATGAGAGCCGAGGGCTGGACCTAAGCGGATGGCGGTGCTTTAACCGGGATGTGTTAATGTCTGGGGCACCCTGGGACCTGGGAAGCTGCCCCCCTCCCCCACCCCCTATTTCCTATCTGTTTCCGTTTTGCTGCCAGTTCTGCTGCTTCACTGGCTGCTGATCAAGTTGAGAATAAGAGACAAAGTTGATAAACATGAGGAATTTTACCCCTATGTCTTGAGTTTCTGTATACTCTGGTTTTTGTTTAATTTTCAAGATGCAGATCTATATTATTTTTAGCATTGTCAAATCTCAACACTGTTCGAGCAGTTTTGAAAACATGCAAATAATTAAACATACAATTCAGGAGAGGGATTATTAATTTTCAAATCCAAGAAAGTTTGGGGTTCTTTTTTAATACCCCCCTCCCCCAAAAATTGAACATGATTTAAAGCTCATCACTTGTAAAATAACGCTGTTCATAGATCTATATCTTTTGTTTTTAAAAATAAAAACAACATCCAAATGTACATGCTAATAACAGGGAGAACATGGTATGCACCCTGTGTGGTGTTTTTTTTTCAAGCAAACAAAAGCTTATTGACTTTTATAAGGCTGCCAAGAACTTCGAATGCAACTGTTAAAAGGTGTCAAGAAGCAAGATATAATTTTATCTATGTGTATCAGGATACTGGCATACAATTCCCTATATCTGGCTAGGGTACGTATGTAACTGGGTAGCTCTGCCAAATACATAGTATATACTTGCCTAAATTTGCTTCCAAAATTAGCATCAACCTTGTCAAGAATATTCTCCTCGCCTTTATTTGTGGTGGTAAGGCGTTTTCCCCAAACACTTTAATATTGAGTAAATACTGAAAAAAGGCAACAAAACAAAACTAGAACAAGCCAACTAAAAACCCAAGCAAACAGTCAACTAAGAAAACAACCCCCAAAACAAAACAACCCCCCAGAAGCAAACAAAACAAAGAAATAGACTAAAACATTTGCCTACTTTTATAAATGTAACAGATATGGTCAAGCTGTCATTTACAAATTCAGTATCGAAAGCTTTAACGAAGTTATACCATTCTCTGAAAGTGGTAAGCCTAGCTCAAAGTCCAAACTTTTATCTCTTTGTGCACCTCACAGAAAAAGCTTTCATGGCTGGAAACTTTAAAAGTCTGTAAGTCAATAAATGGTAAAAGGGTCTCATAACCTATGTGGTCTTAGGGGAGTAAGGTATCAATCAGAGATCTCAGCATATTGAGGACGGCGCCCATCTCCTCTCCTTCGCTGCTTTACCTTCCCTGACCCTTGAGAGGCAGGTACCCATTTACAGCTGGGTGACTGTCCTGAAGAAAAGGCGCGCAAACGGTCACCTATCCAGTTGGTGGTAGCCATGCTGGATGCTGCATAACCTTAGCTTGGGGAAAGGGAGTGCTCTGACCGCTGAGTGCTCTGACCACTGAGCTATTCCGTCTGACAGACTCCCACAAGGGACCATGAATTTCCACAGCAACCAAACACAGATTTTTCCCCATAGAAAATGACGAGCATCACCTTAGAAACTTTCAAAATTGACCAAGAAGAGATGCTAATCTTGAACTATAGCACTAACAGATGTCTATTTATAACTTGCCCACTCAGCCCCCCCAAAAAAGACAAGACAAGAAGACTACCAACAAATAAAAGGGAGATGACGACAACAACCTGACAAGGCCTGTCTGTGTCCATCCTCCATTAGCCTCGTAATCTTCATTAGCCTGCCAAAGCTCTCTCCAGTCAGGGGCATTCACAGGGCCAGCCAGGCCTGCCGCTGCTCAATGCAGGCAGCTCTTCTCCCCTTCCCTCACGGCCTGTTAACCAGATTATACAGACCCTGGACACCAAACTTGCCCCTAGCACCTGAAGGAACCCTCGCTTGGCCGGGCAGGCGAGTGGGCTGAATGGGGCGCTATGGCAAAGGTAAACACCCTTGGAAAAACATCCCGCCAGGACAAGATAGGGGGGTGAGATGAGCGTGGAAAGATTAACAGGATTTTCCCTACCTTTCTTTTCGGCCCCAGACCAGGCACACGAGGACTAGGGGCGACACGCATTAGTGTCAGTCAGTCAGTCACGGGGAGAGAGAGAGAGAGAGAGAGAGAGAGAGAGAGAGAGAGAGAGAGAGAGAGAGAGAGAGAGAGAGAGAGATGGGGGGTATGGGGAGATAGATGATAGCCCAGGAGGTTTCATTCATTCATTCATTCATTCATCACGGTGATCTACCAAATCGCAATGGTGTAGATTACCCATGCGGAAACATTCGTCGTGTGCTTCAACAAAGGTCTAGGGTTTGTTTGTCTATCCGTCTCCATGTGTCTATAGTCTAGTCTGTTTGTGTTTCTGTCACTACACTACACTACCTAATAGGACACGACACGACATCTTTTACACTATACACGGCACAATACGACACAACACAACACAACACTACACTTAACTGCACCGCTCACGACACGACACCCAACACTGCCTACGACACGACACGATTTGACAGGATACAGCACGGGAGTTCTTGTGTGTTGTTTCTGGGCTAGAGCTCTGAGGTTCACCAAATGGACCAGCACCATACCATGGGACATCTGTTTTATGGTCGTGTTGGGTAGAATACGCAGTGCCTGGTTTTCTCCTGTGCTTGTAACTCTGCAGAAGGTCTGCCTGCTGACCTCAGCTGACACGTTCCGGTTTCAAGGAAGCTCATGAAAGAGTATTTCAGACTTTCTTTTTTAAAAAAAGACAGGAAAATGGGTTGGGTAGGAAAAAGTAAGCGAGAGAGAGAGAGAGGAGAGAGAGAGAGAGAGAGAGAGAGAGAGAGAGGAGAGAGAGAGAGAGAGAGAGAGAGAGAGAGAGAGAGCATGGGGTAAGGAAAAGACAGAAACAAAGGGAGTGCTAGAAATACGGAAATTTATAGCACGTATTTTTCAGAGTCAGGATCCTAGTTAGACCGGAAAACCCCTGGCATCCCCATGGGGCAGTATACAAGTTATTTTGACATGGCATATCATTTGAGTTATTTTTACATGGCATATCATTTGGACTTATGTCTATGTTATGTGCTAATGCAAGGCGTGTACTTGTCCCTCTTGTACGCAAACACTTTGTAGATGAAAATAAGCAGGTGAATGTTTGTTTTACAACCCTGAAAAAATAAATATTCTGATTAGTTGACTGATTTATTTACTGATTAATGTATTGATTGGTGGATTGATAAATGACTTGCGTGTACATACGCCAAGATGCATGCAGACATTTGTTCCTCAGCTAGACCTCCGAAGATGACCAATGGTGTCATTCTGCGTATGCAATCATTTTTGCCTACTGTGAAGGTAGCTACATCCCGACTTCGGGTATGCATCCTGGGTTTGTTCGTGTTTACGAAAGCCATCGAACCCTGACATGAACTACGGGATCTTTAACATGCATATTTGATCTTCTGCATGACTATGTATATACACAGAGGGGAATAAAGGCACTGGCAGGCCTGCATTTGAAGTTGACGTGACGTGGGAGATGATAAAATTACCCCATTTTTAATTTAATTCACCAGAGGCCACCGAAATTCGATTCCACGACTTCATGGGCCAATGGGATAGAAGTCGGGTCTTAACCATTCGGCAATAGCACCCATCATGCAGTGATATGAAACAATACAGGGGTTCAGCACCCCCTGACCAGAATGTAACAGCTGATGGACCAGCCATAGGACTCATCCCAACTGTCAGATGACCCCACTCACACACACACACACACACACACACACACACACACACACACACACACACACACACACACACACACACAACACAACACACATTAAAACCCACCAACCCCATCCTCCACCCCACACCCCCACCCCCCACCCCCACCCCCACCCCGCCCCTCACCTACCCCTACCTCCACCCCCCACTTCCTTCCCTCCCTGACCAATAGTGACCACCAGTAGAGCTACTGATGGACTGTCACTTCCCTGCTCAGCACACTTCTCCTCCCTCACCTGCCTCCCCCTCCCACCTCCCCATCTTTCCAGCTGTCCTGTTACAGTCTAGTCCTGATAGTAGGGTTCCTAGTTCTGCCCTGGGTTAGGCCAAAAGCTGTGGCAAATCGTTTGACTTATTTTAGTGATAAAATTCTTATTTATACCACTTTATGTCACAGCAGATTTCTCTGCCTGAAATTCGGGCTGCTCTCCCCGGGGAGAGCGCGTCGCCACAACTGCAGCGCCTATCCATCTTTTTTTCTTCCTTCTCTGTCTGCAGCTGTATTTGTTTCCCTATCAGTGTAGCTTTTTTCTACATAATTTTGCCAGGGACAACCCTCTTGTTGCCATGGGTTCTTTTTACGTGCGCTAATTAATGTGTAACACACGGGACCTCGGTTTATCGTCACAATCCGAAAGACTAGCACCCAGACCACCACTCATGACCTAATGGATGGGGGAAAGGTTTGGGGCCTAAACGGGATTCAAACCACTGCACACTCCAACCCTGACTTTTCGCTTTCTAGACAGGCGCGTTACCTCTAGACCACCGATCCACACCGATCCAATGTACAACTCTACCTCTACTTTTGCATTCCCTGGCCATGCTAAATTATTTTTTAGTCCGTCTGGATAACAAACTCTGCTTTTGCCACAGTGACTTAAGGAGGGGGGGGGGGGAGGTGGAAGGGCGATAGCCTGGTACTTGGAGCATTGCACATTGCGCTCGTGATCCGCTGACCCAGGTTCGAATCCCTTTCAAGGGGGATTTTCCTCTTGGAGTAAACATTAACATCAGTGCCCGCTCCATTCCTCCCAAAAATCCTTCGGATGAGATTGTAGAGGTCCTTTGTGCGACCGCCCGCAGAACATCTTGCGCACTAATTAAAACCTGTTCTGCATTTTGGAAGAGTATGCATTTGTAGGCCATTGGGAATGGATGACCAAATTTACAAAACCGCATACACTTTGAGGACTAACTGTTAAAAAGCACACGCGTGCTTATTCCTTTATCCTCAAGAGAAAAGAATGAGAATTCTCTCTCTCTCTCTCTCTCTCTCTCTCTCTCTCTCTCTCTCCTCTCTCTCTCTCTCTCTCTCTCTCTCTCTCTCACTGACCCCTCCTACCATTTGACCACTGACAGGGGCTGGTCCGGGAGTGGGAACAGAGGGAGCAAGAGGTGGGCGGAAAGTGGGAGGGGGAGGGGGTGGGGGAGGCAGCAAATGGATACCCTCCCCTTCAGTAATGGAGAAGCCGGTGTTATGTGTCATGATGACCATCGCAGATGAACCAATCAGAATCATTGATACTCTGGCGTTTGTTTGTTTTTCGGCAAATGAAATCATAGCTAATTTTGATTCCGTATTTCGTGTCTGGGGACTTTACATTGTTGTTGCAATGCTGCTGCTGCTGCTGCTACTGTTGCTACTGCTACTATTGTTGTTGCTGCTGCTACTGCTGCTGCTACTGCTGCTACTGTTGCTGCTGCTGCTGCTGCTGTTGTTGCTGCTGTTACTGCTGTTGTTGCTGCTGCTGCTACCACCACCACCACCACCACCAACCACTACTACTACTACTACTACCACTACTACTACTACTACTGCTGCTGCTGCTGCTGCTGCTGCTTCTGCTGCTGCTGCTTCTGCTGCTACCACTTCCACCATTTCTGCTGTTACTGCTGCCGCTACTACTACATATACTACATACTACTACTACTACTGCTACTGCTGCTACTGCTACTGCTGCTGCTGCCGGTAACACACACACTACTCAGTCCAAATCTCTCCACATTATCATCGTGTCAACAGCGCTGTTATAAGTGTTTACAACACTATGTAAATTCCATACAGTATTATTAGTAGTATTATCACCCCAAACTCCATTCTCTTGCATCTTCCCTAGAGCCCCCAAATATCACATAACAATTTTAGGCCGCCGATAGGATACCAGTGAGAAGAGACCCGGCCCGCACAGCTGCTGGTCATCAGTATAGCAGTACCGTCTTTTGAGCCAACAGAACGCAAAGGACACCACCTCCTACTAAGCCCCCAACCCACCCACCCCCCACCCCCTACGGGTGACAATCATAGGTCAGCCTAGGTACAGAATCCAGCGCAGTATCTAAATAATTTCGTGTTGTCACTCTGATATCAGATTCAGGGTGAACACAGCCAAATCTACCTTAACCTCCACCCTGTAAGAGGATAGCGTTGAATTGACAGTAATGACCGGTGTGGTTAGCACAGGGTGTGATTATTATGCCACTGTCCAGATGAACTGATGTGGAACTAATATAGCCAGCCAGCTGGTCAGGGGTAAGGATGGAGGCATGGCAGTTATTATTATTGGTGTGGGTCTGTACTAGATGACCATCCTTTTGTTTGGACAACAGATTCTCATTTCTGGAACGTTTGACCAACACAGTCTACAGCATCTGTCTGATCGTGGCTGGATTTCAGATGGCGTCAGTTTGGGTTGTGTGTGGTGTGTGTATGTGTGTGTGTGTGTGTGCGTGGGGAGGGGGAGGGGGAGTGAGGGTGAGGGGCAGGAGAGTGATATGTGTGTGTGTTTAATATTTTTTTCTACATTGTCTTTCTTTTATTTCAAGGATAACAGAATAAGCATGACAGGTGCTATAGCCAAGGGGTTAAGACCGTTCGACTTTAATCCTATGGGTCCATGGAGTCGTGGGTTTGAATCTTGGCGGTGTCTGGTGAATTAAAGGTGGGGATTTTTACAATCTCCCAGGTCAACGTAAAGTTCAGACTTGCCAGTGACTTAATTCCTTTCGCGATTATGGGCAAGCAGAAGATGGAATATGCACGTAAAATATCCCATAATTCATAACATGAGGAAGAACGGTGGCAGGATGGTTAAGACGTTCGCCTGCCAATATGTAAATCGTGAGTTTCTGGGTTCGTACCCAGCCTCGCCCTTTCTTCCCAGTTTGACGAAAAAATCGAACTGAATGTCAAAGTCATTCGGATAAGACTCGAAACCGAGGCCCCGTGTGCGAATGCACGCAGAACATCTTGCGCACACGTTAAAACCCTGTTCCACCTTTCGAAAGAGTAGGCCATCGTGTACCGGTAGGAGCGGATGACAAAATTATAACAAACCAGCATGCACACAGGTGTCGTGTTTAGACACCATCTCTGAGGAAAAATCGGGGAGTTGGAGTCCCAGAGCGGCTCGAAGCTGTAGGTATATGGCAACGTTCTGGTGGCTCCTGCGACGGTACTGGAACCATTCGTATCGGTCAATGCCCTTCCAATGGATCATTCCAGTGCCGTGGAGAGGGGGGGTCTGCTGCATGGGTAACAGCTTGCCCTCCATACATACTTGCCCAGGCTTTGCGCTCTAAAGACAAGAGCGCAACTCCATAGTCTTCCGAGACTGATGAGTGCCTACTACTACTACTAAATTCATAACAGTGTTTGGTGTGATACAGAAACAGAAACATACACAACATGTATCTCCGAAGTTGAAATGCAGCCTCCCTCATGGTGGGCAAAAAATGGTCGCATAGGCAAAATCTCACCATTGATGAAACTCGGAGCTCTAGCTGGGG
>CM060324.1:27119287-27121787 GCA_030674155.1 Stramonita haemastoma | reverse complement strand
TACCCGTGCCAGATGAGCATCCCCGGGTAGTGGCACTGACAGTAGCCCTCCAAGCTGCCAGACACCTCTCCCCACAGACAACCCGCCCTGCTGCACAGCCTGTCACAGCCTGCCCGCCATCAACCACGTCATTAGTCTCATCAGGTTAATCCATAGATGGATTGATTGATTGATTGGCTGATTGATTGATTGATGGATTGATTGATTGATTGATTGATTGACTGATTATTTTTTAAAATATTTTATTCTTGTATATCGACGGTAATGGGATAAGCACTCGTGAGCTTTTTTTCCCATCTAGTCCCCGTGTGTATGCAGTTTTGTAAATATTGTCATCTGTTCCCACCGGCACACAATGGCCTACTCTTACGAAAAGCGGACCAGGATTTAACGTGTGCGCAAGAGGTTCTGCATGCGTTCGCACTCAGGGCCTCGGTTTACAGTCTCATCCGGAAGACTTTTGGGGAGAGTTGGGTCAGCACTGATGTTAACTCCAGGGGGAAAATCCCATCCAACGGGAATCGAACTCGGGTCGTCAAATTGCCAGCGCAATGTTCTGACCACTAGGCTATCCCGTCCCGTGATTGATTGATTAAACTGATTAGTTCGGTCTGTCCATGAGCCTGTCAGTTGGTCAGTAGGTCAGTCACTCGGTCACGCTGTCTGTCTGTCTGTCTGTCTGTCTGTCTGTGTGTCTGTGTGTGTGTCTGTCTGTCTGTCTGTCTGTCTGTATCTCTCTTCTCTCTCTCTCTCTCTCTCTCTCTCTCTCTCTCTCTCTCTCTCTCTCTCTCTCTCTCTCTCTCTCTCTCTCAATCAAAACAATCAAATCAAATCAAATCTCTCTCTCTGTCGTCT
Organism: Stramonita haemastoma; assembly: GCA_030674155.1. NCBI lineage: Eukaryota > Metazoa > Mollusca > Gastropoda > Neogastropoda > Muricidae > Stramonita > Stramonita haemastoma. The sequence continues at coordinate 27,120,932 of CM060324.1, read as the reverse complement.
GTTGCTGTCTCTCTATCCCTCCCTCTCCACCCCACCCCCCTCTCTCTCTCACAACACATACATATCCACATGCACGTATACACACATGCATGCAAACACACACACACATACACATATACATACACACACGCACGCACACACAGACGTACACACAGAGATAGATAGATAGATGGATAGATGGATAGATAGATAGATAGATAGATACATACATACATACATACATACATACATACATACATACATACATACATACATACATACATACATACATACATACATACAAACAAACAAACATATATAATTAGATATTTAGGTATTATCATTTTCACACTAGAGTAAACAACAGTCATAGTCTAAAAAAACAACAACAACCAGAAGCAAATCTGAACCAGTAGTAGCACTAGTGTACTAGAACCACAGATAGATCTAAGTGTTTTAATGCACACCAAAATTAACCAACTGAAAAGGCGTGTCACACATCTAGCCAAAATATATTTATTTGTGCATTCATTAATCGAAATGCACTCACTTAGTCATGCGAACATCAGCATGAATGGAACAGATCTGGAATATGCTCAGAATTTCAAATACTTAGGCTCTTTGAAACAATAACAGCTCCTGTCTACCAGACGCCAAAGCTAGGATGGGTATGGCCAAGCAAAAGATGATCGTTAAACAACATTTGGAAAGTCAAAATCATACCGAAGCATATGCAAAATCTGGCCTACATCTATTGCATAGGGGTCAGAATCCTGGACACTGCAAACAATGGAATGAGACAAAATAAACCTAGCCAAATTGGGGTTCTAAAGCCGACTTCTATGAGTCAAATGGTCAGACAGAAGAACAAATGGAAGCATTCTCGATGAACTCTCGGTGCAAAGGCAAAATAATGCTAGCTGAAACTGTGGTCATTCAAACAGAAACACGCAGGCAACTCTGATGACGACAGTTCTCCAAGGTTAAGGTTGAGGCAGAAGGAAAAGAGGCAGACCACCTACACCTTACATTGCCAACATCACTGAGATCAGTGGTCTGGGAGGGCTGCAGGAGATGGGTAGAACTCGATCGCAGAGACAAAGAAAGATGGGAACTCTGGTGGCATTGTGTGGAGCACCTACCCTCGACAGCGGTGATGGAGACAGGTGAACAGGGGACAGGTGACTCAAGTTATTACCTGTCAACTTGGGGAGTAAGTGAGTCGAGTCAGATTGAGATTGAGATTTAGAGTGAGCACGTAAGGGATTGAATATTTTAAGTTAGCTAGTTAGAAAGTTGGTAAGATGATTAGTTTGTTAATATTTTTGTTAGTTGGCAAGCTAGTGATTCAATGTTGAAGCCCTACATGCTTTTTTTTTTTTTTTAGCTCCACTCTACTCATTTACAGAATCTTAAAATGTGGCTCGTGGTCATCACTCAAAAGCAAACCAATTGTGTCCCTTACAGTATGAAAGCAAGCAAACATCATACATAACCTAGGTTAAAAGAAAAATAACACACACACACACACACAACACAACAACACAAACACACACACACACACACACACACACACACACACACACACACACACACACACACACACACACACACGAGCAACAAAGTCAAGATGCATGCATGAGAAGAACACACACAAAAGTATTGT
>CM060324.1:27104287-27109287 GCA_030674155.1 Stramonita haemastoma | reverse complement strand
GAGAGACAGAGAGAGACAGAGACAGAGAGAGACAGACAGAGAGATAGACAGACAGAGACAGGCGTACAGACGGACAGACACAGAGAGACACAGAGACACAGAGAGACAGAAAGATTCACACACACACACACAGAGGGACAGAGACAGAGACAGAGACACAGAGACAGAGACAGAGACAGATAGACAGACAAACAGAGAGAGAGAGAGAGACAGAGAGAGAGTGAATGAATGAATAGAGAGAGAGAAACACACACACACACAGCGCGCGCGCGCGCGCACACACACACACACACACACACACACACACACACACACACACACACACACACACACACACACACACGTTACGAGCGCGCACGCGCGCGCGTGCCTCCACTCGATCAACAGGACAATGCTTTCAAAACGATTTTCATTAATTTTTTTTATTGGACAATATTAGCTTTTCTCATAGCTAAAGAAACAAGCACGTGAGTTAGCATTGTTATTCCTCTGTTTGCTTCACAACACACTGAACAGCAACAACAACACCAACAACGAAATGATAATGCTAATAACAACAACAACAACAACAACAACAACAACATCACATCATCATCATCATCATCATCATCATCATCATCTCATCATCATCATCTTCATCATCATCATCATCGTCAAGAACAAAAAACAACAAAAAACAGAAGCCCAAACACGTCAGTTTTCAACAAACTTAAAGCTCTAGTTACTCGTTCAGTATGAATATTACAAATCACAGTTGCCCACGCTTCCCAGTAAAACAAATTTGATTTAGGATAAACTCCCAGCTATATCTTCCCTGAAGGTAGGTATGAACAATACAGAACAACAACAACAACCCCTACTATAGCAACAACAATAACAAGAACAAACCCAAAACCACATAAAATAATTGTATAACTGTTTTCTCTACATTAAACAAAATGATAAAATGTTTAAAGAAAAAAAGGAAAGAAAAAACATAAGAAGGCGGAGAACGAAAAAACGAGAAAAACATGGAAAGGAGAGGAAAAAAATAGAAATAATGACACTGACCGAGAAAAGAAGAGACCAGAACCACCCCCCCCCCCCCCCCCCCCCACTCCCCCCGCGATAAAACTAACCAACCAACCAACCAACAAACCAAAACAAACACAAAAAAAACGAGAAAAAACTAACGAACCCCTCCCCCCAACCCCCCCCCCCCCCCCCCCCAAATATAAATGAATATAACAACTTCTTAAATGACTCAAAATCTCAGTGAAACATCATCTTTCAAGACAAAACAACCTGTTATGAATAACTGTTTCAAATTCTAAAAGTTGCACAAAATGAAAGAACCCCGAGTGTTTATGAATCCATACCATATTTTCCAACAGAAAATCTTTGAAAAGAAATAAACAATACACTAGTCCCGGTGAAGACAAAAAGATGGAGATTACGCTCGTTGTGTGAAAAGTCGGCTGGACACGGGTTTTTACACCAAGAATGGAGACAGGGGCTGAATTTGTTATCTACATTCTGAAACAGAGAAGCAGAAAAATGCTTTGAAATACGTGAATGAATTAATGAATAAATCAATGAATCAATTAATCGATCAATCAATCAATGACCGAATGATGGACGGCAGGCTTTATCAATTAGTATACAAATGTTAAAAAAAAAAAAAAAATAGACAGACAAGGCCATGTATAACAAGTGGCAAAAAAACAGGCCATACGATGGCAAAGGGATGACAAACACAGAGGCAGACAGATGGTGAAACAGGCAAACAGAAAGACAGACAAACAGAGAGAGGGAGGGACAGACAGACAAACAGTACACGAAATCGGAAAGTTATTTAATTTTAGATATACATCATATCCCTTTTCTGAAGAGGGTTACACATTATGAAAACAAAGAGCCACAGTTTATTACAACGCTGAATTCTCAACAGCCACTTGACAACTAGAATAAATATACCCATTATAATTATCAAGTATCCCCAAAGCGGCTACCTTTATGGTGGGCAATAAAAAATATTTTAAAAACCGGTCGCATACGCAATCAAAATCTCACCATTGGTAAACCGCGTGCGTACACACCATTATTTTTGTCTCTCTACTGTGTCCGTCTCTCTGCCTGCCACTGTTGCACGCGAGCACACACACACACACACACACACACACACACACACACACACACACACACAACCACACACACACACACACCACACACACGCTTATTCCTTTTTACCCCCCCCCCCCCCACACACACACACACACACACACGCTTATCATTCATATATCCACACCCGCACACACAAACACACACAAAACACAATACACCCCGAACGCCTTCACTTACCTTTAATAATAATATACGTCCCTACCCCAACCTCCTCCCTCCTCACAGTGGGTGGAGCCCACCTATGAGGCAGCCAAGGTATTGCCGTCTACGTCTTTGGCTCTGGTGCTGCCTGGGTCCTGGCGTTGCTGATGTCCACGAGGTTGTGGTGCAGATGCAGTTGCCGTTCAGTCTGCCCACATACACCATGCCTGCGTCCCGACATCGCCTTCTGCAGCCTGTGGGGAGACAGACAGCAAGAGAGGGAGGGGGTGAGGGGTATGGCAATGGTGGGGTGTTAAGTGGTGGTGGTGGTGGTGATGATGGTGGTGGTGGTGGTGGTGGTGGTTTTGGTGGTGGTGGTGGTAGTGGTGGTGGTGGTGGTGGTGGTGATTGAGGGTGGTGAATTGAACAGTGGTGGTGGTGGTGTTTGGTGGTGGTTTGGTGGTGGTGGGTGGTGGTGGTGTTGAGGGTGGTGGAATTGACAGTGTGGTGGTGGTGGTGGTAGGTGGTTTTGGTGTGTGGAGTGTGGTGGTGATTGAGGGTGGTGAATTGAACAGTGGTGGTGGTGGTGGTGGTAGTGGTGGTTTTGGTGGTGGTGGAGTTGTCGGTGGTGATTGAGGGTGGTGAATTGAACAGTGGTGGTGGTGTGGTGGTAGTGGTGGTTTTGGTGGTGGTGGAGTTGTCGGTGGTGATTGAGGGTGGTGAATTGAACAGTGGTGGTGGTGATGATAGTGATTACAGTGATTGAATGAGGCACGATTACTACTGCTGCAGCGGTCACTACTACTACAAACAACAACATTTACAACTACTACTACTACTACTACTACTACTACTACTACTACTACTACTACTACTACTAGCTGCTGCTGCTGCTGCTGCTAGCTCTGCTGCTGCTGCTGCTGCTACTGCTGCTGCTGCTGCTGCTGCTGCTGCTGCTGCTGCTGCTACTACTACTACTGCTGCTGCTGCTGCTGCTGCTGCTGCTGCTGCTGCTGCTGCTACTACTACTACTACTACTACGACGACGACGACGACGACGAACGACGACGACGACGAATACTACTACGAATACTGACTACTACTACTACTACTACTACTACTACTACTACTACTACTACTACTACTACTACTGTTGCTGCTGCTCCTCACGCACACGCACAACACACGTACAGATACACATGTGCATACGAACACACATACAGACACACACGCGCGTGTGCGCGCTCGCGCGCAGATACATACATACATACATACATACATACATACATACATACATACATACATACATACATACATACATACATACATACATACAAACACACATACATACAAACACACATACACACATACACACATACATAATAGTGATTAGCAAACAAAGAAACAGACATCACAAACAGAAGAAGAACACCAGAAAAGGGATACATAAAACTAAACTCACTTGGTCCAAAAATAAAACCCTCGGTGTCAGCGACCAAAAGGCCACACACTGCAACCATCATCAATACCTGAAACATACACCAATCAACCAACCAATCAATCAATCAATCAATCAACCAACCACTCAATCGATCAATCAGCCAACCTACCAACTGAATTTTTTTTTACCTTTTTTAGAGGAGTGCCTTTAACCCTCTATATCTGTTGAAAAAAAGCTCCGAGACTGAGTCAGTAGGAATAACAAGAGTCTACTCCCCGAAGTCGGAATGCAGCTGCCATTATGATGGACAAAAAACGTTTGCATGTTAAAATCTCGCCATTGGTTAACCTCAGAGCTCTAGCCGGGGAACTTGAGCAGAAAATCAAGATCTGCAGGAAAAAAAGTATGTGGAGTTTTACTTGCAACATGAATACTTAACTGTGTTGCTGTTATTGTTGTAGTTGTTGTTGTCGGTAGGGGTGGGGCATTTAGCATGTTGTTTAAGAGATGTTACTAATCATAATATGATCAAGTCCAGAAAATACAAAATATTATTTTTTGTAACCATCTTTGTTGTCTTACTATTTTCCTGCTTTTACATTCATTTAAAAAATTGTTTATTACAATTCTTTTCATTTTCATCTTAGTTAAACGAGAAAAATTCACCGAAGTCGGAATGCACCTACCTTCATGGTGAGCAAGAAACGGTCGCATACGCAAAATATCACCATTGCTAACTAAACCTCCGACATCTAGCCCAGGAATGAAAAATAAACCCAAGACAACAACGACAACGACAGCAACAATATCCATAACAACAACAACAGAGCATGAAACTACAACAAAAAAAACTCCGAAAAAACTACCACAGTCCACTTCATTGTGATCACTTGGTTTGTTCAGTTCTGTATGTCTATCAGCTGGAAGGTTGCCCTCTGCTTTGTCGTTCTCGTCAACCTGAATCAGGATGAAAGTCTCTCCTTACCTCCCTTTTTATCCTTCTGCCAAACAGGAACCGCTTCCAGCACTGACCAATCACACACCTCCATGTCGGCCTTGACCCTCTCCAACCCGGATGTTTTGCATTCAAGGACATTCATGTCACAGCAGGGATTGGATGAAACTGAAGCCACTTAAGTTCTGTCTAGCTACTTTTATAGTCCATAAGTCCAAAATCTTCCCCTACTGGGGCGTAAAAATGTTTGACATAACCATAACAAAAAGCATCCATCTTCGTCTTCTTCTTCATCTCTCG
>CM060324.1:27061787-27096787 GCA_030674155.1 Stramonita haemastoma | reverse complement strand
CACACACACACACACACACACACACACACACACACACACACACACACACACACACAACACACACACTTGAACACACACACACACACACGCACAACACACACACACACATGCACACACACACACACACACTTGAACACACACCACACACACACACTACACTACACTACACTACACTACACTACACTACACTACACTACACTACACTACACTACACTACACTACACTACACTACACTACACTACACTTCCACCATTCCACTCCACTACCACTACCACTCCACTCCACAAATCCAACCCCCACCCCACCCCCCTTCCTGCACCTTTCCAAAACAACTCCTACCTCATCTATACACACACCTTGAGTCGTAGGGTGGAGCATCACCTATGAGGCAGCCAGGGTATTAAGGATCTCTACGTCTCTCGTGTCGGCGGGGATGTGGCCTGGGTCCTAGCGTTGCTGATGTCCACGAGGGTTGTGGTGCAGATGCAGTTGCCGTTCAGTCTGCCCACATACACCATGCCTGCATCCCGACAGCGTCTTCTGCAGCCTGTGGGGAGACAGACAGCAAGAGAGGGAGGGGGTGATGGTATGGCAATGGTGGGGTGTTAAGTGGTGGTGTGGTCGTTGGTGGTGTGGTGGTGTGGTGGTGGGTGTGTGTGGTGGTGGTGGTGGTGGTGGTGGTAGCAGAGACTGTATAACCTACGCTTGTCTACTACTGGAGGCAAGATGGACAATTTCTGTTTGTTAAAACTCGGCATTAGGAAAAGGAGAACTGGTGCGTAGCTTATACAGTCTCTGGTGGTAGTTGTGTGGGGGTGGTGTGTGGGGGTGTGAAGGTAGGGAGAGTAGGAGGGGAACCCTTCCGGAAGGGTGACGGTAGGATAGGGTGGGGGTGGGGTGGGGTGGAGGGAAGTGAGGTGAGGAGTGGGATGATGATGGTGGTGGAGGTTGTTTGTGGTGGTGATGATGATGATGGTGGTGGTGGTGGTGGTAGTGGTGATGATGGTTTGTGGTAGTGGTGATGATATTGGTCGTTGGGGTGGTTAGGGTGGTTGAGGTGGTGGTGGTAATAATGATAGCGATGACAGTGATACCGCTGCAGCAGTTACTACTACTACTAGATCTACTACTACTACTACACTACTACTACTACTACTACTACTACTACTACTACTACTACTACTCTACTACTACTACTACTACTACTACTACTACTACTACTACTACTACTACTGTTGTTGCTGCTGCTGTTGCTGCTGCTGCTGCTGCTGCTGCTACTACTTCTATTTTTCCTACTACTGCTGCTCATGCTCCTGAACATCACACACATACATATACAAGCACGCGCACGCACACACAGTCACACACGCACTCACTCACACATGCGCGCGCGCGCGTGCGAGCACGCACGCACACACACACACACACACACACACACACACACACACACACACACACACACACACACACACACACAGGAGGAGGTGACCAAAAAAATCACAAAAAAAATCTCTATAAAAAACTATTGATGGCTTGATGAAAAAAAACAAATCAATGCTTATTCAATATACCATATGGAATAAAATTTCGACTTTTGACTTTGTCTTTGTCTTTGACTTTGACTCACACACACACACACACACACACACACACACACACACACACACACACACACACACACACACACACACACACACACTGGTCAGCAGACCAACAGACGGGAGATACAGACAGAAAGGAGCATCAGAAAAGTGAGGACAAAACCAACTCACTGGGTCCAAAGATAAAACCTTCGGCGTCAACGACCACAAGGCCACACACTGTCACCAACAGCAATACCTGAAACATCAATCAACCAATCAATTAATCAATCAATCAGTCAATCAATCAACCAGTCAACCAAACTACCAACCAAGCCTGTTTACTCTTGATTTTGGACTTCTTTGCTCTTCATAAATCTTTATTTTACCTTTTTAACTTTTTTTTCTGTATTGTGTTCTTGGCTTTGAACGTCAGTAAGTTTGTTTCTTACGATTCTTTTAATTTTCACCCAGCTTAAGCGAAAAAAGGAAACAAACAACAACAGAGCATGAAATAATTTTTTTTTTAAACAGAAAAATAATTTACCAAAGTCCACTTCATTCTGATGACTTGTTCGTTCAGTTGTTAAGGTAGGTCGCCTGGAAGATTCCTCAACTTGGCATGGAAGCCTCGTCTTTTTTCCTCCCTTTTAAATCTTCCGCCAACAAAGGACTGCTTTCAACACCGACCAATCAAACAGTTCCATGGCGGCCTTGACCTTCCACAACCCGGATGTTTTGCTGTGATTGACCCAATGACACTTTTGTTGACATTCAAACTACCCCAGGAATAAGGTGAAAATCAAGGGAGTAAGTTATGTCTAGCTATGTTTATAGTCTTCAAATCGGAAATCTCCCTTGGGTGTAAAATATTGAGGAGAATCATAGCAAAGGCATCAGTTTTCCTTTTCCTAATGACGAGTTTTAACAAAAGAAAAAAACTATTGTCCATCTTGCCTCCAGTAGTAGATTGTGGTTGAATAGTTAGTTTGTTACAGGTTTTTGTTGTGAACATTTAAAGTCAGTTAGATTTACATGAACACATTTATGAACATCTCCTATTCATAAACTGAATAAACCATTATCGTTTTGTTATTGTACGCACACACGTGCACCCCCCCCCCCCCACCCCCCCACCATACACACACATTTTCAATGAAGTTATTTATCCTTTGACTTCTGAAGGTATCAAAGATAACACTGTACGTTATCATGTTTTCTTAGTTTGAAAAAAGAAAAAAAAAAACACGAGATGGTGCACGCGCGCGCGTGTACGTGCCCCACACACACACACCACACCACACACACACACACACACACACACACACACACACACACACACACACACACACACACACACACACGAGAGAAAGGCAGAGACAGAGACTTTCTGTTTACTAACAGTATTTCCGCTTCTAGTAGTATCCGGATTAAATTTTATATTGGGCACGCTTGGTTCGACTTGTCTGACCAGAATGATGTAAGGGATGCAAATGATCCTTTACCTGGTCAAGAGGTATGAAGGGGGAGGGGGGATTGCAAAGGGTGTGAGGGAAAGAATAAGGAAGAGGAGTGAGGGGGTGGAGAAGGGATATATCGTGTTCATGCATCCGGTTTCTTAGGTTGCTGTAGTCTTCTTCTTCTTCTCTTCTTCTTCTTCTTCTTCTTCTTCTTCTTCTTCTTCTTCTTCTTCTTCATCATCATCATCATCATCATCATCATCATCATCATCATCATCATCACCACCACCACCACCACCACCACCACCACCTCTCTCTCTCTTTCTTTCCCGATATATTAACACTGACATGATTATGAAAACTTTTGCTTTACTTGCATTATGAGAATGTCTCTACATATTAACTATACATCAATAATATGTACGGGTGCTTTGACGTCGACTAAATAAAATGGTTTTCTCTCCACTGAAGAGCAGTAAACCCCACTCCACCCCACCTGCTGATTAGAACAGATGAACTTTTAAGAAATTACATATACGGTCCCTTGAGAAACAACTGGAATAAAGCAGTGACTAAGTGATAGCTGAGCGGTTAAGACCGTTCGACCACAATCCCATAGATCCATGAAGTCGTGGATTCGAATCTTGGCGGCGTCTGGTAAATCAAGGGTGGGGATTTTTTATGATCTCCCAGGTCAGCTTCAAGTGTAGACCCTCCTGTGCCTTAAATCCATTGCTGTATATACATACATACACACATCAGATCGCAACAGTTAGTCAAGTAAGTCAAATTAATGTTAGCGTTCGGTGGGTTACAGAAAGACGAACGTGCCCACCATACATTCCCCAAGTCAGAATGAGGCCACATCATGGAGCAAAAGCGTCTGCATACACAAGGTCTCTTTTTTGCATACACAAGGTCTCTTTTTTGCATACACAAGGTCTCTTTTTTGCATACACAAGGTCTCTTTTTTGCATACACAAGGTCTCTTTTTTGCATACACAAGTCTCTTTTTTGCATACACAAGGTCTCTTTTTTTGCATACACAAGGTCTCTTTTTTTCATACACAAGGTCTCTTTTTTTCATACACAAGGTCTCTTTTTTTCATACACAAGGTCTCTTTTTTTCATACACAAGGTCTCTTTTTTTCATACACAAGGTCTCTTTTTTTCATACACAAGGTCTCTTTTTTGCATACACAAGGTCTCTTTTTTGCATACACAAGGTCTCTTTTTTGCATACACAAGGTTCTCTTTTTTGCATACACAAGGTCTCTTTTTTGCATACACAAGGTCTCTTTTTTGCATACACAAGGTCTCTTTTTTCATACACAAGGTCTCTTTTTTTCATACACAAGGTCTCTTTTTTTCATACACAAGGTCTCTTTTTTGCATACACAAGGTCTCTTTTTTTTCATACACAAGGTCTCTTTTTTTGCATACACAAGGTCTCTTTTTTTCATACACAAGGTCTCTTTTTTTCATACACAAGGTCTCTTTTTTTGCATACACAAGGTCTCTTTTTTTCATACACAAAGTCTCTTTTTTTCATACACAAGGTCTCTTTTTTTCATACACAAAGTACACAAGGTCTCTTTTTTTCATACACAAGGTCTCTTTTTTTCATACACAAGGTCTCTTTTTTTCATACACAAAGTACACAAGGTCTCTTTTTTTTCATACACAAAGTCTCTTTTTTCATACACAAGGTCTCTTTTTTCATACACAAAGTACACAAGGTCTCTTTTTTGCATACACAAGGTCTCTTTTTTTCATACACAAAGTACACAAGGTCTCTTTTTTTTCATACACAAAGTACACAAAGTCTCTTTTTTTCATACACAAAGTCTCTTTTTTTCATACACAAGGTCTCTTTTTTTCATACACAAAGTACACAAGGTCTCTTTTTTTCATACACAAGGTCTCTTTTTTTCATACACAAAGTACACAAGGTCTCTTTTTTTCATACACAAAGTACACAAAGTCTCTTTTTTTCATACACAAAGTCTCTTTTTTCATACACAAGGTCTCTTTTTTCATACACAAAGTACACAAGGTCTCTTTTTTTCATACACAAGGTCTCTTTTTTTCATACACAAGGTCTCTTTTTTTCATACACAAAGTACACAAGGTCTCTTTTTTTCATACACAAAGTACACAAGGTCTCTTTTTTTCATACACAAGGTCTCTTTTTTTCATACACAAAGTCTCTTTTTTTCATACACAAAGTACACAAGGTCTCTTTTTTTCATACACAAGGTCTCTTTTTTTTCATACACAAAGTCTCTTTTTTTCATACACAAAGTACACAAAGTCTCTTTTTTTCATACACAAAGTACACAAGGTCTCTTTTTTTCATACACAAAGTACACAAGGTCCTCTTTTTTTCATACACAAGTCTCTTTTTTTTCATACACAAAGTACACAAGGTCTCTTTTTTTCATACACAAGTCTCTTTTTTCATACACAAAGTACACAAGTCTCTGTTTTTTCATACACAAAGTACACAAGGTCTCTTTTTTCATACACAAAGTAACACAAGGTCTCTTTTTTTCATACACAAAGTACACAAAGTCTCTTTTTTCATACACAAAGTACACAAGGTCTCTTTTTTTCATACCCCAAAGTACACAAAGTCTCTTTTTTTCATACACAAAGTACACAAGGTCTCCTTTTTTCATACACAAAGTACACAAAGTCTCTTTTTTTCATACACAAAGTACACAAAGTCTCTTTTTTTCATACACAAAGTACACAAAGTCTCTTTTTTCATACACAAAGTACACAAAGTCTCTTTTTTCATACACAAAGTCTCTTTTTTTCATACACAAAGTCTCTTTTTTCATACACAAAGTCTCTTTGTTTTCATACACAAAGTCTCTTTGTTTTCATACACAAAGTCTTTTTTTTCATACACAAAGTCTCTTTTTTTCATACACAAAGTCTCTTTTTTCATACACAAAGTCTCTTTGTTTTCATACACAAAGTCTTTTTTTTCATACACAAAGTCTCTTTTTTTCATACACAAAGTACACAAAGTCTCTTTTTTTCATACACAAAGTCTCTTTTTTTCATACACAAAGTCTCTTTTTTTCATACACAAAGTCTCTTTTTTCATACACAAAGTCTCTTTGTTTTCATACACAAAGTCTTTTTTTTCATACACAAAGTCTCTTTTTTCATACACAAAGTCTCTTTGTTTTCATACACAAAGTCTCTTTTTTTCATACACAAAGTCTCTTTTTTTCATACACAAAGTCTCTTTTTTCATACACAAAGTCTCTTTGTTTTCATACACAAAGTCTCTTTTTTTCCATACACAAAGTCTCAACATTGGTGATCCTAGAAGCTCAGGCCGGGGAGCAGAAAAAAAAAGTAAATTCCCCACACTGAATTCATGAACAAATTATCTTGGTTTTGTAGCGCATAGTCAACGCATCTTTCTTTGTGCAGTATGCTTTCATTTGTTCTTCTATCTTTCCATCTGACTGACTCTTAGCAGCCTCTGGAAAAACACTTCCCCGCTTCTTAAACTCTTTTTTTCGTCAACTTTTATTTTGTGTCCAGCATTTACAGCCATATATAAACCCAGGTCTCATATGCAAATGTACGCTTGGATATTGAGCAATTCCTCACATGTACTACAAGTGCATATGCGATTCAAACCTATATCATCAATACAATCAGACAAACAGAAAGATAGACAAACAGATAGACGGACAGAAAAACGGGCGAAATGTTACCATGCCTCACCCCCCCCCCCCCCCCCCCCCCCCCCAACCCCTTTTGGATTCTCATTACACAAAAAATCAATCATCTTTCCACAGTGGCAGAGACACACACAGAGACAGACAAACAGATGGACAAGCAAGCACGTGAACAGATAAACAAACCGCAGCATCAACCGGATTGTCCATACAAAGCTCGTGACATATGGCCGGGGGGTCATTATACAAAGGGGAGCCTACACATGAACAGGCCGTACAGGAGAGAAAGTGATAGACAGGAAGATACCATGAGGACCCAGTCACTATGGTTGACTATTAGTTTCAAATGTATATCTTTTTTTATTTCGATGTGTGTGTGTGTGTGTGTGTGTGTGTGTGTGTGTGTGTGTGTGTGTGTGTGTGTGTGTGTGTGTGTGTGTGTGTGTGTGTAGGGGGGGGGTGAAAGAGCCATATGGTTAGAGTATTGTACTTGTGAACTGACGGCAACTGTGGGCACGAGTTCAAGTCTCCATTGAGGTGAGGGGATCCTGCCACCCCACCCCCCTCCTACTACTCCCCCCCCCCCCTCCTTTCAACCCTTGAAAGTTCTCGGTATGAGACAGTACACTTCCCCCGTCACTATAAACAGCATCGCTCCCTTCAGGAACAACATCAACAACAACAAGATGATGATGATGATGATGATGATGATGATGATGATGATGATGTATGATGATGATGATGATAATAATAATAATAATAATAATAATAATAATAATAATAATAATAATAATAATAATAATAGAAGAAGTAGTAGTTCCCCCCGTGGGGATGCTGGGGGGTGGGAGGCTGTCAGTATAAATAGCATCCCCCCCCCCCTATTCTGGAAATTCTGTGCTAGAAATTCCTTCTTTTTAATCACTCTCTTTCTTTCTGCTTTGTTCCTTTTCTTTCTGTCACCTCCACCTTGTCTATTTTCTGCCTGTTGGTTCATTATCCTGCCTTTTTTCCCCATAAAGACGGAAGAATTAAGACAACAATTCTTTTCCCGTGCCAAAGTCGGATGTGATGGGCCTGCCTTGTCAGGCACTTGAAGGCAACGCAACGCATTTCCGCACATATGGCAGACAATAATAGTTGCTGTCTGAGCATTTGACAAAGATGAAGAATACATTAAACTAAGGTCCCGTGTTCGAAAACATTTTGCGGACAATGTTAGTACCCCAGTCACCTTTCGTAGACGCGAAAGCCAGCTGTGGCCAGTGTGATGAATGACACCTACATACCCAGCATGCATCCTGCTACATGGAGAGGGATGGGCAGGCTCCACCAGGTTCAACTTGTACCCCTGGAGACATTGCTAAAAAAAAAAAATTCCGTGCAAATGCCGCACACTCTCCAAAGAATTGATGGAGGCGCCAGAATGAGACATACAGACATGCAGAAGACTACTGAGTTGAGGGAGGCGTTAGATCTGAAAATGACAATGATAACAACTATCATTATCACGATCAACGTCATCACTATCATCATCATCATCATCATCATTATCATCATCATCATCATCATCATTACTGCCATCATCAGCATCACTGCCATCATCTTTTCCGCCGTTAGGTTGCATCTTTTTTTTCTCAGAATTTCACTACGCACTACAGATAGTTGCTGATTGTGCGTCGTGTAGGTTGAATGCAAGCGCTTTGGTTTGTTTTTGCAAGATATAGCGCTATACAAATTCCATGTATTATTATTATTATTATTATTACTACATGCACAAGAATTGCTGTTTTAAACGGTCTGTTTGCGGAAACTAGACTCTCAAACTATTGGCCTAAGCAGTACACCATACAGTAAATCAGTCAGTCAGTCAGTCAGTCTGCCATTTTCACAACTTGGCGCGAATGACTGTAGCTAATACCGGCCAATGACCAACAACTCTTTATCAGTGGCCCTAGTCGGACAGTAAGCAACTTCACTCAGACTTCAAACTTCGCCAAATAGACACGCTTACCTCCCCTTGTCACCCCGAATTAGAACGATTTGACCCCAGGTGGCGCTTTTCCCAAGATGGCGAGATTGTACCGGTCCACAGGATTCTAAGTCTACGTCATAGCCTCGTTTTCAATCAGATTGCGTTCTAAAGGGGTGGGGGTGGGGGTGGGGATGCGATATGGGAGACAGTGTCACCAGTGGGTTCGTTAGACGATCCCTTGCTTTAGGCTATCGAAATCAAGATTCCTTTTGTTTGTTCTTCTGTAGATAGAGAACATAGATCTCATGTTTGTCCCTGTAAGTGATTTTCTTTGTTCATGCCAAAGATGAAGGATAGCGAGAATCCTTGATAGTTTCAAAGTTTCCCTCTTGTTTTAACTGTAACAAAACTAATTGAGTGTGTGTGTGTGTGTGTGTGTGTGGTGTGTGGTGTTTTTCCACTTGTGCCTGGGGAAATGTTTTAGGTGTTTTTTTCTCTCTCTCCGAAAAAACGTTCAATGATGGTGTCTGTGCATCTTTTTGATGGTTTCTGTTTCGGTTGATGATTTTATCGCTTGTTTGCGGTCTGTCGGGATTCTCTATCACCCATGCGCACTAACGTGCACGCGCGTGCTCCTTGAATACCAGGATGGGGTAAAACGTAGGTTAATTACAAGAATTCCAGTTCAGACATTAAATTGATTTTTTTTTATATACAGTTACGAGCATTGATGTATGATTGGTGTTGCTCCTTTTCTATTTTTGTGTTGGTTAAGTCTATTTGTATGTTTGTTTATTTGCTTTGTTTATTTGTTTACTGTTTTTTGTTTCTTCATTTCTCAAGACTCAAGAATACTTTATCATCTCAACAGGGAAATTATTGCTCAAATGACTTGTTCGTTTATGTCTGTTTGCAGTAAACAGGTGCTCTGTTTACAAGCACAATAACAAATGAAAACAATCATTTACTTTCCATATTCAACTGAAGGGGACGGGATAGCTCAGTGGTCAGAGCGCTCGCTTTCCCCCAGCCAGGTTAAGCAGCGTCGAGCATGGTTGCCAACTGGATGGGTGACCGTTTGTGCGCCTTGGCTACAGAACAGATGCCCCAATTCACCCAGCTGTAAACGGGTACCTGCCCTCTTTAGGGTCAGGGAAGGTAAAGCAGCGAAGGAAAGGAGATGGGCGCCGCCCTCAACATGCTGGCCCCTAGAGAAGCTGAGGTCTCTGACGCCTCAGCTCCCCTACGGCCCCAAACAGGATTCGAACCACCGCACACTCCGCCCCGGACTTTTCACTTTCTAAGCAGGCGTGTTACCTCTAGACCACTGATCCAACCATGTCGGTGTCATTGGGTGCGGCAACTAACGCTGTACTCAGTGATGCCGACAGGTGAACAGGTGAGACCAGCCCTACTGCTTTGGGCTGGGTTTTCCCGTCATACGTATACTTTTGGGGCAGGATAGCTATGTGGTCAAAGCACTCGCTTTCCCCAAGTCAAGTTAAGCAGCGTCGAGCGTGGTTACCAGTTGGATAGGTGACCGTACGCGCGCTTTGGCTTCAGTACAATCCCCCAGTTCACCCAGCTGCTAATGGGTACCTGCCCTCTTTAGGGTCAGGGAAGGTAAAACAGCGAGGGAGAGGAGATGGGCACCGCCCTCGATATGCTGGCCCCGAGAGAAGATGAGGTCTCTGATGCCTTGCTCCCCTACGACTGCCTAGGTCATGGGACACCTTTACCTTACGCATACTTTTACCTTTGCCACGTTGATTTTTGTTATAATAATCTCCATGGTCAAGTTATGACATTTACAAGTTTTTTGTCGGGGTTGATGTGCTGTATTCCAAGGGGGATAGGACCAGGGCAGTTTCGCGCACATTGCGCACCACTTAATGACGGACGCTACAGCCAAGTGGCTAAACCGTTCTACTTCAATCCCATGGGTCCAAGAAGCCATGGGTTCGAATCTGGGTGGTGTCTGGTAAGTTAAGAGAGGTGATTATTTTTATGAACTCCCAGGCCAACTTTAAGTGCTGATAGATCTACCAGTGCTTAATTCCTTTCTTGCATGTATGCACATATGTAGAAGATCAATATTGCATGTTTACAGATCCTGTAATTCATGTCAGTGTTCGGTAAAATCCAGAAACCTGAATATACCCAAAATAAATTCTGAAGTCGAAATGCAGCTACCTTCATGGTAGGTAAAAACAGTCGCATACGCAAAATCCCACATTGGTGAACCTTGTAGTTCTAGCCGAGGTATGTAAAAGAAAAATTGTATACCACTTGCAGTCACGACAGATTTCTTTGCATGAAATGCAAGCTGCTCTCCCCAGGGAGAGTGTGACACCACTAGTGAAGAATACACCCCTCCCCCTCTGTGTCTCCTAGGGCATCTGTATCCCAATAGCTTGATCTTTTTTTCAAAACCCTTGACGTTTTTTGCCGAGGGTTCTTTTACGTGCACTAAATGCACTTCATTCACATGACCTAGGTTAATCATCTCACCCAAAGGACTGGCCACCTTCACCATCACTCATGATTTTGGTGGACAGTAGGAAAAGTCCAGCTTCAGGCGAGAGAGAATCAAACCCACAATCTCTTGTTTTCTGAATAGGTCTGTAACCACTACACTACTGATTCATAACCTCACAATAGAAGATAATAAAACTCCTTCTCTCTTATTCCATAAGACACTGTCGAGATTTGAACCAAGATATTTCGCGGGACTCGCAGGATTAGAAATCAAACGTCTAACCAAACGGCTTCGACGTCTGTTGTTACTGTTCAGAAAAAATAGCCAAGGCATGTGATAGAAAGCTGATGACCCGGGGTCAGTCCTTTATCCAACATCTTCAGCCTTAAAAGGTTGACCTCAACCGGTGTCAACGCTAACAAAAAGCACCCCAGTGTACTTTGCCTGACAGCAGAGGCACAGATCCATTTCTGTTTTACGTACTCTACAAAATAAGCCCCCACCCCCTTCCTCTCGTTAAAAAAACAGTATTCATTATTTTGTCATTGAGATGATATTCTTCTTCCTCTGCTTCTGGTTCCCTGGCCGTACTCATTTTTTTTTAGTCCGGTTTGGAAGATGAAGTCTGAATAAAATTTATGCACACGATGATACGGACATTGTGATAGTCATTGTCATTACAGGAAAGTAAGGAGTATAGTAACGATAATAACGGCGATAATCACGACTATAATTACGACTCTTACGGCTACAACAACGATATTGACGACGAGACAATGATGAATAACGACGCATTTTTAATAGATATAATTTTTTTAATTATCAAAAAAAAAAAGATGTACCAACCGGTCACAAAACTTGACTTTCAACAATCACACAAACTTCTTACACTGTGGACATAAAAAAGAAGCAAAATGCTCCCTCCCCCCTCCCCCCAAAGCATCCCTTTGCCCCCCAAGGGAGAAATACTTTGTGTCTTTTGAAGTCACTACGTCACATAACGGTCCAGCTAGTGATGAAAAACAAAGATCGATTTCAGATTATCAGTTTCTCTCTATAATTCAATGGACAAGCTTTCACTACGCCTGTGGCAAGATGTGGTGATCGTGGTATCTGGTTTGTCTTACCCGGAGCAGGTTTATATTGAATTAATCCTCTCTTTTGTTGTTTTTGTTATAGCCAACTGCGTAGGTTTTAGGCGAACAACGTGGTTGACTTGAGATTATCTGTTTGTTGTTATAGGTTGTGATGGTTGTGGCAGTGGTATAGTGATGGTGGTGACAGTGTCCGTAGCAGCAGCAGTAGTGGCCGCAACAAAGTACTAGCAATAGCAGCAGTAGTAGTAGCCGTACAGCGCAGTACCAATAGCAGCAGTAGTGGCCGCAGCAACAGCAGTAGCAATAGCAGCAGTAGAAGTAGCCGTAGCAGCAGTAGCAATAGCAGCAGCAGTAGCAATAGCAGCAGCAATAGTAGCCATAGAAGCAACATAACTTGTAGTAGTAGTAGTAGTAGTAGTAGTAGTAGTAGTAGTAGTAGTAGTAGTAGTAGTAGTAGTAACACTTGATCACGTTTTTCTTTCTCAATTATAAGATCGACTGTTCTGTTGGATTTTAAGTGTTCTAATGTTCAAAGTTATAGAGTGGGATTGCTAAAAGTCGGCCTCTTCCGAGTTTTTTTTTTTTTTTTTTTTTTTCACTTTTCGGTTGTATTTAGGAAGGACGGTGGCAGGATGGTTAAGACGTTCGCCTGCCAATATGTAAATCGTGAGTTTCTGGGTTCGTACACGGCCTCGACCTTTCTTCCCAGTTTGACGAAAAAATCGAACTGAATGTCAAAGTCATTCGGATGAGACTCGAAACCGAGGCCCCGTGTGCGAATGCACGCAGAACATCTTGCGCACACGTTAAAACCCCGTTCCACCTTTCGGAAGAGTAGGCCATCGTGTGCCGGTAGGAGCGGATGACAAAATTATAACAAACCAGCATGCACACAGGTGTCGTGTTTAGACACCATCCCTGAGGAAAAATCGGGGAGTTGGAGTCCCAGAGCGGCTCGGGGCTGTAGGTATATGGCAACGTTCTGGTGGCTCCTGCGATGGTACTGGAACCATTCGTATCGGTCAATGCCTTCCAATGGATCATTCCAGTGCCGTGGAGAGGGGGGTCTGCTGCATGGGTAACAGCTTGCCCTCCATACATACTTGCCCAGGCTTTGCGCTAACTCCATAGTCTTCCGAGACTGATGAGTGCCTACTACTACGGTTGTATTGAAATTAGAGTCTTATAAATGAAAAGTAAAATAAAAATAAAAATAAAAAATATTTTTTTAAAGAGTCTTATAAGTGTATAATTATGAAATGGTGTTGTTGTTGTTGTTGTTGTTGTTTTGTTTCTTTGTTGTTGGGATCACTAATGGTGAGAGGTTTTCCTGTCTAGCGGTTTCATTCCTGCACCAGCCGCATTCCGACTTCGGGGATTCAGTTGAGAACTGAACCTACCCATTTGACAGGACAGCGGGGAGTATTTCCTTGCCAGGAAATCTGCCCGGTAAGGCTACACTCATCTTCAGGGTCAAGTATAAGTGTCTACTACAAAGTGCTAGTCAGAATTTTTGTTTTGGCTCATACTAAAAGATTTTTGAGTGAAGCTTGTAAGCATGCACCGTGCAATTGGTTTTCGGGATTGAGGATGCAAGAACACTACCAGATTAGTCATCAGAAGTTGGGAAAGATCATCAAATAAGGATTTTTGTGCTCCTTCAGTGTTGACCCTGCATGTGCATATCGGGGCTAGGAGGCTACCAGACGACAAAAGACACTGCCTTTACCAAATATGTGCAAAATGTTATCAGTTGTGAATTCGGAGCTAGTCTCTCTCCCCCCCCCCCTCCCCTTCACCCCAACCAAAAATTAATGCTGATTTTTTTTTTTTTTTGATGAATGGTGCATGTAAGTTTGATTTTATCTGAAAAGCAGTTGAAAATGGCCCAGTTTTTATTTTTATTACATGCATGCAGTGCGATAGAAGTCCTTGACCAACTGCGTAGCCCACAGGGCAGACACAAACAGCGCGGAATCCCGCCCTTTATTTGGAATGAGTGGACAGAAGGAAACGTAGTCACACACAAACCATAAGCTTTGCCTGGTTCTGGCACCAGTTCTTCTCGGCTTAATTGATAATGATTTGGCAAAGTTTTGGTGCTGCAGATGGCTGGTTGATGGTACAGTCTTTAAATCTCGGAAATCTGCACTGGGACTGTAGTACAACCAATCCAACCAAGTGTTGCTTTTTGGTGGCCCACAACTTGGAATGTCTTGAGCCTCAGATTTAGAATATATTGTGTCTCTGCATACATGGTTGTGAGAGCATAAAAAAAGTATGTGCATGCATACCTATGTGTGTATGAACACTCATCCATACTAGGCAACAGAGTGCAGCATACATAACTCCACCTCACTCTCTCAATCCCAGTGCTCCATCCCCCCCCCCCCCCCCACACACACACACAACACCCTCACTACGTCCATCTGACTCTTCATACCAATCATATAGCTACAGTGACTTAACCAACGTGTCAGGTTCGCCTGAGGACGTATGGTGTGCGCGCTGTAATCATGACCATCTACATGAGTCCCGACATGATCAGCGCCCGAGGGGACAACCTCACTTACTGACAGTCACACACGAGTTCATAAAGACCCCCAAAAGAACCTAGAACTGGTCCTCTAGCGTACGTTAAATTCTTTAAGATATATTGGTGGACGGGAGGAATGGAGGGATAAGGATAGATATAGAAGGTTTGGGAAGGGGAGTAGGGGGACGGGAGGGTGGGGGGTGAGATAGACATCACCGTGACATTTAGTGAGATGTAAAGTTTTTCGACAACAGCAGATATAGATCACAGCACAATGGTTTGTTCCTCGCAGGTGCCATAAAGTGAAAGATCAGAAAAGGTCCAGCTTGGAGCTATGGACAAAGAGCAGAAGGGGGAGGGGGGAGGGGAGAGAAGGAGAGGCAGAGGCTTTCTTTATCACCCGACAGATAATCTCCCCCTTCCACTTAAAGATTCCAGGGACTGGTGGTCTTTAAGGCTGGCTTGACTTTGATCTGCAGCCAAATGTCTACCAGCTACTTTGAAAACCTGGACTTGGGAGATGTGATAAGATTTGATATGACAGGGAGGTAAGGGGGGGGGGGGCGTTAGAGACAGAAAGGGAGGGGGGTGGAGGAAGGAGAGATCGAGAGGTAAAGACCGGAGGAGGAGGAGGAGGAGAGAGAGAGAGAGAGAGAGAGAGAGAGAGAGAGAGAGAGAGAGAGAGAGAGAGAGAGAGAGAGAGAGAGAGAGAGAGAGAGTATAGATGATTTTTATATAAAGGTTGGGCGGACGTCATAGCTGAGTAGTTAGGATTGTTCGACTTCAACTCCATGGGACCGTGAAGTCGTGGGTTCGAATCTCGGCTGCGTCGAGCGAATTAAAGGGTGGGGATTTTTACCATCTCCCAGGTCAACATCGAGTACAGACCTGCCAGTGCCTTGATTCCCTTCGTGTGTATATATACATGTAGAAGATCAATTTAATATGTCCGTTAATTAAAGATCCCATAATTCACGTCAGCATTTGGTGGGTTGCGGGAACATGAACATACCCAGCATACATCCCCGAAGTCAGAATGTGGCTACCTTCATGATGGGCAACAGCAGTCGCATACGCAAGATCTCCCCATTGGTGAACCTTGGGGTTCTAGCTTAGGAACAGGAAAAGATATCTAACCTCACGAAAAAGGGAAGAAAAACATACAGCGATACGAAATATAAGACGAAAAGAAATAGGATGAAAAGCACACAGGCACAAAAAGAAGCAACTGCCCAGCCCAAGGGGAGAACTGTGTTACGGCAGCCCAAAAACACATAAGGGGGAGCACTCCATCAAAGACAAAACTGCAATCATTTTTGTTGGTTTTCTAAAAATCGTTTGGGTTTTCCAACCAATCCATGCACTCTTTTAAAAACTGTAATGTTATCATTAAAGTGTAGCTGTCTGTAGCCATATAATAAAATATTTCATGTTCTCTTGATCGGGTTTCAGAGCATCAACCATTTGACGGCGAACAGTTGAAAAATGTGGACAGTAAAAAAAAAAAATGTGTTCAGCTGTTTCTATAGAATGAACACAAGCACAAGAGGGATCGTTTAATAAATGTCTTATATTGACATCAGAGTTGACATTACTTGTTCCAAGTCTAACTCTGCAGACTGAAACTTTATTTCTGGATTTTTATCTAGACGATTTTTTTTTTCTAAAACTAGCGCAACAATTAATTTCTGTTACAAAAAAACCCTGTGTGCATAAAACAGTGCCTGCATTACTATATTCGGGTTGTAAAGAGATAATATGGAGGTAGAGTGTTTTCCCAGTTAAAAGTACTAAAAACTGAAAAAAGCCACACCTGCACAGAGAGAGAGAGAGAGAGAGAGAGAGAGAGAGAGAGAGAGAGAGAGAGAGAGAGAGAGAGAGAGAGAGAATTAATAACCATGAAATATTAACGTGATCACAAAAAATAGATCCTGGCCATGAACATTTTAGGAATTATCTGATGACACTTATAACATCACACTCCTGTGATAAACAACCCACATGCAGACAGGTTTTTATCGGCTACCGGCACCACTGCATAATGATACAAAATTATTACCCACATTTTGTTTTTCGTTATGAACTTCAAACCAAAGCCAATGTTACAGCGGCATCATTAATATGTTCTAACAACACGAGAGTTAATCATGCCATTGAAAATGAATTCCGTGAGATCGGGCAGCTTTCAAAACCTGCATAACCCAACAGAAGGATGAAAAGACCACCAAACACTTGAGCGTGACGTGAACTCGTATCCTACCTATAAATCCCCCCTACAAGAAAACTCCCTACTACCTGGGAGTTTTGGCGGTACTTCATTCACCTTAAAGGACAATTCAATCCAGATCCACACCACAAATTCATGTCCATGGACAATCTCTCGCCTTCAGCTTCAAAATCTTAATGGCCCTGGACCAGAATCTTATCAGCTTCCATACAGAAAACCATGCAACGGTTCGCCAGCGAGGCGGCGAGTGTTTGAAAAAAAAAAAGGTGTTGGCTCAATTAAGCTGAACCAGTTTTCAACCCCCCCCCCCCCTCCTCTCTCTCTCTCTCTCTCTCTCTCTCCCCCCCCCCCCCCCCCCCCCCCCCCCCCCCCCTTTCTCGTCATCATCATCATCATCACTTTTCAAATGAAGCCGTCAAGAAACGGGAATATGGGGAAGAGAAAAGAGAGATTGGAGAGAGAGAGGGAAAGCTTGCAGCACATGGCGATAAATGGCGCAGATAGGCGAACCCCGGCCCAGGCAGGAAAAGAGACCCAGCTCTTTCAAACTCCGCAGCGAATAAGGGAAGCTCCGCAGCAAGTGAGGGTTTAGTCTCTGATTGGAAGGGGGTCTCTTCCCGAAACGGTCTTTTAATGTGAAAGCTGAGAGACAATGGGCAGAAGAGGCAATGGGTGTGTTCAGATTGATCAGATCAAGATTGGTGGTTTACGGGTTTGGAGATGGGAGGGAGGTATTCATCAAGAACCCATAAAGTGTCGGTAAGAGGCAGATCTTCAAGTGGAATGACCTACACCCTGAGCTGTTCCTCCCGATTCTTGCCTCAGGTGTTTCTTTAGGATATGCAACAACAGGCTCAAAGCATGAAGAGGAAGGGGGGGGGGGAGTGGTTGATAAAGACGGGTAAGGGGTGGGATGAAGGAGGGGGATGCTAACCCGTAAGTCAACATCCCACAGTCAGGTCTTCTTCTATCGGATGTGTGTAATTTACTGACCCTCACGCAGCATAACTCTATTTGGTCTGCCATCTAACCCAGAACACCGAAACGTTTTAAATATCTTATAGCGTGTGTTTAAGGCCTGCAAGCACATTTTTGCGCACGTTAAACCGCGCGCGCGCACGAGAGAGAGAGAGAGAGAGAGAGAGAGAGGAGAGAGGAGAGAGAGAGAGAGACAGAGAGACAGGAGACAGAGAAGACAGAGACAGAGACAGAGACAGACAGACAGACAGACAGAAGAAAAGAACATCGCACAGAGACAGACAGACAGACAAAGGGACATCGCACAGAGAGAGAGAGAGAGAGAGAGAGAGAGAGAGAGAGAGAGAGAGAGAGAGAGAGAGAGAGAGAGAGAGAGAAGAGAGAGAAACACACACACACACACACACACACACACACACACACACACACACACACACACACACACACACACACACACGTTCTTCACCTTCCTTACTGTCTAGATTCAAACAGCAAAATCAACATCAAGCGAAAAATCACTTAAGTACACAGGGAAAGAACCCCCAGGGATCGATATCACCATAGATCAAAGTGGCTGAGGGAGGGGGGGGGGGAGAGAATAGGGGGGGGGGAAGGGTGCTACTCTGACCAGACTAATGACCAATGGACTATCCTCCCAATCACCTCACTCACTGGTCATCTTGTTATCAGTGACCATTAAGGCGGCACTTCAGCTTTTGATTTCGGGGGTCATTTTCAACTGTTTTTCCTCTAAACTTAAAGTACACATACAGCACCTACCGTTACAACCCCGAAAACAAGAAGCACTGTTTTGTTAAAGACTAGATTTAGATTCACAAACTATGTGATTTTGCGCAAATGTGGTAGGTCTGAGCTGTTGTGTTGATTTTGTCATCAAACGCCCGTAGATCTATCTACCTTTACTCTTTAGTCCTCCCCAGCCCTCTAACCACGAGATGCATGCGCTGGGTCACCACTGTAGGAAGCTTTGCTCATCGTGCTCGACATTGACCCCCAAACAGAGAGGAGGCAGTTGCCGTTTAGGAAATTAGACAGAAATTTGATGATTGTGGAGATGCCTTGCCCACAGCACATCCCCACTCTCTCGGCCAACAGGGCACACGGACAGTTAGCGTTGGGGATGTTCTCCAAAGGCCAGCTAGCCCCCTGGGCTGCAGCACATAAGGACGGTTCAAGTCAAGCGTCCTAGTCAGAGAGCCAAAGTTGGTCACTAAAGACTAAGCTGTAAAATGGAATTCCCTGTGTGTGAAAGCCACTGGTTATACAGCCTCTCACATATTCGTTTTGATGATCATTTCTAATTTATCATGACTACTGGCAGGCTTATCGCTCTGCGTCCTAAATCTAAATTAAGCAAACAAACCCATACATTGTAAATTTTGTATATTTCTTCTCCTCATTAGCACTGTATAAGAGATTCGAACTATACACAGTGAATTTTTTTTTAGTACTCTATAAAAAAAATCTGTCAAAATCATCAATGTTTTTCCTCACTGGAACTCTATACAAGACACCATTTGACCCGGAAGCTACAGCTGGAGTGTAACCTAATGGTCTTACCATCTGGACCACCTTAAGGCAATGTCATATTTGGTCCACCATGGTTTTGGCTTACGTAGCAGGTGGGGGGGGGGGGGGGGGGGGGGCTAGGGTCACTATCACTCTCTCTTAATATGTTTTATTCACAATAGAAACTATTCGGCTTTGTGATTGTTATCTGGTTGTGGTAGGTACTTCTGTACACTTCCTGTTGGTGCCATTGTGTTTTTTTTTCAGTTGATAACGTTTAGTTTTAAGTCAGTGACGTTATATCTTAAGCTTTCTGGTAGTTTTAAACTTTCCTAAAAGGAATGGGACGAGACAGCTCAGTGGTCAAAGCACTCGGGTTTTCCCAAACTAGGGTTAAACAGCATTAAGCGTGGTACCAAGTGGATGGGTGACCGTCTGTGCGCCTTGGCTTCAGTACATCCCGCAGTTTCACTTCACCTTCACCTGTCCCGTAGTCTCGTGGACCGTGGGGACACAACTGAAGATTCTGCAACCAGCTTCCTCCACTCCCCACGGTTCTCCGCCCTCCGTAGCAGGTCGTTCCACCCAAGGCCTGTCCACTCTCTGATGTTGTCTTCCCATCGTTTCCTCTGTCTGCCTCTTCATCTCCCTCCCCCTTACTGTTCCCTGTAAGACTGTCTTGGCCAGTCCAGATGATCGTGTGATGTGCCCGTACCACTTTAGCTTGCGTTTTTTTCTCTGCAGTTAGGGCTCTTCATATGGACCGATGGCATTCTTTATTCTAGTTTTCACTTCTCCATTAGTGATGTGATCTCTGTATGAAACCTGCCCTATAGGGTCAGGAAAGTAAAGCAAGGAGGGAGTAGAGATAGCCCCTCCCCCCCCTCCTCACTATGATGGCCTCTTGAGGAGCTGAGGTATCTGAGGTCTCGCTCCCCAATGACGAAATAAGGTTATGGGAACACCTTTAGCTTGACCTTTAAAAGGCAGCGTTTATAGCAAGCTAGATATTTCAAACATTCGTGACACATTGCCCACAAAATAAAACCTCTCAGAATACTGCAGATCTTCACAGTGCCCAGGTGCAGAAAAGACATTATGCTAGTGACGCCTAGGATTCCCCCCTCCCCCCATTTGTCCCCCCCCCCCCCCCCCTTACGCAGCACTTTGGAATCACGCAGACCACCATGCACAAAAATACAGGGACTCTTCCACGTACAAAAAAAGGTAGGGCTTGTAATGTTTGCACAATGGATCATGTGTGGGCTCGTGCACAGGACGGGGTTTACAGTCTTGTCTGAAAACATGCAGGACAATGATCCAGGACCAGGATCACTTTTAACAACAACACCAACACCAACCACACACACACACACACACACACACACACACACACACACACCACCACACACACACACATACCACAACGCTCGCGCGCCACACACACATTCTCTCTCTCTCCTCTCTCTCTCTCTCTCTCTCCTCTCTCTCTCTCTCTCCTCTCTCTCTCTCTCTCTCTCTCTCTCTCTCCTTTCTTTGAACAGTATAATATATATATATATATATATATATATATATATATATATATATATATATATAATATATATATATATATATATATATATATACACGATCTTTACAGGGAAGACAATCATGATAAACCATGACACAACGATATGTTTTCAAGAAGAAATGAGGCCCCTAAGGCTTTCTCCATAATTATATCCTCATCAGTATCACCAAAGGCCAAAAAACAAATTAATTTCCTCTCTTCGTTGCAACAGTGTTAGTGTTGTCACCAGATAAAAGAATGCAGTGGCAAAAGATAAAACAAAAGATATCTATTGGAAGAAAACAGAAACACCTTCGAATCCTACGTCATACACTCACGCCATATGACCGATAATGACATCTGCGTCTTTTAGATCTTCATACTCATTCACCTCATTCAGGGGCCACACTTGTGTGTGTGTGTGTGTGTGTGGGTGAGAGAGAGAGAGAGAGAGAGAGAGAGAGAGAGAGAGAGAGAGAGAGAGAGAGAGAGATTCACCAAAAGGCCATTGGCTCATACATGAAGGGCGTTGCCGAACTGCTGAGTATTTAAGTGTTGAATTAAAGACAACAGCAATGACAACAAAAAGAATGATTGTACAGCAGCAAAATCAGTTACAAAAATATGACTTACGATAATAAAAATATCTCTTATTGTGAAAGCTTTACACAAATATAAAGTGAGGCTGCGCACAACTTCAGGCTGACTTGACGCCATGAGTAAACAGTCTAAATGAATTAGGCTGCCTACTATATTTTACAGGGATGTAACTCTGCCTAACATCCTCTAACACTGGACAGCATAACACAAAATGTACTTCATCTTCAGGAGAGAGAGAGAGAGAGAGAGAGAGGAGAGAGAGAGAGAGAGAGAGAGAGAGAGAGAGAGAGAGAGAACTTCAATGGCTTATTCAGGGGAGGAAAAAGGCCATTGCCCTATACATAAGCGGGGTTTATTTTTATTTGATAGGCCCACCACTTTATGTCACAGCAGATTTCCCTGCGTGAAATTCGGGCTGCTCTCCCCGGGGAGAGCGCGTCACCACAAGTGCAGCGCCGACCCATTATTTTTTTCCTGTCTGCAACTGTATTTGTTTCCCTAAGAGAATGGCTTTTTTTCAACAGAATTTTGCCAGGGAAAACCCCTTGTTGCCGTGGGTTCTTTTACGTGTGCCAGATAATGATATGTAACACACGGGACCTCGGTTTATCGTCTCATCCGAAAGACTAGCGCCCAGACCACCACTCATGGTCTAATGGATTGGGGAAAATTTTGGTGCCCAAACGGGATTCGAACCACCGCACACTCCGACCCTGACTTTCTGCTTTATAGGCAGGCAGGCGCGTTACCTCCTAGACCACCAATCCAAACTACTCATACTTTCAGTGATTTTTTAATTGAAAGCAAAACGAACAAAAAGCAAAAACAAACAAAAAGCAAAAAGCAACACCAGCAACAGCAACACAACGTTATTGTGTAGCGAAAAACATCAGTGAGAAAACTATGACTTGAGATGCATTTTATTCCAAAGGCTTTGCCTAGATATAGTGATGCTGTCCAAGACCTCATGAGGATGACTAGACGCCATGAGCAAACACACACACACACACACACACACACACACACACACACACACACACAACACACACACACACACACACACGACGCACGCACGCACGCACGCAACACACATACATACATACAGAGAAAGAGAGAGGAGGGGAGAGAGAGAGAGAGAGGAGAGAGAGAGAGAGAGAGAGAGAGAGAGAGAGAGAGAGAGAGAGAGAGAGAGAGAGAGAGAGAGGAGAGAGAGATTTAAAAAAAAGAAAAGAAAAGAAAAGAAAAAACCCATTAAATCACAGACCCAAATATGAAACAAGCCACCCATTATCTCTACCCTTTTCATTTTGATCTGCAATCTCTTTGAGGTGCAAACAAATCGCCATGGGCTGTAGGCTAGGGGTGCGCCTATATTCAATTACCCGAATATTTGCTTTCGTCTGACAGTGCATTAATTTTCAAGTGAATGCCTCCACACAGACACCGACATAATTATAAAAGCCCGTCTACACATTCCGATAAACATCGACTGCCTTTAAGCCATGCATCGAGGATTTTTATTGTCATAGTTTGATTTCAATTTTTTGTGGGAGAGAGAGAGAGAGAGAGAGAGAGAGGAGAGAGAGATAGAGAGAGAGAGAGAGAGAGAGAGAGAGAGAGAGGAGAGAGAAGAGAGAGAGAGAGAGAGAAGAGAGAGAGAGAGAGAGAGAGAGAGAGAACCCAGTCAATGAAATCTTTCTATAATTACTAGGATTATCAACACTTCCCTTTTTACAGAATGTCAGGATGGTACATTTTGTCTGTCTGGAAACACACCAGCTTCAAAATTTTTGTTACATAATCTTAAAAAGAAAGGCACAATGTTATCATCATTTTAAAATAATTCTCCAATAGTTTGATCAGGACCTGCAGCTTTATCAGTTTTCGGTTTTCCAAGAGCAAATTAATAAGCTTTCTTCTTTAGAATTAGGACGATTAAGATAACCAACTTCTTCATTACACTTTGTTGTACATGTTGGTGTATGGAGAGAGAGAGAGAGAGAGAGAGGAGAGAGAGAGAGAGAGAGAGAGAGAGAGAGAGAGAGAGAGAGAGAGAGAAGAGAGAGTTCTTGCTGGAGGTCAGACATACGTATACAGGCAAAAGACCCTGTAAGTCGTAACAACATTCAAAGCTTTTCCAGACTTAAGAACGCTGTCATCTTCAGTAGGAGAAACAACACATAAAAGACTCGCATTGAATGAACATTTTACCTGCAAAGAAAGAATTAAGAGCGAAAACAAAAAACAAAAACAAAAAAAGAAAAGAAAACTTAACTCATGAAAACGCTTCAGCAGCCAGACAATAGAACCTGTGCTGCAGTCCTGCCATGCCCGCTACACGAGGCACTCTGAAAGAGGATCTGCCCTGACCCCTATCACCCCAGTGGCCAAAAAGCTCTATGATACTGGGAGAACCTGCAGCTACATACTGCTGTCTTCATTGCAGGTACTGAGTACTCCATGACGAAGCCAATTTTTTTTAAAGATGCATTTAAAGATGATAAAAGAGAGAAACACTGTTTTCAGGGACAACCAACATACTGGCACTGCAAGAAAGAAGAAAAACGAACATGATTGTAATGAAGTGAGGTGCTCTCCCCTTAAGAAAAAGTTTTCCAAAGTTTACTTGGGAAAGTGTGTAAAAAAACAACAATATAATGCAAGACAACATAATGTAATGCAATAAAATATTATACACACAATACAATGCAATAGGTTGCAATATGTAGAGCAAGCTGTAAACAATACAATACATTGCAATAGAAGCAATGCAACATAATATATCGCAATACAACACGAAAAATAGTGTAATGTATTATGTAACACGACAATATACGATATAATGCAATTCAATACAGTACAACACAACACAATGCAATACAACGCAACCTAAGAAAAGCAAAACGGATTAAAAAAAAAAAATTAAAACAAATATAAAAGAACAGAACAAGTCAAAAGAGTAGCAGAATACGCCAAACAATTCATTCGATTCCAGAGCAAAGCTCAATACATTCCACACATCCCAAATAACGTTTCAAATCTTTCCCCCTAATGACCCGACCAGTCTGAGCGTGGCTTATCCAAACTATCTCTCTGATTCTCACCTCCACTCACGCTCCATTAAGATCGGAACACCGCCATTATGATCGCTATCACGTGACAGGATATCCAAGCTGGATCCTCGATAGCTCTCCACTCTTTGTCATCACCTCGTTAATGACGTAACAAGATGGCAGAGGCTTGCGTTGATGGCGTCTCCCGTCTTTTAACGGTAGAATAAAAATTCAATTGTGTTCGGGCTTTTCGGGGTCAGAATAACTTTAAGGAAGAAAAGAAGGACTCGTAGAGTGGATGAGAATGTATTCCTGTGTCGCTTATCTGATGATTTTGATGGCATATATCTCAGAATGCGCGAAATCTGCGTGGCTGGAGTCAGTGGATGGGACTGTACTTAGGAATCCTGTCACTGGCCAGTCCGTGAGAACTGATGGCCACCGGTATCTAAAGAAACGTAATCAGTCAGGTATACTAGTGTACTACTACTTACTATATATATATATATATATATATATATATATTATATATATATATATATATTATATGCAAGTTGGTTTTCCTTATTTCGGTTGCCTTCATCAGTTGACAGCCAGATCTCTACGAGAAAGGTAGCAGTACGCCGCTGGTCCTCCAATCCAATCCTCCAAACTGCATACAAGGATATGCTTGTGTGATCGTAGATGTTTGGATGGGTGTGTTGGGAGAAAGGAGACAGACAGACAGACAGACAGAGATAGAGGTTTTACATCCCACACAATGACTCATTTTCAAGGGTTTCAGAGAAAAAAAGTGTATCAATTCCTAACACAAGCTCTTGACAGACGAACTGGTTAATCATAAACATGTTAGCTCCTTAGTTCAAACTGTTCATTACGATGTTGAAATTATTCATCATTCAGATCTTTGAACTAAATCATTTTTCGAAGTTTTCTCGCCCCATAAGCAAACAAAAACAACAAGAAAAATGTACAAAACATTAAACTTGCACCGATTGAAACTCACAAACGCCACGTTTATCAAACATTTTAGCTCCTTAGGTTGTAGTTCAAACTATTCATTACGATTGTTGAAATGATCAATCATTTAAATCCCTGGGACTTAATCATTTCCACTGTTTTGTCACCCTACAGACAGAGAGGGAAAGAGGGGGGGGGGGGGGGGGGGGGGGCAGGATTGTTTGATTGTCATCTGGGAGAAACCTATGATGTGTGGTGTAAAACCTGACAGGGCCTCAGTTGTCCCATCACATGAGATCCTTTGTTGAAAGTTGTCCTGCTGTTTGGAGGAGGGCAGGGAAGCATCTTCACCCTCCAGGAGGGACGGGGAGGGGGGAAGCTTAGCAAGATTGCAGCAGAACGGTCAGACCATGTTAATGTTCTTTCTTTGATATTTAAAGGACACAATGTTCTGGGACAAAAGTGTTGTTGGGTTGATTGATTGGCGTGTGTGTGTGTGTGTGTGTGTGTGTGTGTGTGTGTGTGTGTGTGTGTGTGTGTGTGTGTGTGTGTGTGCGCGCGCGTGCGTGCGTGCGTGCGTGCGTGCGTGCGTGTGCGTGTACGTGTGCGTGTGCGCGAGCACATCACACGGACATGTATCTGGACTGTCCAGCAAGGAATAATACAAAGAAGCAGAGAAAAGGATGGGAAGACAACATCAGAGAATAGTTACTTGCCTGAATGAAATAACATCTTACAGAAAGTTGAGAACCGCAAAGAGTGGAGGAAGCTGGTCATAAAATCTTCAGTGGTGCCACAGCGGTCATCTAGACAACGGGATAGGTAAATGGAGGTGAAGAAGACCACGTGTGGGGGTCTGGATACTAGTCACTATGATGACTTAGATGACAGAGACTAGAAACCAAGGTCATGTGTGCAACATAGATTTCCTTCACCTTCACCTTTCCCGTCGTCTAGTAGACAGTTAGGGCACCACTGAAGATTTTGCAGCCAGCTTCCTCCAATCCTAGTGGTTTTCAGCTTTCCGTAGCAAGTCGTTCCATCATTACACAACACATTACACAGCGAAACGGTACAAAACGACACACTGCAGTGTGATGCGAACCAACAGAAAACGATACAACATGATACGAAACGATATGATACAATATAATGCAGTACGTTAGTTTAATGTTGAGAGGGTACCTATTTTTCTAAAAAGGTAAAAACTTTGTTGTGTAGGATGACTTCAACTAATGGAGGTTTCTATGCGACTATTACGACATAAAACAGCAGGCGTTCTCTCTACTCTGCTGTTGTTGTTTCAGTCGTTTACTTGATACTGTTGTATCTTACTTTTGCGATGTATTTGTGGCAGAAGTGGTAGACGTAGAAGAAGTATCATTGGTAGAGGTGGTCTGGTTTAGTGTTTGATCATAGAAGAAGAAGAGAGAAGAAGAAGAAGAAGAAGAAGAAGAAGAGAAGAAGAAGAAGAAGAAGAAGAAGAAGAAGAAGAAGAAGAAGAAGAAGAAGAAGAAGAAGAAGAAGAAGAAAGAAGAGCAAGTTTATTATATTCTTTTGCAACTCTTCTTTGTTTTGTTCACAAGCTGTCGTGGTTTCTTTTTGATTTTGATTGCTTGATTTCTTTGCAGATCTATGGTTTAAAAAAAAATTGCTTGGTTTGGATTTGGGTTTGTTTTGCTGCTTTTTATCGAAAGAAGTGATACACACTATCAAGCAAAACAACAACTTCAGACCTCAACAAAGTTCCAGCTACAGAAAAGACTCCCCCCCCCCCCTTCTTCCTCCCCCACCTCCTCTTCTACCCATTGAGCCTAGCAAGAACCAAAGCGACACAGGCCTAACCAGACATAGAACCCTTGAGAGCTAAGGCCAGTTTCATTCGCAACAAAATGACAGGGCTGAAATGTGGAGACTGGGTGCTTAAAGCAAACACAATTAGAGACAGTGTGTTCAAGTCATTATCCCAAGTGGCTGCCTGCTCGGAAAACAAATCGGCCACTCTGTTTTTCTAAGTACATTAACCAAGCCTAACACTTTCTCCTCCACAAGTTGGGGGGACCATGCTTGACAGACCTCGAAGCCTACGTTTTGCGGTAACATATCCTTAAACAACTATCACATTAACCACTGAATACCCAGAGAGAGAGAGCAGGCTCTCTGCCAGCACTGAGAAGGAAAATCCCTTGGCACTTGATTAAACCTCCCTTTCTCCCCTCCCTTGCTAGTTTTACTAGAGTGGAAAAGCCGCGTCCCCAAACTCGTTCTGATTGCCGTCCTCACTGCGACAGTGGTCTCCCTTGGTGACGGCTTCATTGTCGTCTGCTTCTCTCCCTGGGAAAACCAAATGAGGTAGATAAACTTTGGTGGGAGAGAAGTGGTCAGGGGGAGGAGAAGGACGTGACGTGTTTGCCTCTATGGCTTGAAGTCAATGGGATCAGCGCTGTGCAGAAGCAGTTGTGGATGTCGCTAGCTCCTTATGACTCAAGGAAGAGTAAACTCTTCAAGTGTGACACTTCGTTTTCTTTGACTAATTCATCCTAACCACGACAGCTTTGGTTGGCTCTCAGTCTCCCCTCTCTCCCTGCCCACTTATTTCCTTAATGGTTTTACTGTTTCCGGCTTACTGCCAAGCACTCTTGGTGAAATTGCCAAGATGAAGTAATGGGCAGGAGCATGATCAGCGTTAAGTCTAGAGCTGACATGAAATTCAATTTCAGATACAACTTGGAGTAAGGTTAGCCGAGTGGTAGAATGCCGAAGAAATGCTTGCAGAACAAGCTGGCTCAAGACCCAGAAGGAGCACAACTGAGCAGATCTTGAACTGCAAGCATGATATGAGAAATGCCTCAACATTATCAAGATCAGCTTCATTAAATTCATAGACTTCAAAAAAGCGTGTGACAGATTATAGCACGGTGGATTGTGGCAAACCCTTGGACCTTTCGACATCGAGGACTGATTGGTGCAGATAATCTAAGCACTCTTTAACAATGCCAGCAGTAAAATCCTGATGAAAAGCAAGGTCTAACACTTATTTCGAATAACAGTATGAGTCAAACAGGGCTGCATACACCTACCTAAGTCAAAGTCAAAGTCAAAATTTTATTTTCAGATGGTACATTGAGTAAGACCTAGGCCCCGTGTGCGAACGCACGCAGAACATCTTGCGCACGCGTTAAATCCTGTTCAGCTTTTCGTAAGAGTAGGCCATTGTGTGCCGGTGGGAACAGATGACAAGCTTTACAAAGCTGCAAACACACGGGGACTGGATGTGAAAAAGCACATGAGTGATTATTCCATTGTCCTCGGTATAAAAGAATAAATAAACAAAAATACCTATTTTCTTCAACCTCTTTCTAGAGACAATCATGCATGAGGTGCTTCTTCGATGCTACACCACGGTATTTCTTGATGGCAGATTGACTTGCAACCTACGGTTTGCTGATGACATTGATTTCTTGGAAGCAGTAACAACGAGCTCCAAAAACTCCCTAGCAATTCTGAAAAGCGAGCTATCAGTGCAGAGGAGAACAAGGACATGATCAATAGTCCTAAGAATTACAGTTAGCGTTGTCACGAATGACTAACAACAAGAAGTAGACTTCTTCTGAAATTTAAGTTCCACACTGACCAAAGACGGCCATTCCTCAATGATAAGATAAAGATTGAACTGGCCCTTGCAACCACAACATGACATGGATGACAAGGGCTTGAAAGAATAATGAGAGACGCTTCCTGACAAAACTGCTTTCCTTTAGAGCACCGGTGATTTCATTCTCCATACAGGTGTGAAAGCTGGACCTTATTTAATTAATACTTGAAACAAAATCGCCCCGAAGGCTTTTCAACATATGACATGATCTAGGATCACAGAATCAACGAGTTAGTGTAGCAAGAAGTTCTTATAAAAGATGGGCCACAGGAACCCCTCTGGTTGTTGTAAAGAGGAGGAAGTAAGTGTGATTTAGTCATGTCACACACCACATTGCTCTTGCCAAGACAGTCTTCAGAGGACACTTGAGGGAGAAAGACGCAAAGGTAGACAGATGAAGAACTTGACAGAGAACATCTAAGATTGGATCATAGACCGGCCTGGACAAGGTTGTGTTGATGCGAAAGGCTGAGGACAAGCCACGTTGAAGAAAACTATTGACCAACACGTCCCTCGTGTCTCACCTACAGCCATCTAGGTCTGGGGACTGAGGAGGAGGAGGAGGAAGAAGAGGAGGAGGAGGACAAGAAAGAGGATGTCGTTCTCATAATCTGACGATAACTCTTCTTTTTTAAATTTCAATTTCGTTCCTCGGCTATTGACCCGAAGTTCACTAATGGTGAGAATTTTGCGTATGCAACCGTTTTTGTTTTTTTCCCCCTGACCATTTAGGTAAGCGCATTCCGACTTCGGGGATTGTCGGTAATTGAGAGTGTCAGTTTGTCTCCGCTATGGTATCCTTCTGAGGTGGCCCCCACACCAACCCCCAGGAGTGAACACTGGTACTGACTCCACTACCCCTGAAATCCTACCAGATGACACCATAAATCAAGGTCTCATGTGTAAACATATGCAGAACATCTAGTGCACACGTACAACCTCCATCCACTTTTGGCAGAAGAGTGGGCCAACTTTAGCCAGTGGGATGGATGACATGAACATAGAACACAGCCAGCATCCCTCCTAATATCTGGAAGGATGGAGAGATGGGCTCTGCCTGGTTCAACTGGCATGTACTTCAAAGTCTACATTTACAAGGGGGACAGATCCACGTGTACTAACATTCTTTTTTTTTCTTTATTGGATCAGAGAGAATGTGTGTGTGTATGTTGTGTGTGTGTGTGTGTGGTGTGTGTGTGTGTGTGTGTGTGTGTGTGTGTGTGTGTGTGTGTGTGTGTGTGTGTGACAGAGGCAATGACAGAGACACAGACAGGCAGACAGACAGACAGATAGATAGATAGATAGATAGATAGATTAGATAGATAGATAGTATAGATAGAGATAGATAGATAGATAGATTAGATAGATAGATAGATAGATCGTTCGAACTGGTATAGGTTTTGTTGTACAAAGCCACGAAAAAACAGGCTATATTTCAGTTTTCAGACATTATTTATTCTTTCCTTTCTCGACATACGACTCCTTCTTCTCTTTCCCCCCTTCCTCCTCCTCTCCCAGGGAGAGCAGCCTGAATTTCACGCGGAGTACAACTGCATTCTCAACTAGCTCGTTTTTTTGTTGTTGTCGCAAATAGTTAAAGGGAACTAACCGAGTAACCAAACTGGTACTGTTGTTTTCCCTTTATCACTTTGTTTTGAAATTCATCCATGGTCAACCTTATGTTATTAATTTTGCGAAAGTGGGCATCACTACTCACGTGCGTCCGCGCGCGCGCGCGCGGCGCGCGTGCGTGCGTGCGTGCGTGTGTGTGTGTGTGTGTGTGTGTGTGTGTGTGTGTGTGTGTGTGTTGTGGTGTGTGGGGGGGGGGGGGGGGGGGGGGGGAATGAAACACTCCATAGCATCTGTTAAGCACTCACTTGGTAGCTGTTATTTCAGTGCGCTAGTCAGACCTTAGATACAGCCTACCGCCAATGGACATAACATTGCACAAGACACAGACTATAACACATCAAACCACTATTGCAAATCTGCTGATGCAACGGGAGCAGGACTGTTCCATTGTTATGTATTGCTTACATTTCGAATATCAGATCATTAATCAGGACAATTATAATTATTCACATTCACCTGTCCGTTAGTCCCGTGGACCGTGGGGGTACAACTGAAGATTCTGCAACTATTATCTATCTCATCTTCTATCTATCATATCTATACTATCTATCTATATCTTATCTACTACTACATCTATCTATCTATTATCTATCTATCTATCTATTCTATCTATCTTCTATCTATCTGTCTATCTATTATCTATCATATCTATCTATCTATTATCTATTATCTATCTATTATATCTATCTATCTATATATATATATATATATATATATATATATATATATATATATATATATTATATATATATATATATATAGTGTCTCTACGTGCTGTAGGCATATGCATTTTTTTTTCTGTGAGTGTGCCCCCCTCCCCCTCCCCCTCCCTTTTCTTTTTTTCTTTTTCCTATGGTGCAGCAAGTCTTTCAAGGTGAATTACACATATGATTATTGCACATAGAATCCCAGTGTTAATGCTCGTCTGAAAGGCTAGCTCTCAGACCACAAGTAACTAATTCATGGCTGTCAGCAGAAGAGGGAAAAGTCCAGCTGCAGAAGGGATTCGAACCTGCTCCTCTTGCTTTGTGGATAAGAGCAGGAGTACCAAGCTATACATATCCCTATTAGATGAATACTGTGAGTGTCGATGACTTCTTTATTTCTTTGTTTTCATGATTTTTTTTGCTAAAGAAAATTATTTTTTCCTTTTTTATAGCTTATTTGTGTGTTTCTTCATTCATGACACCACAGACCCACTTCCAATCATTATGTTGTTTAAAGGTTAAAACGGTAAGGGTGCTCCATAATCTATGCGGTTGTTGAGGAGTGAGATGTCAGAGACCTCAAATTCTCCATGGGTCAACATAGTGAGGGTGGCGCATATTGAGGGTGGCAACCATTTCCTCTCCTCACTTCTTTACCTTCCCTGACCCTAAAGAGGGCAGGTACTAAACAGCTGGGTGAGCTAGAGGACTGTACTGAAGCCAAAGAGCGCAAACGGTCACCCTCAACTTGGAAACCGCACCCAATGCTCCTTAATAACCTCAGCTTAGGGAAAGCGAGTGCTCTGTCTGACCACTGAGTTATCCCGTCCGGCATAGGAACATTGAAAATGAATAAGTTCTGCATTAATCATTCTCCGTCTCTTCTCCTTCGTCCTTATTTTGTTGTTCCTCCTCCCTTCCCCCTCTGCCTCGTCATAACTGTAATGAACATGGCATCCAACCACTCTCTTCTCTTGCTGGCATTCCTACAAGCTAGCAGTTAAAGGGAACTAACCGGAGAGTTACAATAAAGCAATCCTGTTACTTTCCCTTTACCTTTTTGTTTTGCTTGCATGCTCGTCATACTGTCCTAATAACAATGATAATGATGAATATAATGCTAATGATAACAATATTGATACTACTACTACTACTACTACTACTACGACTACGACTACTGCTACTACTACTACTACTACTACTACTACTACTACTACTACTACTACTACTACTACTGCTACTGCTGCTGCTGCTGCTGCTGCTGCTGCTGCTGCTGCTGCTGCTGCTTTACACGCGGAGTACCCCCAGTAAAATTCGCTTATGATTGAAGCGCTTCAGCGACAACAAAAAAAACAAAAACAAAAACAAAACTAATAAAAAAATATAAAAAAACATGCACACACGCGCGCATGCCCACGCTCACATGCACCCCCTTCCCGACATGCACACACATACATACAAACAAAGACACAGACACAGACAGACGGGCAGACAGACAGACAGACAGACAGACACACACACACACACACACACACATCACACGGCGGGCGGGGGGGCGCCGGCACACACACACACACACACACACACACACACACACACACACACACACACACACACACACACACACACACACACACACACACACACACCACACTCTTTCAAAGTTTACATGCTTTCGAAATAGATAATTATCAAAACTTACCTGTTTCAATTACAATTCTAACTTATTAACTTCAAAACAAAACGCACTACAAAGTTCATGTTTGTGATTTTATTTGTTAAGCTGCATGGTGTGTGTGTGTGTGTGTGTGTGTGTGTGTTGTGTGTGTTGTGTGTGTGTGTGTGTGTGTTGTGTGTGTGTGTGTGTGTGTGTGTGTGTGTGTGTGTGTGTGTGACAATGACTATGACAATAACAATAATGGTTTACTCAAGGGGGGTTTGCAGGTCATATGGCCCATATAAACAGTATTAGGCATATAATGCTATATAGCGACATTTGATGTTTAGATTCTTTTATTTTGAGGATAAGGAATAAAAGCTTGTGTGCTATTTTTTTACATCTAGTTCCCACTGCCTGTAGTTTTGTCAATCTTGTCATCCATTCTCACCAGCCCACAATGGCCTAGTCTTCGAAAAAGCGGAACATATTTTTACGTCTGCGCATGTTGTCCTGCATGCGTTCATTAATGGAACTGCCGTTAATAGTCTCATCTGAAAGACTTTCAGGGTAGTGGATTCGCACTGATGCTAACTCCAGGGGTTTCGAACAGACTTGTTGATGCAATATAAGCAAATTAGCATAAACTGTTTATTTCTTTTCATAGAAATGAAGCATAACTACTTTTTAAAATTCTCTCTCTCTCTCTCTCTCTCTCTCTCTCTCTCTCTCTCTCTCTCTCTCTCTCTCTCTCTCTCTCTCTCTCTCTCTCTCTCTCTCTCTGGGCATGATTTCTGTGAGTTTGAAACAAAATGTCTTCCAAAGTGGAGCAAATAATGATCTTGGGATATCTACCGTCAGAATGGTATTTTAGGGATGTAAATAATGTCATATATTCAAAGCTAGACATGAAAGAATTCTTCGTGGTGTAAGTTATTTTGTGGGTTTCTTTAATTAACTCCCCTGAAACGGCGGTCCTTTATGAATTTTAGTAAGAACAAAGAAGACAACAGCGTTCTTGCTAAGGGAGGCAATTCAAAGCATGGGGCGACAATCCTTTATGAATTTTAGTAGTTTTAAAGAAGGCAACAGTGTTTTTCATGGTCAGGGGAGGGAATTCTAGGCGTCGTGCATTAGCGCAACATGGACCATGGACATATAGGCAGAATAAGATAAACGGAAGGTAAATTGTATTTTTAATAGTTTCTTCTAACTTGCTTTTGAAAAAAAATTGTTGATTGTAGATTTTCTCTGTTCGGCATAATAGACTATTTATTGCTACTCTCATGCCGATGCAAATGAAATGGAGTGAAATAGGCTTTGTAAGTGCATATCCCGCACACCCTGCATGTAAATCTCTCCCAGGGACAGCAGGCTATATAAATGAACGTTAAAAGACATTACCTTCAGGCTGTTGACAATTTAGTTTTATTTTTCTCGGGAAATGTGCGCATTTCTTCTCTTTCTTTCTTTCTTTTTTTAACAGGAGAGAATATGTACCTGCAGTGGCCTGTTCGTTTAATTACCGCTTGTTCCTTTATCTTACTGATTGTCAGATTGTTGTTTTGTAGTTGTGCTTTTTGCGAAGGCGTTCCTTCTTGATTTGCTGATAGTCCCT
>CM060324.1:27031787-27056787 GCA_030674155.1 Stramonita haemastoma | reverse complement strand
GATGATTATGGTAACAGTGACAACAGAAACAACTACTAACAATAATAATAACACTTATTTTTTTTTTTTTTTCAGTGATATGTGATAATAATAACAACAATAACAAAAAACCATTTATAATAATATATGACACATGCATTATATATATACACACATACACAAGTCCACAGATGTGCTTGCATGTGGGCACATTCATGCATATACGTTAAATCCTGTTCCGCTTTTCGTAAGAGTAGGCCATCGTGTGCCGGTGGGAACAGATGACAATATTTACAAAACTGCATACACACGGGGACCGGATGAAAAAAAGCACATGATTGCTTATTCTGTTATCCTCGATATAAAAGAATAAGTAAATAATAAATAAAAATAAATAAAATAAATATATCCATATAATTTTATATGAACCCATAAGCATGCATGCATGTGCACGCACGCACACACACACACACGCACACACACACACACACACACACACACACACACACACACACACACACACACACACACACACACACACACACACGCTCTCTCCCTCTCTAGTCTCTGTCTGCCTCTCTCTCCCCCTCTCCCTCTAACATGTCTATTTGATTTTTGTTTGTTGTTATTCATGTCAACATTAATGTATATGTTGCACACCACTTCCTGGAAAAGACTAACAGTAACACCCAGACCACAGTCTAGGGAATGTGGGGAAAGTGCAGTTTCAGTTGGGAATTGAACCCGTAACTTCTCACTTTCTAGATGCGTTGGTTACTGTTTTAGAATCAAGCCTGCAACTTCTTGCATTCTGACCGGGTGCATTACTCATTTACTACTTTACCACTCATCCAGTGGTATACATTACAGTGCCTGAGACTGAATGTCTGGTTTATTGGTGATTGTACAGCAGACACTGTTAAACTAGGGTTTGCTCTGTGAAATGTTGTTTCCTTGTGTTGTGACAAGAGCTCTGTGTGTGTGTATGCTTTTTCTTCTCTTCCAAACTGCAAGTCATGTCAGTTGTGTTGCAGGGTTTTTTTTCATGTGTTCTGTAAATCTTGCATTTCTTTGTTCACTCTGTGTGACAGATTTATCAGGTCTCTCTCTTTCTCTCTGCATTCCCTCAACTTCAGAGCAGCTTATTTCATTGATCAATCTGTTGTATGCTGGGTATGTTCACATTTCCAGAGCCCACCAAACACTGAAAATGAATTGCAGATCTTTAATGAACATAAACTATCTTTTGCATGTACATGCATATGACTATTTCTCCACTGTTGGCAACAAAAACAGGAAAATGGCTCAATTTCTAAATATTGTGATAAAGGCTTTTTATTCTGTTAATTTTGAAAAGCCAAATGGTTAAAGATTTTGTAGCCATTATCAAAACAGCAGCAGGTGGTTCGTATCTTCAGATATATGCAAATGAAGTCACATGTTCCAAAAAATGTAACAGCGTTTCACTGTGACACTGTTGTGCCTATAACTTTAAATGAAAACATGTATTTACAACAAACAGTATTCAGAAGTGAAGTTACTACTTAGTGCCAACCACTAGACACAAAGAAACCAAAAACAATTTTTTAATTATGGGAGTAGGTACCGGCAATAAGTGTGACACTGTAATGCATGTTACAAGGGGGTCATGACAATATCACACAGCCAAGACATTCTGGACCAGTATTCAATGAATACCTCAGCATCATTAGTTATTGCATGTAGATTAAAGCCATGGAATGGAAA
This sequence comes from Stramonita haemastoma, assembly GCA_030674155.1. Lineage (NCBI taxonomy): Eukaryota > Metazoa > Mollusca > Gastropoda > Neogastropoda > Muricidae > Stramonita > Stramonita haemastoma. The sequence continues at coordinate 27,055,062 of CM060324.1, read as the reverse complement.
ACAGATTGTGCAAAACACAACTCTGATATGGGCCTTTAAAGTTTGTGTGGTAACATTACACGTGACACCAATTATGACATTTGAATAAAAAACAAAGCAAACTGTTGATGTACAACAATACTTTTATTACAGAATTGATGATTACATGGTCATGAACAGTAACTAACAAGAATTATGATAAAAATTTTCATTTGTTTGTGTACATGGTTCAGAAAAACAAAGAAATATAAAGAAAGAAAACAAAACCTTTCTTCATGTATAAAACATGGTGAACTGACATGAATCATACAAAAGCAATAAAATCAAGACAAATCAACAAGTAGTTCAGATATAAAAAGATAATTAACTGACTAGAATTTTTTTTTAATCGATAAAGACAATTTAATTTGTTTATGTTTAGTAAGGCAGTGAGTTTGGCCCAGGCCAAAAGCTGTGTGTGGTATTGATGTCAGCTAATTGCCAAGGCCTACACTAGAATGTTGTAATGTTGTAAAATGTTGTTTTGAGATTGCCTTCAGCCATGACAAGCTCTTAATAACAACATGCACTCTCCTGTAATTAAAGGAGAAAAATTCCTCTGAAGTTGCAGTATTGCTGCTTATATGGTGAGGTACATGGAAACAGTCATACATGCAAACTGCTCATTCAGTGTGCAATTTCAATCTCACAGTGATTCCCAGGTGGGATGAGTGAGTCAGAGTGCACTCTCTGGGTGACCCCAGAAGGTTACACTTGGGGAACACACAACAACAACACAGTGAGCAGACTAGAAAGTAAGTCTTAATGGTACAAATCATGTGTCACAACACAAATTTAAAAAAATTGTATTCAATCAAAACAATACAGCAGAAAGGCACAAACATCAGTACAAGAAGCATAAATCAATGTAAGCTGATGAAGAGCACTCCTGTTAGTACTTCTTAAGTTTTGTCCACTATTTAAAAATCTCCCATTTGTGTGTGTGTGTGTGTGTGTGTGTGTGTGTGTGTGTGTGTGTGTGTGTTGTGTGTGTGTGTGTGTGTGTGTGTGTGTGTGTGTGAGTGTGTGTGAGAGAGAGAGAGAGAGGAGAGGAGAGAGAGAGAGAGAGAGAGAGAGAGAGAAACTCTTCTTTATGTGTGTGTGTGTGTGTGTGTGTGTGTGTGTGTGTGTGTGTGTGTGTGTGTGTGTGTGAGCAGAGAGAGAGACAGACAGACTGATACAGAGAGAGAGACAGGACAAACACACACACACACACACACACACACACACACACACACACACACACACACACACACACACACACACAGGGAGACAGAGAATTGTGGTATGTGTGTTGGGAGGGAGTGGAGACATAGTGGGGGGGGGGCAGGGAAGAGAGAGAGAGATGGGTGGAGTGGTGGTTGGAAGAGCTAACAGCTCTGGTACCATGACAATTTACAGGCACCTGCGAAAACAAGGTAATAATTGGGGGGGGGGGGGGGGGGAAAGAGAAGTGTGGCCGTGGATGGTAGACTGTAGAGAAAGAGGAAGGGTTCAAAGGTCAGTGTGTGACAGCTCCTGTCACTGTCTGCTCTTTCCCAACCACGTCACAGACTGAATGGAGGCAACGTTACCGAATAATCTTCAAACTGATTTTGTTTCTCTTCTTATGTTTATTGGCCAATGTACAACCGCTGAATATGATAAAATATGCAAGATAATGTAAAGAAAAGTTCAACAGATGGTGCCAGTAAAGAAATATGAAATGAGAGCAAACCTTCATTTCATATGACTCCTTTTTACATTTCCACACATCTCATTTTTGTCAACCACATCAACACAACAGACTCACAGAACGAAGAATACTGACACAAGAACATGCATAAACATATTATTTGCCTAATCCATTACAAATTCAGAGAAGTACTCTTACCAAAAATAACTATTTTGCTGATTTGTCCTCAAGACTATTGTTCCACACACACAAGTAACAGTGCACTTCCAGCAGAGAGAAGGTGTGACACAGCACTCATTTTTACCTAATACGTCACTTTCTCCCTCAAATTCGCAGAAAAACGTCACAGACGCGTGTTCTATTCCACAATTCATCGAGGCAAAGAGCAAACAGTGGACTGCCCTGTGTGATATAATTTTGTTAAGCACATTAATTCTGCCAGTAACGTGTATATGATCTGTGACACAAAACGGATTTTTTTAGACTACATTTACTCATTTGATTTCAAGCATGAAACTGCAGCTTGATATTAATTTTTGCTCGATAAATAATCGATTTGTAACCAAATTTTGTGCAATTATCGTCTGCTGACTTGGTGCTGAAAGCAAAAAGTTGGTCATGATCTGTGACGTGGCTGGTAACGTAGAAACCCGAAATTCACAATCTTTGTTTGTCAAGAAAACTATTTAAAAACACCAGTTCTTTACGTGAGTATTTCAATGCATCTTTAATCTTTAGTTCTATGAAAGAATTTTTGACTAGGGGTTACGATCTTTGCAGTAGTAAACTTTAGAAGCGAGTAGGGGTAAGTGTTCCGGTTTTTCGTCGCCATTTTTAGGCCATTTTCGCCAGAAATTTCTCTCTCATAAACATAATTTTCTGTTCTGGGTCTTGTTTCTGCTCGCACTGTTTCCTTGATATATGTGAAATGTATTGAGTGATGATAAATGGTTCAAACATATTTTGTTTAAGTGTAATGGAAAGTTTTAGAGGGTGACCCCCCAATGACCCCAACAGTGGAGAAATAGTCATATAATATATGCCCCAAGCACTGACATGAATTACAGGATATTTTATTAACATATCTTTTGCATGTGATTGTGAATGTGCAAATATATGCAAAATAAGAGTGGATTAAGGCACTGACAGGTATTGGACCTGGGAAATGGTCAATATCCCCAGCCCATAGGTTACCCAAAACAGCATAAGTAACTTCCAGGTTACAAATTATCAGTTGTTTGATTGATTACCTGTTTCTGTTGCAGTTACCCTCAGATAAAGAACCTTTGCAGCTGAAGCTGAGGGAAGAATCAAGGTATGGTGTTGTTGGGATTTCTGTTTTTTGTGTGTTTGTCTGCTTCTTGCATGTACAACAATTCAAATGCTGTATGCATATTAAATATGTATGTATAGCAATTTCAATGCTGTATGTTTATTAAATATGTATGTGTGTGTTGCGTACACATGCATTTTCATGTGGATATAAAATATGGCACTGTATGTTTACAGGGCTCTTTTACTTCAAAGGCGTAGTCAAGATCTCCTTGACAATGATGAGCTACAGGTAAGGGCTAACACAATGGTTAAAGCCATTTAACTGTGGTTGAGATGTTGCTGCAGGACCTTTTACATGTGCATAATGTATGTTGCATATAAGACATCCACTTTTTATATGTGAAAGACTAGGACACTGATTGTGATAGTGAGGGACAGGGCAAAAGTTTTGATTAGACCTAGGGCATATCTTTGTCTAGACAGCCATGGTACCATTGGGTCACTGAGCCATTCAGATGTGTAATCTTTAACAAATAACCCTGCCATCTCAGAGAGACCACCTATTTGTTTTTTGACAGAAGTCCCAGCAGTGATTTGAATTTTACTCACTGTATTAACTTACAGTGAGACACTTGTCAGAATTTAAAAGTGTCGGTCACATTCGCATGAATATTAGATAACCCTGTGGCCTTTTAAAGCTGCCATCCAAAAAACAATGATAAAAAGAAAAAGAAAATATGCTTAGAATATATGTTGCACAAAAAACAAAAATGAATAGAGGAAAATAGACACCAAGAGAGCCTTTGTGCCTTATGTTTGAGGATCCTATCAAAAGGATGCAAGGGAGGCCATAAGATTTGTTCCCACCCAAGTGGTCAGTCTTAACTAGATAATAACGCAAACATTGCCATACACTTTAAGTGCAAGTACAGGCAAGAGAAGTTGGCAAAAATTATATTTATGACCCACACCTGGATCTACAAGAGATGCAATTCCCCACTTGACCACAAAGTATTATTGAGGAAATTAGTAGTGGAGGAAAACAAGTGCAGCTAGCCTTTTACAACTTCTCAGTCATTTTGAAAATGATTTATCAAAGATTCAATTAAAAAAAAAAAACCTTAGAAAAAACTGTCATTGATAAAATTGTTTTTGTTGTATTTTTAGATTTATCTGTTTTTTTATTCATGTTACTTTATTCTCTCTCTCTGTCTGTCTGTCTTTCTCTCTCTCTCTCTCTCTCTCTCTCTCTCTCTCTCTCTCTCTCTCTCTCTCTCTCTCTCTCTCTCTCTCTCTCTCTCTCTCTCTCTCTCTCTCCCTCCTCTCTCTCTCTTAACTTGATAGAATACCATTGTGATGTTATACTGTTTCACACAGTCACAAGATGGGGTTTCTGTCTGAAAGCGATAGACGATAAATGAACGTTGTATGGTGTGATATGATTGGATGTGTATGTTTCACTTTCAGAAACTGTGGTTTCTATTGGACCAGCATCACACTCCCCCTGTACAGGGGGAAGAGCAGATGATTAGTTACAAAGACTTTCTTCACGTGGCGCAGGAGGCTGGACCAAGTTTAAGTATGTTTTTCTTTCTGTGTTTTCTCTCTCTCTCTTTGTCTGTCTCTGTCTCTCCCTGTTTCTGGTTCTGTCTGTCTGTCTCTGTCTGTCTCTGTGTGTGTGTGTGTGTGTGCGTGTGTGTGTGTGTGTTGTTGTCTGTCTGTCTGTCTGTCTGTCTGTCTGTCTCTGTCTGTCTGTCTGTCTGTCTGTCTGTCTGTCGTTGTCTCTGTCTCTCTGTCTCTCTGTCTCTCTCTCTCTCTCTCTCTCTGTCTGTCTGTCTGTCTGTCTGTCTCTCTCTCTCTCTCTCTCTCTCTCTCTCTCTCTCTCTCTCTCTCTCTCTCTCTCTCTCTCTCTCTCTCTCTCTCTCTCTCTCATTCTCTTACTTCATTCCCTATGGGCTCTTAGACCCATCTTTTGGGCAGACATTTTCAAAACAAGGATTTATTTATACACATTCTCATAAACACTCACACACACACACATGCACACACACACGCATGCATGCATGCACACACGCACGCCACACAGCCACACACGCACTCACGCATGCCACACATGCACACACACACACACACAACACACACATACACACACACACACACACACACACACACACACACACACACACACACACACACACACACACACACTCGCCCCCTGCCCCCACCCTGACAGTCACACACACACATCACGCCAAAGTCAGATGTGCTGGGCTTGACATATCAGGCACTTAATGGCAGTGGAACACATTGTCACTCATATGACACAGCAATAGTTGATGTCTGAGCATTAGGCAAAGAAGAACACACACACACACACACACACACACACACACACACACACACACACAACACACACACACACACACACACACACACACACACACACACACACACACACACATATATGTGCGCCCACACTGACTTCTTTCTGCTCTCCCTGTGTGTGTGTGTGTGTGCGTGCGTGCATATGTGCGTGTGTGGTCAGACCCTTCTTTCAGGCAGACGTGTTCAGTAAACTGGTGGAGAAGGACCCCTTTGGCCGAGTGGCCATCCTGCAGTTCTTCAACTACGTCATGCGCAAGGTGTGGCTCCACCAGACTCGCATCGGCCTCTCCCTCTACGACCACGCTGGTCAGGGCATCCTGAAAGAATCCGTGAGTCTGTGCTTGACTTTGGTGAAGATTGTGGTGGTTGGGGTGGGAGGGGGGGGGATGAGGGGGGGGGGGGGGGGTAGGTGGTGGTGGCGAGGAAGGAGGGAGGGAGGGTGGTATTTATTTATTTTTTTATTTTATTCTTTTATATCGAAGATAATGGAATAAGCACTTGTGTGCTTTTTTTACATCCAGTCCCTGTGTGTATGCAGTTTTGTGAATCTTGTCATCTGTTCCCACCGGCACACGATGGCCTACTCTTATGAAAAGTGGAACAGGATTTAACGTGTGCGCAAGATGATCTGCGTGCGTTCGCACACGGGGTGTCACGGGTAATGGTTGGGGTGATGATGATTATGATGAGGAGGAGGAGGAGGAGGAAAGTGGTGGTAATAGTAGTTGTGGTAAGGCTTTAGAATAAGACAATGATGATGGTAATGATAATAATGATGCGGAAGAGGAGGAGGAGGGTGGCAATGGTGGTGGTAAGGCTTTAGAATATATGGTGATGATGACTGTGATGATAACAATGGGAGGAATTCAATTCAGTTATAGCATCACAGCACGCAAATCCAGCATAACTCAGTCAAGAGTTCAGGGCCCAGTGCTAATATTAGACTTTAGTGCACCACTTCCTTTCACCAAGTCCATGTGTGGTCAGTTCCTGCTATGATTAGCATCTGCTGGGCTGGGATGGGATGGATAGCAGCTGAGAGTAGCTGTAAGTGGGGGAAACTGCACATGAAAAAAAACACATGAACGCTTATTCCATTGTCCTTGAAATAAAAGAATGAAAATAGAATGTTTAAAACTGACTGTCCCAGGATGTGGAGCACTATATCCTGGAGCTGATCCCCACCCTGCCCCAGCTGAGGAATCTGCAGCAGAGCTTCTACTCCTTCTACGTCTGCACCGCCGCCCGCAAGTTCTTCTTCTTCCTGGACCCCATGCGCAGCGGGCGCGTCAAGATCCAGGACATCCTGGCCTGCGGCTTCTTGGACGATTTGCTGGAGGTGGGTGAGGTTGGGGACGAGACAGCTCAGTGGTCACAGCACTCCCTTTCGCCCAAGCTAAAGTCAAGCAGTATTAATACATGGGATTTATAATACATGGAATTTATATAGCGCTATATCTTGCAAAAAGAAACGTGGTTTCCAAGTGGATGGGTGACCGTTTGCGTGCCTTGCCTTCAGTGCAGTCCACCCCAGTTCACCCAGCTGTAAAGGGGTATTTGCCCTCTTTAGGGTCAGGGAAGGTAAAGCAGTGAGGGAGAGGAGATGGGCGCTGCCCTCAATATGTTGGCCCCTAGAGAAGCTGTGTTTTCTGATTGTTGGTCCCTTTTTTTTTTTTAGCCTTAATTTATTGGCCCTTTGTGCTCTGTGAAAATATCTCATTCTTTTGGGGTGGGAGTGAGCTCCATTGTCGCACTTGCACACCATGGTAATGTGGGTGTTCTCTGAATGGAGACATGGGGCAGGGTGGGCACAGCCTCAAGGAAACATATCAGGATAGAAAGCATGGAGAGCAACCCTGTCAGGTGCTCTCAAATCTGATGATATAACAGCATCATTCCATCATCTTCATTACCATTAACCTTCATGCAATGGAAACAGTGATTAATTGTCTTGGTGGTTTTTTTGGTGGCCTCAGTGGATCTGGTCTTGTATCATGGTGACTTCAGATTTTGATATCACATACACCTCTGCCCTAACATTATTGTTGGTGTTACACTTATCCTCATCATCCTCATCCTCATTATAAGCATCATTATTGTAATTAAAATTACTTGCTTCTTCTGTTTCATCATCTTTTTTGTCATCATCCTCATCCTCATAGTCATTATAAGCATCATTATTGTAATTAATATTATATTCTATTTCACCATATTTTTCATCATCATCATCATCATCATCATCATCATCATCATCATCATTATCATTGTTATCATTATTAGCACTATTGTCATTATTATTAGCACTATTATCATTATCATTAATTGTTGTTATCAGCACTGTCTTTATTATTATTATTATCATTATCAGCACTAGTATCATTATCAATTTTATTGGTGTTGTTATTGTTGTTGTGATTGTTGTGGTGGTAGCTGCGAGACGAGGACCTGTCCAAAGAGCTTCAGGACTCCAACTGGTTCTCGGCCCCCTCTGCCCTGCGGGTGTACGGCCAGTACCTCAACCTGGACAAGGATCGCAACGGCATGCTCAGCCGCCAAGAGCTGGCCAGGTCAGTTGGAGGGAAAACACCTGCCCCCTCACCCTGACCATCTGTTTTGGTGCAAAATTTTGTATTGTAAAGGTCGAATACAAGCTTTTTGATTTGTTTTTTATGACTTATAGTGCTATGTATATTCCATGTATTATATTATATTTATATTATTATTATTATTATTATTATTATTATTATTATAAAATTTGTCAGTTTCTCATTGTGTCACTGCCTGGAGTCTATCACTCCAATTTGTGATCACTTTAAGTAGAATTCGGGGGGACAGGATTGCTCAGTGGTCGGAGCATTTGCTTTCCCCAAGCTATGGTTAGGCAGTATTATGGGTGACTGTTTGTGTGCCTTGGCTTCAGTACAGTCCTCTAGTTCACCCAGCTGTAAATGGGTACCTGCCCTCTTTCGGATCAGGGAAGGTAAAGCAGCGAGGGAGAGGAGATGGGTGCCGTCCCCAATATACTGGCCCCTGGAGAAACTGAAGTCTCTGACATCTTGCTCCCCAGTGACTGGATAGTATATAGGAACGCATTTATCTTTACCAGAATTGTCAGATTTTCATTAAAAAAAATTTAAGTAGCTATTTTTTTCAATTTCAGATTAATAACATGATATTTAAAATGAAAAATGGACCCATGGTACGCTGTAACTTGCTTTGTGGAGGAGGATCACAAATATGCAAAATATTGACCATGTGCAGGTACGGCACAGGGACCCTCACTGATGTTTTCCTGGACCGAGTGTTTCAGGAATGTCTGACGTACGAAGGAGAAATGGTGAGAACGTGGTCAGCTAGCTACTGGTAAACTGTTACTGTATTTAACCAGCTAACAGGCATGCTGTTGTATAAGCTGCTCATCTAAGTTAGGTTGGTTTTTTTTTACATTCAAATAGAGAAAAATAGTGTATATGCCACATTCGGTCTACAGGCCATTCCATGACCAAACTAAAATGAGAAGGGCCTTAGAACTATCAACCTAGTCGCAGCACGTTCTGCGCACTAAATATTTCCAGAGCAATGTGTTTCATAAAATTTGAACAAAAATCTGTTTTGGCAAGGTTTGGTAGCAAATGACTTGCAAATGACCATACACATTGCATATAGCAAATGACCACACCACCACACCACACCACACCACCTACACAATACCACGCCACACCACCCACACTGCACCACACTGCACCGCACCATACCACACAATAGTTGATTTCCTTTTTTTTTTACGTTCCTCGACTTAGACCTCCAAGGTACACCAACAGTGAAATTTTTGCATACAGGACTGGTTTACACACCATTAAGTTACCCGCATTCCAACTTCGGGGAAACAGCTGTGTGAACATGTTTATCTGCTTGTGTTCAGGACTACAAAACCTACCTGGACTTTGTGCTGGCCATGGAGAATCGCAAGGAGCCCCAGGCACTGCGCTATCTGTTCCGCATGCTGGACGTGCAGCACAGAGGCTACCTCAATGTCTTCGCCCTCAACTACTTCTTCAGGGTGAGGACTCATTCATTTTTTAATTTTTTTTTATTAATTCATACCACTTTATGTCACATATTAGATTTCTCTGCATGAAATTCGGGCTGCTCTTTCTCCCTGGACAGAGCGTGTCACCACAAGTGCAGTGCCTTCCCATTTTTTTTTTCTGGGAGAGCACATCGCCACAAGTGAGTTAACATCAGTGCTGACTCTACTCTCCCCAAAAGTCCTTCGGATGAGACTTTAAACCGAGGCCCCGTGTGCGAACGCACGCAGAACATCTTGCGCACACGTTAAATCCTGTTCCGCTTTTCATAAGAGTAGGCCATCGTGTGCCGGTGGGAACAGATGACAATATTTACAAAACTGCATACACACGGGGACCGGATGAAAAAAAGCACATGATTGCTTATTCTGTTATCCTCGATATAAAAGATCCTCGATATAAAAGATTAAAATTTAAAAAAAAATAAATAAATAAAAGTGCAGCGCTTACCCATTATTTTATTTTATTTTTTTCTTGTCTGCAACTGTATTTGTTTCCCTATCAGAGTGGCTTTTTTTGTACAGAATTTTGCCAGGGACAACCCTTTTGTTGCCGTGGGTTTCTTCTATGTGAGCTAAACAATTATGTGTAACACACGGGACCTTGGTTTTATTGTTTCATCTGATAGACTTGTGCCTAGACCACCACTCATGGTCTAATGGATGGGGGAAAAGTTTTGGGCCCAAACAGGATTCGAACCACCACACACTCCGACCCGAGGTTTTTGCGTTACCTCCAGACCACCGATCCACCAATTCAGTGTGTTCGTCAGTGAGCTGTGTGTACCCTATACCTCTAGGATAGATAATGGTGTGTCAGTTGAGTGGGGGGGGGGAGGAGGTGAAGTTTGTTGGAGAGAGACGGATAGAAAATGTGTGTGTGTGTAATACTAATAATATTTTGTGTGTGTGTGTGTGTGTGTGTGTGTGTGTGTGTGTGTGTGTGTGTGTGTGTGTGGTGTGTGTGTGTGTGTAAGCGTACATGTGTGCATGCATGCACATGCACTGGCACATGCCAGTGTAAAAATGAATAGATACTTCTAGGCATAAATAAATTTATTTATGATGTGTGCAGTTGTCTGCATCTCCCATCTGTTATGTATGTCTTGTATATATGATATATTTGCGTGGATGTATCTAAAAGGATGCATGGGTGTCCAAAGTGTGTATGTGAATGTGATAGAGATGTAACCCTATCTGTTGTGTATTTCTTGTAGTATACATGCACATGGGAGTATTTTTTGTTTAAAGATGCATGGATGTCCGAAATGACTATATGAATGTGGTAGAGGTGTAACTCTTGTCTTGTGGTTCTTCTTATCTGGACTCCCCCTTCTCCCCTCCCCTTCCCCTTCCCTCCCCTCTTCCATTACCCTAACCCTGTGTTCTGTTTACATTTGTTTGCTTTGGATGTAAAGTTGTTGTTTTTTTAATTGTTTATTCTATAACCCTGTATGGGGAAGGGACAGCTCAGTGGTCAGAGCGCTTGCTTTCCCCCAGCCAATGTTCAGCAGCGTTGAGGGTGGTAACCAATTGAATGGGTGACCGTTTGCACGCCTTGGCTTCAGTACAGTTCACCCAACTGTAAATGGGTACCTGCCCTCTTTAACGTCAGGGAAGGTAAAGCAGCAAGGGAGAGGAGATGGACGCCGCCCTCAACATGCTGGCCCCTGGAGAAGCTGAGGTCTCTGACGCCTCGCTCCCCTACAACCACACAGGTTGTGGGACAGCTTTACCTTTTTTTTTTTTTTTACCTTATAACCCTGTATAAATATGATTTGTTCACTGTTCACTGTTCATTGTTCCCTATCTGCAGGCGATACAGAAGCAGCTGAAAGTGCAGGGACAGGAGCCTGTGACCATAGAGGACATCAAAGATGAAATCTTTGACATGGTCAAACCTGCCGACCCCTTGAAACTGACCCTGCAAGACCTCATCAACTGGTCAGTAGTTTTTAGCTCTCTCTCTCTCTCTTTATTCTTTTTTCTTCTTTTTTTATTAAAGAAATGATTTGTATATTGATAACAAGAAGGAGGGTGGTTAAGTTGTTTGGCTGCTATCAAATAAACCGTGAGATTCGTGGTTCAATCCCCAGCCTGACCCCTTCTTCCCACTTTGATAAAAAAAAATTTTTAATCGAACTGAATGTCAAAGTTCTTCAGATGAGATTTATAAACCAAGGCCCCATGTGCAAATGTGCACAGAATATCTTTATCTTGCGCACGTTAAAAACCTGTTCCGCCTTTCAGAAGAGTAGGCATTGTGTTGCAGTAGGAGCGGATGACAACAACAAAAAAAAGCTTGCACATAGGTGTTGTGTTAAGACACCATCGTCCTGAAGTTGGAATGTGGCTACGTAAATGGTGTGTGTGTTGGGAGATGGGGGGGGGGGGGGACCCCACCCCAGTTGTATATGCAAAAATCTCACCATTGTTGAACCTCAGAGCTCTAGCCGAAGAACAACCCCCCTGAATATATAGATTAAAAATAAAACCCATGCATGTATGCTTTTATGTATGGGTGCTAACTATCAGTCAGCTGTTCAGTCAGTCAGTCACTTTAGCCTAGCAACATATCTGTGTGTTTAAAATGCTGACTTTTGGAAACTTTAATTTGTGTTTGCATACCAGCACTCATTCATACCAATATTTCTGTGTGTCTTGGCAAAAAACATTCAGAGCTGGTTAAGAAATGTGCGTGTGTGTGTGCATGTGTGTGTGGGTGTGTATGTGACCAAACATAAATGCTATGGTGTTTTATTATGTATGTGTACACAGGAAAAAAAAATCCATAAAATCAAAGAAGGAGTCTACAATATGTATCATTTCTATTTTGAACAAACTTAATGGTGTGGAATTTAAGAAAAAAAAAAATTACACTCTTCGAATCATACATTCATTCATAGTCAAATACAATTTGGGGTGGATGTTGGGGGGTTCACACAGCTCAAGAGAGAGTGACAGAGAGAGAGAGAGAGAGAGAGAGAGAGAGAGAGAGAGAGAGAGAGAGAGAGAGAGAGAGAGAGAGAGAGAAAGGTTCACAAATGGTCAGATTTTGGGTATGCAACCTTTTTTGTGCCTACCATTTAGGTAGCCACATTCTGACTTCAAGGAAAAAACCCAGCCTAATCCACTCTGCTTTGTCTGTTGCAGTGGCAAGGGGGACACAGTGGTGTGCATTCTCATCGACCTGAACGAGTTCTGGATGTACGAAAACCGCGAGTACCTGATAGCAGACCAGGATGAAGATGAGGAGGAAAAGTCCTGACACACTCCCTCCACCCCTCCCCTCCCCTCCCCTCCCCACACTTCTTTGTCACCTTCTGCCAGCCTGGTCATACTGGTTACAATGATTTATGTTTGTTATGTTACACCATTGTTGGGGAAGGACGGTGGCAGGATGGTTCAGATGTTCGCCTGCCAATATGTAAACCGCGAGTTTCTGGGTTCGTACCCAGCTCGCCCTTTCTTCCCAGTTTGATGAAAAAAAATCGAACTGAATGTCAAAGTCATTCGGATGAGACTATAAACTGAGGTCCCGTGTGCGAACGCACGCAGAACATCTTGCGCACACGTTAAAATCCCGTTCCGCCTTTTGGAAGAGCAGGCCATCGAGTGCCGGTAGGAGCGGATGACAAAATAAATTTAATAAAAAAATCAGCATGCACACAGGTGTCATGTTTAGACACCATCCCTGAGGGGGAAAAAAAACAAAAAAAGGGTAGGCGCTGCACTTGTGGCGACGCGCTGTCCCCGGGGAGAGCAGCCCAAATTTCACCAGAGAAATCTGCTGTGACATAAAGTGGTATAAAATAAAAATAAAAATAATAAATACTGCTGCTGTTTTCTGTACTTGCTTCTGATATCTTGCTATAGGGTGTGTAGGATTCTTACATGCCCTTGGCATATTCTTTTGTTTTGTTTTGAGTTTTTCCATGGTTTTGATAATAGATCTTTTATGTTTATCTCAAGGTCCTTACAACATAAGAACACAAATTGTGAGTTCTGTCTGTGGCATATTTGCACTTCAGTCATATGGGTCCATGAAGTCATAGTTTCAAATTTTGGTGGCATTTGGTGGGGATTTTTATCATCTCCCATGTCAACTTTAAGTGCAGATCTGCCAGTGCCTTAATTTTCTTCATTTAAATCTACTTACAGAAGATAAAATACGCATGTGAAAGATCCTGTAATTCATATAACCCAAACCAGTATTCGGTGGCCTATGAAAACGACAACATACCTGGCATACACCCCCAAAGTTGGAATGTGGCTACCTGCATGGTGAGCAAAAAAAAATGCATGGGTCCTTTTAACTTGAGAAAGGGATGATCATGTCCTTACAAGATGCATATGCTGATATGGGAATTTCAGACTTTTCTCCAGCCAGACAGTGTGTTACCACTTAGACTAGTGTCACACCCTTTTTTTTTCTCTGTGCAAGTGGTATTTGTTTTCATACGAAAGTGGCTTATTTCTTTAGAATTTTTGCCAGGAATAACTCTCTTGTTGTTCTGGCCTCTGTTATGTGTGCTACATGCATTGTAGATTGGACCTTCAGTCATTTCATCTGTAAGACTAGCAAAAAGTTCACCATTGGTGAACCTTAGATCGCTAGCAAGGGAATGAAAAAGAAAAAAAGATTTTTCTCTATCTCCCCCCCCCCCCCCCCCCCCCCCCTGTTTTTTCCTGTTTTCATATCTCTGTGTGTTTGTTTTGCTGTGCTTTTTAGACACTTTTTTTTGTACACCATCTACACAATGTTACTGTTTTGTACACCATTGTTTTGTACACCTTCTACACTTACTGTTTTGTACACCATCTACAATGATACTTTGTTTTATACACCATCTACACTGTTACTGTTTTGTACACCATCTACACTGTTTCTGTTTTCTACACCATCTACAAAGATACTTGTTTTGTACACCATCTACACTGTTACTGTTTTGTACACCATCTACACTGTTACTGTTTTGTACACCATCTACACTGTTACTGTTTTGTACACCATCTTACACTGTTACTGTTTTTACACCATCTACACTGTTACTGTTTTGTACACCATCTACACTGTTACTGTTTTCTACACCATCTAATGCTACTTTGTGTTTTTACACCATCTACACTGTTACTGTTTTGTACACCATCTACACTGTTACTGTTTTGTACACCATCTACACTTTACTGTTTTGTACACCATCTACACTGTTACTGTTTTTACACCATCTACACTGTTACTGTTTTCTACACCATCTACAAAGATACTTTGTTTTATACACCATCTACACTGTTACTGTTTTGTACACCATCTACACTGCTTACTGTTTTGTACACCATCTACAAAGATACTTTGTTTCTACACCATCTACAATGTTACTTTATTTTGTACACCATCTACAATGTTATTTTGTTTGTACACCATCTACAATACTTTGTTTTGTACACCATCTACAATGATACTTTGTTTTGTACACCATTTACAGTACTTTGTTTTGTACACCATCTACAGTGTTGATTGGCAGCAGCATTATCAATTTTTTCTGCTGATGGTTTGAGACCATTTGAAGTGCTAAGGTGGTTAAGGGCCATTGTGTGCTGGTGGGAATGGATGACAAAATTGACAATTTAACTGTATACACACGGGACTGGATGTAAAAAAAAAAAAAAAAAAGCACATGAGTGCTTATTTCATTGTCCTCAAATAAAAGAAAAAAAAAAGATAACAAAATGAATAGATAAATAAAGAAAGGGTACAGACGGTTGTTCAGAGCTTTGTGAACATCAAAGATGCACCTGGCTAGAACCATTTTTTGAATATTTTGTAATGCGCCAAATATTTTTTCCTTGATACAGGTCTGGGCATGCCTTTATCTACTTGAAAAGTAATCTTCATCCGCGACTTCTGCATGTGTATATGTATGAAGGGAATTAAGGCAATGGTAGGTCTGCACTTGAAGTTGACCTAGAAGATTGTAAAAATCCCCACCCATAATACACCAGATGCTGCGACACTCGTTCAATTTTATTTTTAGTTTTCCTCCATTTTGATGTATGCCTGGTGCCATTTATATACCGGAACATTTCAATATTTGAATATTTTAGGTCATAATTTATAGGAAAAAGCTTTTGTCTTTAGTTCTCTTTATAGGTGCCATATTGAGCATGAAAGGTGATTTATTTAGGTTCTTATGATTTCATATTCTGCAACAAGTCTTTTTAAATCATAAGATTGTTTTTATCATAATTTTGCTTTATAAGTGGGGTTTCTGTCGCTGTGGTTTGAATGTGTTTATTTTTGTTTTGTTTTTTGTTTGTTTTGTTTTGTTTTTGAAATGCAGGGTACCTGTTGTCTTTTTAATCAAATTGTAAAATTGATTGGTTTGTTTTTAAGGTATTCCAGGCTTTTTTTTGTGTCTCAACTTGCAAGTGTTCACTTGTCTTGGTATTTGTGTTCAGCAGGGAATCTGCAAAGTGTTCATAATATCCTCAAGGGTCAGTGATTTTCATGCATGTTACAGCAATTTGACAATCTTTTTTAATATTCGTTTTGCACTGTGTGTTGTGGGTGTGTAGCAGGGAGGATATAGTGCTTTCTTATGTCTTTCACATTATGATATCAGATAAAGTGTTGCTGTGTGTGTGTGTGTGTGTGTGTGTGTGTGTGTGTGTGTGTGTGTGTGTGTGTGTGTGTGTGTGTGTGTCCCTCAGATATGCATGTGGTAGAGTCAACAGAAACAGAAATTTCATTTTGAACCAGTTTGAGTGAGATAATGAATGTTTCTAGCAAACCACAGCAACACATTGGTGTGCTTGTCTGCATACATGCTCTGAACAATTGACTGGAGTCTTTTCTCTGGCTTTTGCATGGGACAAATTCCAGTATTGGCAAATCTTTTTCTTTTTTTTTTTACAGCTTGATGAGTATTGACAGAAACATAGGAACATTTTGCCAAAGGTAAATATATATGTGTATACTGAGCTAGACACATGGCTCCATCCAAGCAAACGATGCTAACCACAGGTGTGTGTCTAACTAGGACACACCGCTAACACTTGGAAGGGGAGGAAAACTAATGCCCCATGGCCAATATGGCTCTGAGTAATATGAAAAATAAAAATAAACTTGATCACTGGTACCGTGGAAGCTCTTGCACTATTAGCAAGAAAAGGGTTTGTCTCATCTGTCTTTCATTTTTTGTCTTTTTGAAATATTTTTGAAAATATTTTTTTTAATTATGGAGAATGTGTGGGCGCTGGTTGTGGAAAGATGCAGATGGAAAGAAGGATGCAAAGGTACTTAAATGTCGTGTGTTCATTTTTGTGGAGGTTATGGTGTGTTTTTTGTGTTGGTTTTTTTTAAGTGGATATTGTAGTCAAAAAATGATATAATACATACTTTGTCAGTCTTCCAGCATAACTGTGCAATACATGATTTATTGTTTCTTGTGTAGATTTTAAAGTATGTTGTGTGTGTGTGTGTTGTGTGTGTGTGTGTGTGTGTGTGTGTGTGTGGTGTGTGTGTGTGTGTGTGATTATTTTTTTAATTATCATTTATTTTTTTATATGAGATAATGGAATATGCACTCATGTGCATTTTTACATCCAGTGTGAGTGTGTGTGTGTGTGTGTGTGTGTGTGGTGTGTGTGTGTGTGTGTGTGTGTGTGTGTGTGTGTGTGTGTGTGTGTGTGTTGTGTGTGTGTGTGTGCATGGTGTGTGGTGTGTGTTGCATGCACGTCGTGCGGTGTGTGTGTGTGTGTTGTGGTGTGTGTGTGTGTGTGTGTGTGTGTGTGTGTTTAGTCCTTGTTTTAGAATAAAGTGATTTTGTTCATCACGGACATATTTTTACCCATTTCTTATGGAATGTTTACATCCCTTTGCCATAGTTGGTAAATTATTACAAGATGCTCAACGGCTCAATAAACATGTACCTTTAGTCATTTGTTTTTTGTATTTGTTGTTGTTGTAGTTTGGTTTGTTTGTATTTTTTTACCCAGAAGAGATACCTTTGTGTTTTATTCAGAAAGTATGCAATAATTTATGTTGCCTTCACTTTTAACCAAATATACAGTATGTGTTCACTGTCATGCGCTCCTTTTGATGCTTTGAATGGAAAGACTGGGTATTGTTTGTTTGTTTTTTGTTTGTTTGTGTGGGGTTTCATTTTTACACTAATGTTCATATTGACAGGGTTTTGGTATGGAGGTTTAGGGTGTTTTGTGTTACAGAGGGAAGGGGTGTGCTAGATTGAGAAAGACAATCATTTGTGCAATGTGGTCAGAAATAAAATGATGAGAAGAATTGTCTTTTTGTTATCTGCATGTCCGTCTTGGTAAGAATAAGCCTGGGATTTGTGTTTATGCCTGTTCTGGCAAGCAATGTTTATGCATACATGCTGTCTCCCCCCCCCCCCCATCCTCTTTGTATCTGTCTGTCCTTTGTCTGTCTGTCTGTCTGTCTGTCTGTCTGTCTGTCTGTCTGTCTGTCTGTCTGTCTGTCTGTCTCTCTCTCTCTCTCTCTCTCTCTCTCCTCTCTCTCTCTCTCTCTCTCTCTCTCTCTCTCTCCTCTCACACACACACACACACACACACACACACACACACTTAATGGCACTTGTCATGGCAGAAGAGGTTATTTCCTGAGGTACAGGCTTTTGCACACAGCCAACATGTAAGGAGGAAATTAGTGAACAGCTCTTCAGTATAGTGCCCCAATGACTGCATGGAATAAAGGCATAAGGCTGAGAAGCCTGAGAGCTGAATCAGCCATGTACATGGTATGATGTGGTAAGAAGAAGAAGACGCCACCACCAAGAAGAATCCATGTCTTGTAAAGAAAACCATTTTGCACCAACCAATGGTGTTGTGCATTTATTTTTGCTAACAGGATCATAAATCACTGGTACTGTTTCCCTGGTGATAATAATGAAGTGCATGAATATGTAGTTTAGTGAAACTGAAAATAAATATATGGAAAAAAAAAAACAACCCACAGGTAAACCTTAAGTTTACAGTTGGATGCTACCTTGCACATAGTTGCTGACCACTGGAAGGTATTCATAAATAAACATATCTATAAGCTGAATTTGCTTTTCAGATCAAGTTACAGCCCCAAAAGTGTAAGAGGCCAAACTATGATTACACACACGCGCGCGCGCAAGCACGTATGCATGCACGCACGCACGCACACATGCACGCGCGCGCGCGCGGGGGTGAAGAGAGAGAGAGAGAGAGAGAAATGACCGGGGCAAATCTGGTGTGGGGTAGTCTATTGTTTTTACGTGTGCCACAGCTCAAGGGGAAGTACTCTGTGTAAAATAACTTGCACCACCCATCTGCGTCTTTCACAGACTATCGTCAGCCGACAAGTGTTGTGTGTTTATCTTTTTATTATTTTTTTTTCCAAAGTGAAATCTGTACTAGCCTACATCATGAATCTGGCATCACCTACTACAGCGCTCT
Source organism: Stramonita haemastoma (assembly GCA_030674155.1). Classification (NCBI taxonomy): domain Eukaryota; kingdom Metazoa; phylum Mollusca; class Gastropoda; order Neogastropoda; family Muricidae; genus Stramonita; species Stramonita haemastoma. Next base: position 27,036,160 of record CM060324.1, on the reverse strand, counting down.
CGCCATCAGTGAAGCACTTGATTTGTGATGTGGGATGTGGGGAACTTGGAAAGTCGGAGTCAAACACGACAGACGAGCAGGGATGTAATGAAAGTGAAAGTGGACTCCGGAATTCAAGTCATGGTTGCCAAAACGGGCCACTCGTGCTGTCACATGGTAGAATAGATCTGGAACACATCGCATCACTCCTCCCAGGTAACCATCTTAGAGATGTCGATTAAGTCTCTCTCTCTCTCTCTCTCTCTCTCTCTCTCTCTCTCTCTCTCTCTCTCTCTCTCTCTCTCTCTCTCTCTCTCTCTCTCTCAAATGATGTAATCCCTGATTAGGGCGGGGACTGGATGTAAAAAAGCACATGAGTGCTTATTCATTATCTTCGAAATAAAAGAATTTGATTTGATTTGATTTGCTCTCTCTCCTCTCTCTCTCATCTCTCTCTCTCTCTCCTCTCTCACTCTCTCTCCTCTCTCTCTCTCTCTCTCTCTCTCTCTCTCTCTCTCTCTCTCTTATATAATCCTTTTTTGTTGTTGTTGTTGTTGTGTGTGTGTTGCTTTTCGGGGTTTTCTATTCCTTGTTAGGTTTGGCCACATTGTCAGCTTATAGATCTAGGTTTCATTGATTTTTTTTTTTTTTTTTTTTTTTTTTTTTTTAATTTATTTATTTTTTAAAAATAGAAGTGTGAGTCTTCTGACATATTTTGTAGACTGGTTTGTTTTGATGACGATGTAACTTGAAGATGCTCTCTCTCTCTCTCTCTCTCTCTCTCTCTCTCTCTCTCTCCTCTCTCTCTCTCTCTCTCTCTCTCTCTCTCTCTCTCTCTCTCTCTCTCTCTCTCTCTTTCCTTTCATTTCCTTTCCCTTTCCTTTCCCTTCCAACTTCCACCTTCACATATTCTATCCTAGACTTGTTATGGAGAGGAGTTTTTTTGGTTTTTATGTTGGATTCAAATTATGTTACCATTGGAATATAGAGATGTGTTTTCACATAGCTTTTTGTATTTAAAGGTTTTTTATGTTTTGGGTTTTTTTTATCTGTTTTTTCCCTTTTATGCCTACTTTGCTTGTTTTCCCGCTTACACACACACACATACACACACACACACACACACACACACACACACACACACACACACACACACACACACACACACACTCACACAAACACACACACACGTTTGTTTAAATAGTTATTAGTGTATCCAATTAGGATGACGCGTTTTGTTGAATGTATCCCTTTTTTTTTGTCTTTTAAAATATTGGTTGAACTGCTGTTGGTGGTGATGCTGGTATGTGGGGGTAGGGAGGGGGGTTCTTAGCTTTATTCCCTGATCAGGGCAAGGGCCGGATGAAAAAAAGTATGTAATGCTTACTCTGTAACCCTTGAAAAATAAAGATTTCATTCATTCATAAAGATTTCATTCATTTCATTCATTCATCTCTCTCTCTCTCTCTCTCTCTCTCCTCTCTCTCTCTCTCTCTCTCTCTCTCTCTCTCTCTCTCTCTCTCCCTCCTACATTATTCAGGAGGTACCCTATGGAATTCATTACCAGAACCTCTCAAAAATTTAAAAAGCCATTATTCTTTCAAGAAAATGTATCGAGACCATCTATCATCGAACAATATATAACCCCCCCCCCCCCCCCTCTCTCTCTCTCTCTCTCCTCTCTCTCTCTCTCTCTCTCTCTCTCTCTCTCTCTCTCTCTCTCTCTCTCTCCTCTCTCTCTCTCTTCTCTCTCTCTCCAGCTATGAAGTATTAAGTTACATAATTGGTTGTTACAAACAGAATTATGCTATGTTTTTTGTGTGTTTTTTCTCCATTTTCTTGTTATTAGTTTGCTTTTACTAGTTTGTATCATTATAGAAGGCTGGATGTAAAAAAGCAATTGTCATGCTTACTCCTTCACCTTCTGAAAATAAAATTCAATCAATCAATCAATCAATCAATCTCTCTCTCTCTTAGTCCTTCGGATGAGACTTTAAACCGAGGCCCCGTGTGCGAACGCACGCAGAACATCTTGCGCACATGTTAAATCCTGTTCCGCTTTTCGTAAGAGTAGGCCATCGTGTGCCGGTGGGAACAGATGACAATATTTACAAAACTGCATACACACGGGGACCGGATGAAAAAAAGCACATGATTGCTTATTCTGTTATCCTCGATATAAAAGAATCTCAACTCTCTCCTCTCTCTCTCTCTCTCTCTCTCTCTCTCTCTCTCTCTCTCTCTCTCTCTCTCTCTCTCTCTCTCTCTCTCTAGTGTCCTTATTCTTGTGTGTTGTTTGGTACTGCGTAAAGTTTTATTGTTTAGTATCTTTCCAACTTGATGTATCCCTGAAAAGGGCGGGGACTGGATGTAAAAAAGCACACGAGTGCTTATCTATTATCCTCGAATAAAATACTTTGCCTTGCCTTGCCTTTGCCTTTGCCTTTGCCTTGCCTTGCCTTGCCTTGCCTTGCTCTCTCTCTCTCTCTCTCTCTCTCTCTCTCTCTCTCTCTCTCTCTCTCTCTCTCTCTCTCTCTCTCCTCTCTCTCTCTCTCTCTCTCTCTCTCTCTTGTTGTTTCAGGAATAGATTTGATAGTTGTGACATTGTGACATTTTTTTTATCATGATGAAAGCTGTATTCATATTTCATGTTTTCAATTTTATCATGCAAGTTGACTTATTGAGTTTCAGTAAATGTTATTCCAATATTTCAATGTTTTGAGTTTAGCAAGTATGTGTACTTTAATTATAATTATAGCTATTCATTCTTATTCATGAACATATATCCATAGGCTATTCGTAAATATTGATCATGATATTATGTATTTTAAACTATGTGTATCTTATTTAGAGTTCATTCTTATGACTATACTAGAATTTAATTTGTGTTTTACTATTTAGTAATCTCTCTCTGACTCTGTCTGTCTGTCTGTCTGTCTGTCTGTCTGTCTGTCTGTCTGTCTGTCTGTGTGAATGTGCCACCTATTGTCTAAACATGTTTACCATCGATATTGGAAAATGTTTTATTCATATTTTGCATTATTTTAATAATCACATGTGTCAAATGTTACTGACGTTGTGTAAACTTTTAAATTAATGATCCTTTTAAGTAAGCCATATATTGGATGATAGTGCTGATGCTGTAGAGCAAAGAAGCAAGCAAAAAAAAAAAAAAACCCAACAAAATGGGGGTGGGGCAGGTACACATTGGTGAAGAGAGTAACAATTCAGGGTTACTATCTGATTTCCTGAAGTGAGTATCATAAGTTGATCATTGCTTTCAGAATATTATGGAGTCCATCACTCCATCAGGGTATGAAATAGCCAAGTAGAGAGTATAGTTTCTTATTTACAGTACTTTTCATCTGGGGGAAATGAGGGTGCTGGCTTGTTTAACTTTAAGTGTTACTTAAGTTTGAACTAATCTAAGAACTGAGTTTGCCCAGAAAAACTCATCCGCTGCTATGCATGCTGCCAATTATTGAATTCCTGTTGGTTTTGGTTTTTGAAAATGCTTCATATCTGCTCCTTAATTAAAATTGTTGCAACTGATTCTGTGATTTCTCTTTTTTTAAATTGAAAGTTGGCACTTTGGATTAATCATGTCAGAGTCCTGTTTTTGGTTTCAGCATCAGAGGATACTGCTGCGTACTTCCAGGAAGCTGTCAGAGCTCTGGCCCCTGTCTTTGCTCAGTGTCAGTGTGTGATGGCTGAACTGAGCTCTGAGCAGATTGAGGCTTCGCTAATGCCGCGATTACAGTGGACACAGTCATTGGAGGTGGAGTTTCAGTTATTATTGATAAATGTCATTAATGATGATGAAAATGCCAATGATGACGACGATGATGATGATTATCGTTGTCATTGTCATTCTTGTAATTGTCATGTCCTCATAATTTATCATCATCATCATCATCATCATCATCATCATCATCTTCATGTATTTATTTTAGTTTGATTAGAATGATGTAATTAAAATTCCGTATCTTTTGAAAGTTTCAAAAGTATCGATTATCATACCTTTCAAAAGCAATAAACACTAACTTTTCATTATATAGTCTAGTGAGTGGCTGGATTATTAATTTATTGTTATGTTTATCATCTTTGTAAGCATCTTTTCCACAATTTTTGTTGCTATCATCATCATCATCATCATCATCACCACCACCACCAACCACCACCACCACCACCACCACCACCACCACCACCACACCACCATTGTCATCATCAGTATTGTCTTTGAGTTTGACTTCAGTGTTTTTATCATAACCATAATTATTATCCACATAATGACCATCATGACGGCTGCACATTATTGTTCTGTCAGTTTAGTTGACTGTGTGTTGTGGTGTGTCGTGTTTGAATACCAACAGATATTCTGTGACTGCCTGACT
>CM060324.1:26909287-27026787 GCA_030674155.1 Stramonita haemastoma | reverse complement strand
TTGGGTCAAGCCTAGTCTTAAATCTGTCCTTGTGAACGGTGGTGTGTGTGTGTGTGTTGTGTGTGTGTTGTGTGGTGCGTGTGTGCGGGGGTGGGTGTGTGCGTGTGTGTGGTGTGTGTGTGTGTGTGTGTGGTGTGTGTGTGTGTGTGTGCATGTGTTCATTCAAATTTGCTAAAACTGTTCATGGTTATTGGTTGCTTATATGTTGTATAGGTTGAGTGCAAGCGCTTTGATTTGTTTTTGCAAGATATAGCACAATATGAATTCCATGTATTTATTATTATTATTATTATTATTATTATTATTATTATTATTATTATTATTATTATTATTATTATTTCATGAAGGCATCCAGCAAAACATGGGGAGAAAACAAAAACTCTAAATACAAGTAGCAGAAGACAATGACACTGGCTCTATAGTCTATAGTCTATAGTCTACATCCTACATTGCCAACATCACTGACCAAGATTAGTGGTCTGGGAGGGCTACAGAAGACTTGTAGAACTCAGCAGAGACAGAGAAAGATGGTAAACACGGGTTACATTGTGTGGAGCACCTGCTGATGGTAGTGGTGATAGAGATAGGTGACAGGTGATATTCTGCTTAATTAGTGTGACTGAAAAAAAACCCATAGAAACGTGATTTTAAATAAGAAATCAACTCATTATAGCACTAGTATCATCAAAAATTGGCCACCATTGTGCCAGATAATGATGATAATGATGAGGATGAGGATGACGAGGATGACCGGTATGATAATGATCATGCAAGAGAAATTGACTTTGGGAGAGGAAATTTGTTTTTGTTTATTTGCTTTTAAGTACGATACAGTGCAGTCTTCCTCTTGTGTTCAGATTCATTGTCATATCAACTGATCATTCTTGTCTTGATGTTCATGTGGTTTTTGTCTGTTTCAGTCCTCAGAGTTTTATACCACTTTTAATGAGGTAAGCTGGCCAGGTTTCTAGACTGTAGCATGTACTTATTTTCTGAGGTTTTTTTCAATCTGTCGGTTGGTCGGTCTGTTGGTCGGTCTGTCTGTCTGTTGTCTCTGTCTCCCCCAGTCAGGCTTGTTTCTGTATGCTGTCTTTCTCTCTCTGTGACTCTGTCTGTCTGACTGCCTGCCTGTCTGTGTCTGTGTCTCTCTCCCCTTTGTTTTGTTTCACACTCACACTTTGTTTCTTGGCTAGAGCTCTGTGCTTCACCAATCATGAGATTTTGCGTATGCAACGTTTTTGCCCACCATGAAAGTAGCCGCATTCCACTTCAGGGATGTATGCTGGGTATGTTTGTGTTTCCGTATCCTACCAAACACTGGCATAAATTACAAAATCTTTAACATGCATATTTGATATTCTACATGTGTCTATACATGAAAGAAATTAAGGCACTGGCAGGTCTGCACTTGAAATTGACCTGGAAAATTGCAAAATTCCCCACCTTTAATTTAGCAGACATTGCTGACATTCAAACCCAAGACTTTGTAGACCTATGGGATTGAAGTCAAATGGTGTTAACCACTTGGATTTTAGCGACCATGCTTCACCTATCTAAAGCTACCATTGATGTAGTGAGCAAACCAAACATGAGCCAAGGAAAGATTGGGATTATTCAGTGATGAGTTAGCAGCAACAAAGCTGTGTCATGGAGTTATTTCAACACTCTGAAGGACTTTGAGGGTAGTGAGTCAGCACTGGTGTTGACTTTAAGGAAAAGATCCCCTGGAACAGGCACCTCAGTGGTGGCTCATGATTGCATCGGCAGATTGAGAGCTTAATGCTCTGATCACTAGGCTACCCCCCCCCCCCCCCCTCCTAATTTTACATGATATAACACTTTGGAAAAAGAAAACCCAGAAAATTTAAAACTGATGGGAAGAAGATGGGTGAGTCCTCAGCAGATATTGTTTATGTTTCAAGACTCAACACTTTAACGTCTCAACTTGAGAAATATGATGATGCCCATAAACCAATGTTTGTTGTTTTATCATGGCACTGATATACAAGCACAGTGAGTTTGTCATCTTGTGTTGTGTGCAACAGATGTTGGACCACAGATTGGCTGAGGGATCGCCCAATCAGCTGCCAGCATTCCTGACCACGCCCTGCATGGTAAGGCACATCATCCAGCATGTCTGTCAGCTTTTTAGAGCTGTCAGTTTTCAGTTCAGATCGGTTGAAGAATTCTTTCATTCCAAGAATGTCTCAAATAATAGGCAGAAATTTGGTGTAAATTTTAGTGTTGAGGGAAATCCATGCATGCAAATGTCAGTTTGTAGATATGAGGTGTGTGTGTGTGTGGTTTGTGTGTGTGTGTGTGTGTGTGTGTGTGTGTGTGTGTGTGTGTGTGTGTGTGTGTGTGTGTGTGTTGTGGTGTGCAATGCACATGCACATGCACATGCACACGCGCGTGTGTGTGTGTGAGAAAAGTGGGAAGGGTGTGGAGTATTACATGTATGGTTGGTATCGTTGATGTTCTGCCTACCCTCTCCCCTCTGCCCCTTCCCACCTCCACAGTGGTCACTGTCTTCTCCTCTTTATTTTGAGATCCTGAGCCAGACTGCCTGAATAGACTGAGATTCATTCTCCTGTGGAGGTGTTGGGGGGTGTGGCAGTGTAAATAGCATCCCCACTTCTGGATAATCTGTGCAAAGAATTGCCTCTTTGTTTCTTCCTTGTTCATTTTTTTTTCTGTCGCCTCCCTCTTGTCTTTTATCTGCCGTCTTGGTCCATTCTCCTGCTTTTCTTCCACAAAAACTTTAAAGATGACAGTTCTTTCCCATGCTGGTCAGATGATTGTGCTGGGCCTGATTTGTCAGGTGCTTAACGGCAGTCCAATGCATTTTTACTACTATGACAGACAACAATAATTGCTATCTGAACATTCAAAGAAAACAGTGAGATGCAGATAGCCACTGATAACAATGCCCATAAACCAACTTGGAAGTGATCTATCTTTTTTCCAGTTTTTGTGAGAGCTGCTTCAGAAGTTTCTTGATAAACTTAAACATCCATCCCCGATGTCAGAATGAGCAAAAACGGCCACATATGCAAAATCTCACCATTGGTAAACTTCGGACCTCTAGCCAAGGAATGGGGATTCCCCCCCCCCCCCCCCCCTGAAATGAAAGTAAAGAAACATTCCTGCAGTCATCCTCTTGTTTCAGGACCTGCTACATGATCTGCTGTTCTATCCGGAGGGACCTAGGGTTCGAGACCACCTGAGTCATGGAGAAGTGGATTTTAGCGCAGTGGACAGAACCATCATTGCACCGTTCCTGCATGTGATGGTCTTCATAGCACTTCACCTGCAGACTGGGGGGGTGGACACTGATGGTGAATTTCAGGTGAGCAGGGTTGGGGTGGGGAGTTAGGATGGGGTGGGGAGGGGGAGAGGAGGAGGAGGGTGGGGGAGGGGGATGGAGGGGAGAGGTTGGGTGTGGTGTTTGGTATCACCAATGCGGTTGGTTGGTATCTTATTATTTGGTGATTTATTGTATCGTTGCTAGAGAATTGAAATATTTGTCAAATATCATGGTGGTATATGGCATAAGCATGCATGCATTCAGATACTCAGGTAAGTGTGCATACATGCAGAGACACCAGGCACACACACATTTGCACACACCCATGCCAGGAGATAGATACCCATGCAGTGGTGTATTTTACAGATGATGGAACGGAAGGTGCAGTCCTACAGGTCTGTCTTTCACCCTGTCGCCATTCTTCAGCACAAGGTGGCTGTGTTTGTTTTGGTTTTTTTTCTGCTTGAGTGTGTGTGTGTTATGGTTGTTGGGCTTTTAGTAAAGAAAGGATGTGTGTGTGTGTGTGTGTGTGTGTGTGTGTGTGTGTGTGTGTGTGTGTGTGTGTGTGTGTGTGTGTGTGTGTGGTGTGTTTGGGCTTTTAGCGAAGATAGGACATGTGTGTGTGGTTGGGCTTTTAGTAAAGAAAGGATGCGTTTGTGCATGCATGCATGTGTGTGTGCGTTGTACATTAAAAAAAATGTTTTAAAAATTTTATACCACTTTATGTCACAGCAGATTTCTCTGCATGAAATTCAGGCTGCTCTCCCCAGGGAGAGCGCATTGCCACAAGTGCAGCGCCTACCCATTTTTTTTCCTTTTTCCTGTCTGTAATTGTATTTGTTTCCCTATCAGAGTGGCTTTTTTCTATATAATTTTACCTGGAACAACCCTCTTGTTGCCATGGGTTCTTATACGTGTGCTAAATAATGATGTGTAACACTCGGGACCTTGGTTTATCATCTCATATGAAAGACTACATGTGTGCATGTGTGCATGCATGCATGCATGTGTGCATGCGTGTGCACTTGCATTATGCATGTGAACTTTTGCTTGGGGTGTATTTGTGCATGTGTTCATATTTTTGTTTCCCTGTATGATTTTTTTACAAAATGTTGCCTAAAAAATCTGTCTTGCTGCCCTGGGTTTTGTTGTTGTTGATACATTCTATTTTGTTGTATTTTTGTTTCCCTGTATGATTTTTCTACAAAATGTTGCCTGAAACATCTCTCTTGCTCCCCTAGGTTTTCTTTATGTGTGCTAAATTGTATTTTGCAATCAGGACCTCTGTTTATCATCATCTAACCCCAAAGACTAACATCCAGCCCACCACTCAAGGTCTAGTGGATGGGGAAAAAAGTCTGACTGTAGACTTGGCTTGAACTTGTGACTTTTCCCTTTTCTACATCTTTTCTCTCTGTCCTTGGGTTGAGCTCCGAGGTTTATTAGTGGTGAAATTTTTGCATATGTGACCATCTCCTCTCCCTCGCTGCTTCACCTTCCCTGACCCTGAAGAGGGCCGGTACTCATTTACAGCTGGGTGGACTGGGGGACTGTACTGAAGCCAAGGTGCGCGCACAAACAGTCACCCATCAAACTGGTAACCATGCTCGACGCTGCTTAACTTAACTTGGGGAAAGCGAGTGCTCTGACCACTGAGCTATCCCGCCCCTATTTCCCACCATTCAGGTAGCCGCAATCCAACTTCAGGGATGATGTCTGGCTTTGTTCTGTTTTTTTTTGTCATATACTCCTTCTGGTAAACAATAGTCTACTCTTCCAAAAGATGGAACTTTATAGATGAGTACATTACCCGCAGACCACCAATTGTGTGGTCAGTTGCAGTGGACCCTCGATGTGATGACAAAACTTCATACTTGATTGTATTTTTTTTCAGTTTGCTGGATTACTGTGTCTGTTGGAAGACAGGGAGCATTCAGATCTGGAATCTGTACAACAGGCTTTGTTGTGAGTAGATTTTCTTTTTCATTTCTTGATAAGAGCTCTGAGGTCTACTCATTGTGAGATTTTGTCTATGTGTGGCCGTTTTCACCCACTACTCAGATAGCTGCATTCTAACTTTGCGAATATGAGGTAGATTAAAAAAAAAAAAAAATAGTAATAATAATAATAATAATAATAATAATAATAATAATAATAATAAATTATCCCAAAAAAATCTAAAAAAAGAGAAAGATTCATTTTCAGTTTTGTATTTCCATGACTTCTTTTTCTTATTTTTCAAACAACAGACTTCTCGAGAGCTCCATGCTCTGTTTTTGTTCTTGTTCTTTTTTTTAACAAGATTTATTTGTTTACACTTCAAAGCCTGTTCATCGATTTTGTATGAATCGGTTTCTGTTTGGAGGACATGGAAATATTGAATTGATGATAGTATGTGTTATATTTTTTTCTATTCAGTCATTGTGTGTGTGTGTGTGTATGTGTGTGTGTGTGTGTGTGTGTGTGTGTGTGTGTGTGTGTGTGTGTGTGTGTGTTGTGTGTGTGTGGAGGGAGAGGGATAAAGGGTGATTGATGTATAAGTGTGTGTTCAATTTGAATTGCATATATTATTATATGAGAATGCTGTATATTGGTGTATATAAGTGAATGCCTTCCTGTCTATTTATTTTGTGTGTGTGTGTGTGTGTGTGTGTGTGTGTGTGTGTGTGTGTGTGTGTGTGTGTGTGTATGTGTGTGTGCGTGTATGTGGGGAGGGATATATATGTGAATGCAACACAAACATGTGTGTGTGTGTGCCTTCATACCTTGATGTGTCCATGAATATGTGTGTGAACAGAGGTGAAAATAGAGAGACACAGCAGCAGCATGTGGACAATCCTTTGCTGCTAACAACCCAGGAGAAAGTGTGTCCATTACGACAGTGGGAGCCTTTTTCTGATGTTTTCACTGTCAACAACCATGCTGTCTGCAATGGGTAGGAGAAAGAGAGAGAGAGAGAGAGAGAGAGAGGAGAGAGAGAGAGAGAGAGAGAGAGAGAGAGAGAGAGAGAGAATGTGTGTATGTTGTGTTGTTGTAGTTCAATTTAAAGTCTATTCACACTTGGTGATATTAGAATGTGTGTATAAATGTGTGTGTGTGTGTGTGTGTGTGTGTGTGTGTGTGTGTGTGTGTGTGTGTGTGTGTGTGTGTGTGTGTGGAGCAGGGTAGAGGGATGTTAGTGCTTTTTCTTTAATTTCTCTCCACATTTAGTGATATATAGAAGTATTTCTGTGTGGATGTGTGGATGTGTGTGTGTGTGTGTGTGTGTGTGTGTGTGTGTGTGTGTGTGTGTGTGTGTGTGTGTGTGTGTGGTGTGTGTGTGTGAATTCCATATGTTACAGACTCAGTTTGCAGCTTGAGGCACTGAAGAAAGTTTCCCAACAACACATCCCAACCCTCTTTCGATGGCAGGTCAGAACTTGCTGAAAAATGTGTATGTATTTACTTTGTAGATTCATGACAATTGAATGAGAAAGAGAAAAAAAGCTGTTCTGAACATGTTTGCACACAGAGCTTGAATCATAGTTTCATTCAAAGTACTTTGACATTCAGTTCGATTTTTTTTATCTAACTGGGAAGAAAGGGTAAGGCTGGGTATCAAACCTAGAGCCTCACGGTTTACTTTTACTTGTTGGTAGGTGAATGTCTTAACCATCCGGCCACCCTTTGTCTTTTTTTTTTTTCATTCTTTTTATTGAGGATAATGGAATAAGCACTTATTCCTTTTTTTGCATCGAGTCCCCGTGTGTGTGCAGTTTTGTGAATTTTCATCTCAATTAGAGGGATGTCTTAGGATTGAGGCTACTTTGATCGTTAGTTAATTTCAATTCCAAATCCTAAAAATTGCATGATAACAGTACCAAAACCTTTCATCTCCTAACAGGAGAAAGTTGAAACTACTTTTTGATTGTTGATTAATTCCGAATCCAAATCCTTTTTTAAAAAAAATGACATGATAACAATACCACACATTTTCATCTGCTAACAGGAGACAGCGCAGGCAGAGGGGGAGGGGGTGATGAAGGAGAGCGAGTGTGTGGGACTGCTGCTGAGGATAAGCGAGGAGTGCAGCACTGCTGTGCAGCAGACACGCCAGACGCTGCAGCAGCGGCACCAGCAGCTTTTAGCCAAGCAGCTACGGTCGCGACAGAGAGACAACCTGAAGAAACTACTGCTGTGGTGAGTCGCCCTTGTGTGTGGACTTTTTTTTGCTGGGAGCCATCGGTCTTGTTGGAGTCTGTATCCTAGTGATAAAACACTCATATTTATTTATTTATTCTTTTATATCGAGGATAATAGAATAAGCTCTCATGTGCTTTTTTTCATCCAGTCCCCGTGTGCATGCAGTTTTTAAAATCAAGTCATTTGTTCCCACCGGCACACGATGGCCTACTCTTACGAAAAGCGGAACAGGATTTAATGTGTGCGCAAGATGTTCTACGTGCGTTCACACATGGGGCCTCGGTTTACAGTCTCATATAGATATGAGAGATGGTGAAGGTGGATTCCTGTATGAAGCTGGACTTTGCCCCCTTTATATACTAGATGGGGAGTAATGGTGTAGGTGCTACTTTTTGGAGTAGATGATAAGCTGTTGTGCAGTACATATTAAAGGCAGGTAAAAGAAGACAGTATCCATGGCAGCAAGAGTTTTCCCTGCTTGACAATTCTTTTTTTTATAGAAAGTTTTTGTTGTGATGCATTCTCTCAAAGGAGAACAGCCTGATTTTGATGCAGAAAAAATTGCTATGGCTGTAAGTGGTATATAATACAATAAGAGTAAAAACAAAATGATAATAAAAAAGAATGTATGTTTTTCAGTTTTGTTGATGGATTTTTGTTTTTTTCTTCGCTTAAGCAGACATTGCTGCCATGTTGTGTTTTGAGTTGACGCATAGTGCAGTGATCCAACAACTATTCAGAAAATGAAGGAAACAATCAAGTCAAATCAGGCCTTAGTGCTGTAAAGGTGCTAAAAGCTGGTGTTTTGTTCTGTGTTAGATAGCATGCAACTAACAGTGAGGAAGTGAAAACCAGAATTTAAAATGCCACCAGGCCATATGAAGAGCTCCTGACTTCAGTGAAACATTTCAAACTGAAGTGGTACAGGCACATCACACAGACATCTGGACTGGCCAAGACTGTCCTACAGGGAACAGTACAAGGAGGGAGATGAAGAGTCAGGCAGAGAAAAGGATGGGAAGACATCACAGAGTGGGCTGGCTTTGAGTGGAACAACTTTCTATGGAAAGCTGAAAACTGCAAGGAGGGAAGGAAGCTGGTTAAAAAATCTTCAGTGGTGCCCCAATGGTCTTCTAGACTATGGGATAAGTGAGGGTGATGATGAGTGTTTATTCTGTGCTTTGTGATGATTGTGTGTGTATGTCCTGCTTTCTGTTGATCTGTGCATGGTGGTGTTGGGATGTGTGCAGCATGCCTTGCCTGCAGATTCTGATCAGCTCAGTGTCAGCATTCACAGCCTGGACTGTGCAGCGTTTCCATCACTTCAACTCTCTCCCCCCCTTCCTGCGCAAAAGGCTTCAAAAGTGAGTGGTCATAGGAGTAGTGATGCTTTTGGTTGGCTCCCCCCCCTCCCCCCTAAAGATAACAATGCCTGTGAAATATTTTGCATACTTATACCACATCAGCTGCTTGTCAATTCTTTCACTGATCAGAAGACCCAATATACAAAAAAGTTGAGCACAACATTGTTTCTAAATTGGGAGACACCAGCAAATTGTGTGAGGCTCTGTTTTCTTTGGTGGTGGTTTGTACTTCTTTATTGCGTACACTTTGCCTATGGGGTGAAATGTAGATTTTTTTTATCCAGGCCACATCCTCACTGTTCTGGTCATGCTTTGTAACCTGGAGGTTGTTGTAGAGAAGTGGGAAATTAAATATCTCATCTTGGTTACAATAAGATCTGGCATCATATCTTTACATATTGTGTCTGTGGCATATGACCTGAGATAATTTCATTCTAATACATGACGTCATAATGTGAGGTGTTGTATTGTGGCATCACTGTTATTTGTTCTAACACCACAACTGAGACGTTGTATCTACGGCACATACCTGTTCATTTCGTTCTAACACCACAACCTGAGATTTGGTATCTGCAGCACATCACCTGTTCATTTCATTCTCTAACACCTGGGCATCACGACCTGACACATTGCATCTTTGTGTGGCAGGTTTCTGAAGGGGACCCTGCAGCAGTGTGAGAACCTGCGCACGCTGACGTCCCCCGACAAGAACAAGTGGACGAGAGTGTGGAGCTTCTGATGCACTGGCTCCCCACCTGCCTGAGCTTCCTGCAGGACTGGCAGCAACAGCAACACTCTGGATGAGGCATCAACACTGTGGTGAGGCATCACACTGTGGGTGAGCAGCAACACAACACTGTGGTGAGGCAGCAACACTGTGGTGAGGCAGCAACAGCAACACTGGATGAGGAAGCAACATCGGGATGAGGCAGCAACACTCTGGAGAGCATGAACAGCAACACTCTGGGTAAAGCAGCATCAACGCTGGTTGAAGCTGCAACGCTGGTTGAGGTGTTCATGATGCCCTGCACGAGGCAGCAACAGCAACACTCTGGATGGACAGCAACACTCTGGATGAGACAGCAACACTCTGGATGAGGCAGCAACAGCATCAATTCTGGATGAAACTGCAACACTGGTTGAGGTGTTCGTGATGCCCTGAACGAGGCAGCAACAGCAACTCTGGATGCGATCAATTTTAGCAGCACTCAGGCTGAGGTGTGGATACTTTAGAGGAGGCATCATCAACACTCTGAACCCAGTTGTCTGAACCCCATGTGTGTGAAGTTTTGTAAATTCCGTCATCCGTTCCCACTGGCACATAATGGCCTACTCTTCCAAAAAGCAGAATGGGTTTTAAAGTGTGTGCAAGATGTTCTGCGTGCGTTCATACACGGGACCTGAGTTTATAGTCTCATCTGAAGGGCTGTAGGGAAGAGTTTGTGAGCAACCAAAATTAGTTTTTAGTGCTGTGGCAGTGAGGGCTGGATATCTATCTGAGTGTGGAGGGGTTAGATTTTAAGTCAGATTTGCTTCTTCTTGGAGGGGGTAGGGGTATATTCAGATGAGTTGGTGTGCAGCTTGCCCTTTGTTTTCTCAGCTCACAACTTAAAATAAGAAGGAAAAAAAAAGCAGGAAGCTTTGGGATTAACAAGTGATGATCTATCAGTCTGTATTCTGTATGGGGGACTGGATAGCTCAGTGATCAGAGCACTCGCTTCCCCCAGCCAATGTTAAGCAGCATTGAGAATGGTTACCAATTGAATGGGTGACCGTTTGCATGCTTTGGCTTCAGTACAGTCCCCCAGTTCACTCAGCTGTAAATGGTACCTGCCCTCTTTAGGGTCAGGGAATGTAAAGCAGCAAGGGAGAGGAGATAGGCACCACCCTCAATATGCTGGCCCCTTGAGAAGCTGAGGTCTCTGATGCCTTGCTCCCCTACGACTACATAGGTTATGGGACACCGTAACCTTTTTATTCTGTATGCACTGTTTGGTTGTTTCAGTTTTTCAGCTAGCAGTGTTTTGGAATCACAGTATGAATACATCTCACACACTACTTTCTTCAAACTTTCTGAAATCCAGAAATAACCAAAATCACACAAGTGATAACTGAAATATTCTTTATTGGTTTCTTTGATGTGCATTGAAATTTCAACAACTTTTCTGTTAAAAACTGTTAGCAAAGGCTCTTCAATTGGATAACAGAAAAAGCATACCACATACATATCCATAGCTTGGATGTACACACAACAAAAGTTTTTAAAAATCAGTAGGTCATGGATTGGGTTGGGTATGATCTCCTGAAGTACTATTTTCTTTGCAGCATATTTATAGAAATATATTGAATATTTTGCGTAGCATGTCTATTGAAATAACGCGTAACAAACAGGAATTCATGCCATGTGCAATGATAGTAATACTCCTTGGGTCCCCCATGGGGATGCCAGGGGCCTGACAGTATAAACATAATCCCCACCTTCTGGAAATTCGGTGCTAGAAATTTGCTGTTTTCTATCACTCTCTATGTTTCTGCTTTGTTCCTTTTCTTCCTGTCAACCCCTTCTTGTCTATTTTCTGCCCTCTTGGTCCATTCTCCTACCTTTTTTTCTTATTCTAAAGTTGGATGTGCTGGGTCTGACTTGCCAGGCACTTAATGGAAGCATGACACATTTTGGCTTATACAACAGACAATAGTTGCTGTCTGAGCATTCGACGAAGAAGAAGAATACTCTCTGTGGAAAAAATCCAGTCGAGGAAATGAGAAAGACAGAAACAAAGAGACTTATATGTCACATATATTTAAAACAGTCATTCCAGTTGATCTGTTCTAAACAAAAACATAAAAAATTCTGTGAATTTGGTTCTATAGAGATCAGTACAGTAACACTCAGTGATCCAAACTTTAACCCCTGTCAGTTTCTTCCCTTCATTGACAACTGTTGGTGAAAGGAAGGAAAAGAGGCAGACCACCAACATCCTACAATGTCAACCTCACTGAGATCAGTGGTCTGGGAGAGCTACAGGAGATCGTAGAATTTAGCAGAGAGGCAAGGAAGATGGTGAACACTGGTGGCATTACAAAGTCATGGGATCCTACCATTGGCTGTGGTGATGGAGACAACTGAAATATGACTTAAATTTTGTTTTTAAAAGGTTCCACAAGTATCAAGGAAGTACTTTAGTAAGACTTTTATTTGTTTGTCTGGACACATTGAACTGGGAGGGTGTGAGCATTTTCATACATAACGTGTGGGTATTTCACTATTTGTGTCTGTAAATTTTGGTCACTAATCTTTTGTTACATTCTGAAACAACTCATGCAATATCTGTGATATTTTAGATCCTATGTGATGTTTACACTGTTTCTAAATGTATGGATGCAGAATAAAAGAAATATATTTTCAACTAAAAGGAAAAAGAGTTGTGCTGTGTACATTTGTTAAAACATCAGTTGATTTATTTCGAACTTGCATCTAAACTGTGCTGTGTACATTTGTTAAAACATCAGTTGATTTATTTCTAACTTGCATCTAAATACAAAAAATACAAAAAAAAATACTAGAATTACTACATACATTAGGCTCGTTGATACATTTTAATGAATCGGTGGTCTAGGTGGTCACGCGCCTTGCCTAGAAAGCAAAAAGTCCGGGTCGGAGTGTGCGGGGTTCGTACCCCATTTGGACCCAAAACTTTTTCCCCATCCATTAGACCATGAGTGGTGGTCTGGGCGCTAGTCTTTCGGATGAGACGATAAACCGAGGTCCCGTGTGTTACACATCACTATTTAGCGCACGTAAAAGAACCCACGGCAACAAGGGGGTTGTCCCTGGCAAAATTCTGTAGAAAGAAGCCACTCTGATAGGGAAACAAATACACTTGCATGCAGGAAAAAGAAAAAAAAATGGGTAGGCGTGCACATGTGGCGACGCGCTCTCCCCTAGGAGAGCAGCCCGAATTTCACGCAGAGAAATCTGCGTGACATAAAGTGGTACAAAATACAAATACAAAAACACATCAGTCCTTGCTAAGGGAGTGAACAGCTCAGTGGTCAGAGTATTCACTCTCCCAAAGCTATGGCTAAAGAGCACTGAGCATGGTTACCAAGTGGATGGGTGACCATTCAAGTGCCGTGGTTTTTGTACAGTCTCCCAGTTTACCCAGCTGTAATGGGTACCTGCCTTCTTTTGGGTCAGGGAAGGGAAAACAGTAAGGATGAGGAGATGGGCACTGCCCTCAATTTACCGGCCCCTGAAGAAGCTGAGGTCTCTGATACCTGGCTCTCCAACAACTGCACAGGTTATGGGAACACCTTTACCTTTTTTTCTTTACCTTGCTGAGCAATTTATACTATCTGTTCATACACTGCTCAGGATAAGGCAATAAACCAGGGTCATGAGTGCGAGTGCATGCAAAACATCTTTCACACACATCAAAATCCCACCTATCTTTCAGAGAAAAGCAGACCATCTATGACCAGTCAAATGGATGCCATCAATATACCCAGCATGCACCCTGTAGCCTGGAGGAGGATGGGCTCCACCAGTTTTGACTTATCCACAACATACTGCCTAAAAGAACGGGTCTCACTTCTTCTGCCTGTCAGCATTACCGGGTGTTGTTAGTGGCCACAACCAATGACACTGACATAATCCTTCTTCTCCATTTGCTCCGGTCTCTGATGACCCTGCCCACTTCATGGATTTTCATTTATTTATTTATTTTATTCTTTTATATCAAGGATAATGGAATAAGCACTCATGTGCTTTTTTTACATCCAGTCCCCGTGTGTATGCAGTTTTGTAAATCTTGTCATCTGTTCCCACCGGCATATGATGGTCTGCTCTTATCAAAAGCAGAAGAGGATTCAGTGTGTGCACAAGATGTTCTGCGTGCGTTGAGGCCTCGGTTTATAGTCTCATCCAAAGGACTACAGGGTTTGGTGACGTTGCCAATGACAAAAGCTGGTATTCTGCCTTTTTATCTTTTCTTCCCTTGGTCTTCCCCTTTTCATGAGGTTCATATCTTATTTTTGTTGCACATGACCTTCATATCTTTATTTCCCTTCATTTATAAATGGTAGAAGTTTTCTTGTTGTTCCTTTTTCATGTAGTATGAGGTGCAGTGCCTAAAATGACTCCCTAAGGAGTTTAGGGAACAGTCCTGCCAGGTCACACACCAGTCACATCAACGTTTTACAAAAAGGGAGCTGAACAACAACAAAACCCAACTCTGAACAAAAATTGAAATGCAAGAGTCAACTTCTTCATACAATATCCAACATATATAAATCATTAACATTAAAAAAAAAATCAACATATCAAAACACATTTTTTAAGAATATACAGCTGTTTTGATGATTTAAGACAACAAGCTCTGATTACCAAAAGAAAAAAAAAATAGATATACAAATATTCAGGAATTTCCATGCTGCAAAAAAAGAATCACTTCTGTCACTTTCAAATTGATGCGTCATAAAAAAAAAGCTTCAGTGAACAAAACAATTTTTTCTTAAAAATAAAAAAACTCAAAAAAGCACCATAATGATGAAATAGAAAAACCAACAAAAATAACGCCCCCCCCACCCCCCCCTTAAAAACACAACCCAACAACAAAACCAAAAAAGAAAGGAAAAACCCCAAAGGCTTTACACCGGTTCATAAACAGATCTACACTGTAAACTATACTTTGATATCACCGGAATGTACGTTATTCCAGATCATAAAAAAGAAAAAAATGACTTGCATACATACTTCCAGTCACATTTCACTCACCTTATCTAAGATAGTGCAAACTTTAAAGGCCGAGAAATTACTTTAAAGGCCACGAAATGAAGCCATGGACTAAACTAGTTTCAATAATTGCATAATCATAGCATGCACTCTAATGCATGAGCCATAAACACATGACAGGAGTTACTTTACTGCACATGCACAAACACATGCACATATGCATATGTACACAAGAGTATACATATGCAAACGCGCGCACACACACACACACACACACACACATATACAGAATATACATTTACAGTATACAGACACAGAGCTCACACACACACACACACACACACACACACCACGCACACACACACACACACACACACCGTATGCACACACAGAGTATACACTGCGTGCAAATCCAGCATAACTCAAGAGCTCTGTGCTAGAAGTAAAATGCCCCTTTCTTTTACCCCCACACTTCTCCCTTTCCTTGCCTGCCCCCCTCCCCCCACCACCACCACATAGTTTTTACACTGTTACATAAAGAAAGGCGTGAAGCTGCCATGTGCAGGATTGGTCATTCCCTGCTATAATTAGCACCGGCTGGCCCCAGCTGGGATAGGATGGAATGGATAGCAGCTTAGAGTAGCTGTGAGTGGGGGAATCTGACAGCTATGTACACACACACACACACACACACACACACACACACACACACACACACACACACACACACACACACACACACACATTCTAATATTCACTTCTACCAGATACGTATTATAAGTAAAATATTTGCAAAAAATCTGCATGCACACCCCAGCACCCATATATTCAGAAGCAACAGAATTTCTTAGGTTTTCATACATTCAAGATTAGTACAACCCATTTCCAATGTTCATAGGTGACACACGATTATTCACTCACTTCTAGGATAGTATAGGAGGTTTCCAGAATCAAGCACTTGTATTCACATACATCTTATGAGCTGGTATAGCTTGTTCCCAGCATCACAAGCAGCACTTAACTATTCACCTACATACAGAGATGGTATAGTCCATTTCCTGCGTCATGAGCCGCACGTCAATATTCACATACAGAGACATGGTACAGTCTGTTTTCTGGGTCATGAATTGCACATTTTTCACATACATACAGAGATGGTACGATCAGTTTCCAGTGTCATTTAGTTGCACATTATTCACATATGTACAGAGATGGTACAGTCTGTTTCCAGGTCATGATCCACACATTATTTATACACATACTGAGATGGAGCAGTCCATTTCTGTGATCTTGGCTCCTCTTGGGAGTACAGCTCATAGGTTTTGAAATAAACTTTTCCTTGCTATGCCTTGCCTTGCCTTGCCTTGTCTTGTTTTGCTTTGCCTTGTAAACTTCTGTCCACCTTTCTGAGCGAGTCTAGAACAAACTGCCTGAAAACAGATAAAAAATTATGCACATACTTAAAAAAACCAAGAAAATTCAGTTACGGACAGAAAAACTGCATAATTTACCATCCAGTGCCACTGAAATGGGTAAAACAAAAAGCCCACCCAAAGACCAACACTAGCCAAAAAATATTGTCTAGTGCATGACAGGCTGACAAAAAATTTTTTCCAAAAAAACCCAAACAAAATATGCGTTACATTTTTCCTTACAAAGCTGACACATGAATGATAAGGATCTTATGTTTATTTTTGTTTTATTTATTCATTTATTCTTTTATATTGAGGATAATGGAATAAGCACTCATTGCTTTTTTACACCCAGTTCCTGTGTGTATGCAGTTTTTAAAAAAATCTTGTCATCTGTTCCCACCGGCACACAATGGCCTACTCTTATGAAAAGCAGAACAGGATTTAATGTGTGCGCAAGATGTTCTGCGTGCGTTCACACACGGGGCCTTGGTTTATAGTCACATCCGAGTCTCATGTTCAAACGTCGTCTACAGTAGTTCATACCAAATTTTGCAATCTGTGCTCTGCATCACAACTGATTGATTTCTTAAAGATGGGAAAGTGTGAGGGAGGGATGACGTTCATGGGCAACCCCTCATCTGTAATCCTATCGGCTTTGCAGACATGCAACCAATGTACAACCTGGAATCCTCATCAAGCCTGCTATCAGGGACAGGTGAGCTCAGTGATCAGAGCACTCACTCTCCCCAAGCTAAGGTTAATTTAACCTTTTGCTTACCGGAAACCCACTATAGGGTAACTAACCGTCTACTAACCCTTTCCTCCGTATCACACACCACTGGGTTATGGTAGCATACAAATGCGCACAGTGCATGTGTACTGGGAAAGAAGGGTTCCCTCCCCTAATGTAGGGATAGTGTTAAGCAGTGTTGAGCATGGTTACCCCTTAGATGTGTGACTGCTTATGACTTCAGTACAGTCCCCTAGTTCACCAAGCTGTGAATGGGTACCGTGCCCCCTTCAGGGGCAAGGAAGTGTAAAGCAGCCAGGGAGAGTGGATGGGCGCCACCCTCAATATGCTGGCCCCTAGAAAAGCTGAGGTCTCTGTGACACCTCACTCCCCAATGACTGCATAAGTTACAGGAACACCTTTACCTTTACCTTTTACATACTGTTCTTTGTTGTTGTTTTTTAAAAAGAGGAAAAATAATAGCAGTGCATTCATGTATCCTACTGCAACAAAATTGAAATCTCAAACACACTACACACACACACACACACACACACACACACACACACACACACACACCAAAATTGAAATCTCAAACACACTCCAAACACACACACACATACACATACACACACACATCCTCCCTCTGCCCCTCCCCCCACACTCTTCTGCTCTTACCACCTCTCCCCAACACACACACACACACACACACACACACACACACACACACACACACACACACACACACACACACACTCATATATACACACACAGAAGCCCACAGTTAGTTAGTCTACCTGGTAACAGAGCCCAGGTCGGGTGCCTGACTGATGCTGTTGTGCCCATACCCCTTGTCAGCAGGGAACACGTGCATGGTTATCTTGGGCTGGTCCTTCTGCTGTGCCAGCATCACTGACTGGAACAGCTAAAAGCCCACATGCGCACATACACCACGCGCGCATGCCACACACGTGCATGCGCACCACACGCATGTATGCCACACACATGTGCATATACACCATGTATGCCAAACACATGTGCATACACACCACACACCACGCATGCCACACACATGTGCATACACACCACACACCAAGCATGCCACACACATGTGCATACACACCATGCATACACGCATACCACACACATGTGCATACACACCACATACCAAGCATGCCACACACATGTGCATACACACCAAGTACGCACGCATACCACACACATGTGCATACGCACCCATGCATGCCACACACACATGTGCATACACACCACGCACAATGCACGCACACATACACACACACCCAATATCAATACTTTATCACCTCAGTAAACAGAGTAATTCATGTGAGTTACAATCCAATCCAATGATGTTGCTTAGAGCCCCATGTGAGTTACAAACCATACATGAAAACAACAAACAGATGACATTGAACACTGAAAGTAATAAAATTCAATCTTTTTAAAAAAAACAAACAATTAAAATACATATTCCAAAGGAGCACGCACAAACACAATCTCACAACCCCCACCCCTGAACACACACACGCACACACACACACACACACACACACACACACACACACACACACACACACACACACACACACACGCATACACACACACACACACACACACACACACACACACACACACACACACACACACACACGCATACACACACACACACACACACACACACACACACACACACACACACACACACACACACACACACACATACACAACACACACACACACACAAACAGTCACATTAACCCCCTTACCCTACGACTCAAATCCAGAGGTACAGTTCTGTCATCCTCTGCATGCAAAAGCAGCGTTGGGCATCGCACGTGTACCAAACTGCAACAACATTATACATATAAAATCCACTGCACATAATAAGTATCCTCCCCGTGGGAATGCTAGGGCAGAGAGGTGCCTGTCAGTATAAATAAATAGCATACCCACTTTCTGGAAATTCTGTGCTGAGAATTCCCTCTTTTCTATCCCTTTCTTTGTTTTTGCCTTTGGGGGTACTGCACTAAGAAAAATTTTCAGACAGTGTGGCAGAGGCAACTAGAGCCTGGTGGAGCCCCTCCCTCTCCTGGATTGTCTTCTTCTCCTTTTGCTTCTTCTTCTTCTTCTCCTACTTCTTCTTCTCCTACTTCTTTTTTTTTTCTTCTTCTTCTTCTTCTTCTTCTTCTTCTTCTTCTTCTTCTTCTTCTTCTTCTTCTTCTTCAAACCCATAAACAACAACTATTGTTGTCTATCATGTGAACAAAAATGCATTGCACTGCTGACAAGTCAGGCCCAGCACA
Organism: Stramonita haemastoma; assembly: GCA_030674155.1. Taxonomy (NCBI): domain Eukaryota; kingdom Metazoa; phylum Mollusca; class Gastropoda; order Neogastropoda; family Muricidae; genus Stramonita; species Stramonita haemastoma. The sequence goes on along the minus strand of CM060324.1, from coordinate 27,007,734 downwards.
TCTGACTTTGGTGTGGTAGAGAATGATCTTTTCAGCCTTTCTGAATAAAAAAAAAAAAAGGCAGGAGACTGAACCAAGAAGGCAGAAAATTGACATGAATGAGGTGACAGGAAGAAAATGAACAAGGCAGAAACAAAAACAAAAGGGGAATAGAGAAGAGGGAATTCCAAATACAGAATTTATAGAAGGTGGGGTTGGTTTTTACACTGACACAGCCTCCAGCATCGCCACGAGGGATATGACATGATATTATACGATGCAAAGTTATACAATACAGCACAATACAACTACTACACTTTTCCAAATTCTCAACACATTGACAGCTATAAGTAAAGGTGTCCCATAACCTATGTGGTCTTAGGGGAGCAAGGTATCAGAGACCTCAGCATCTCTAGGGGCCAGCATATTCAGGGCGGCGCCTATCTCCTCTCCCTCGCTGCTTTACCTTCCCTGACTCTAAAGAGGGCAGGTACCCATTTACAGCTGGGTGAACTGGGGGGACTGTACTGAAGCCAAGGCGTGCAAACAGTCACCCATCCAATTGGTAACCACGTTCAATGCTGCTTAACTTTTACTTGGGAAAGCGAGCGCTCTGATCACTTAGCTATCCCACTCCCCAGCTATAATAGCTATAATAATTGATGGCTATAATAACAATATAAAAAAACCTATAACAGATTGAACAGAACAACTTCAGCCTTACTGCTGATCAGAGGAGAAGAAAATCGATTCGTGCTTCAGGGCATCTTGAAAAACACGCATCAGGAAAGGAAACGGTCGATACGGCTGCAACAACAACAACAACAATATTTCAGATGACAGCACATCTCCAGATTGACTGCTGTAACTGGGATGACAACAATACAAGGAGAGAGAGAGAGAGAGGGGGGGGGAAGAAGGGGGACAGAGAGAGAGAGAGAAAGAGAGAGAGGGGGAGACAGGGGACAGAGACAGAGAGAGAGAGAGAGAGAGAGAGAGAGAGACGCTTAACGCTTTAACGCTTTAACAGTTTATTGTCATTGCTCATCTTGGCCCCCCGTGGGACTCCCGGGGAATGCTTGCAAAGCGAGCATAACAAGAATAGGGTCCCTGCCCGCCAGCCAGGCATGTCGTAAGAGGCGACTAAGGTGGCACCACTCCCCCAGGTAGGGGGTTGGACACAGGGCTAACAACCCCGTTCTGTAAAAAAAAGATTGTTACAGAAACAGCAACAAAGAAATTCTACACTACTGGGTGCGACGGGCTTCCAGAGTCATCGAAAGATACTCGTATGAATGGCAGTGGTGAAAGCCGAGAGGAAGCCACTGGCAGGAAGATGGAAGTCTTGAGCACCAAAACCAAAACCAGAATTGGATTCTGGAATGTTAGAACGATGTACGAGACAGGAAAACTGGCGCAAGTTACAGCAGAAATGAAACGCAACAACCTACACATCCTAGGAGTCAGCGAGAGCCGATGGACAGGATCAGGCAGATGCAAAACCAACACAGGAGAGACAGTGCTGTACAGCGGCAGAAGGGACAACCAGCACCGTGAAGGAGTAGCCATCATCATGAAGAAAGGAATAGAGAAGTGCCTGATGGAGTGGAAACCTATCAACAACAGGTTGATGAAGATAAGAATGAAGGGGAGTCACATTAACACCACTATCATCCAATGCTATGCACCAACTAACGACAGTGCAGAAGAAGACAAAGACGAATTCTATGCACAACTACAAGCAGAACTGGAAGATATCCCAAGCCATGACATGAAGATTGTAATGGGCGACCTGAACGCAAAAGTTGGAAATAACAACATAGGCCAAGAAAGAGCCATGGGAAAGGAAGGATGTGGCACCATGAATGACAACGGAGAGAGACTGGTGGAACTCTGCATGACAAACAGCCTCATTATTGGAGGGACACTGTTTACACACCCTGATATCCACAAGCTTACCTGGTGCTCCCCCAATGGAAGAGACAAGAACCAGATCGACCACCTGATGATCAATGGGACATGGAGAAGATCGCTGCTAGATGTAAGAGTAAAGAGGGGAGCTGATGTTGGCAGTGACCACCACCTTGTCACTGCCATCCTCAAAGTAAAGCTGAGGAAAAATATATCTAGGAAACTGAGACAACAACAGTTTGATGTGGAGAAGCTGCGTGACACCAAAGCAAAGAGTGCTTTCATCCTTCAGCTGAAAAACAAGTTCCAAGCACTGGTGGATGCTGAAAATTACGCACAACCGGACATGACTGGTATTAACACCATGTGGGAACAAGTCAAAACAGCCTACACACAAGCCAGCGAAACATGCTTAGGACAGAGACAGAGGAAGAGGAAAAAGTGGATCACAACAGACACCTGGCAGGCCATTGAGAACAGGAGAGAACTGAAGAAGAAAATTTTGGAAACCAAGTCCGAGAGAATAAGAGAGAGGTTCAAACAACAGTATAGAGAGGCAGACCAAACTGTGAAGAAGATGGCAAGAGCAGACAAACGAGCCTACTTGGATGATATTGCAAGCCAAGCAGAAGAGGCCGCCGCCAAAGGAGAACAAGGACAGGTGTTTAAGATCACCAAAATTGTCAGTGGCAAATACCGGGGAAACACTGAGACGCCGATTGAAGACAAACAGGGCCGACTCCTTACCACAGAAGCAGAACAAGATGCTAGATGGGCAGAACATTTCAACGAAGTTCTCAACAGACCGCCACCAACTGAAGAGGCGGATGTACAAGACCCTGATGCCGACCTCAGTGTTAACACCACTCCACCAGAGAAGAAAGAAATTATAACGGCCATCAGATCTCTCAAGAACGGAAAAGCCCCTGGCCAGGACAACCTAAATGCAGAGCTCTTCAAAGCAGACACAGAGTTTGCAGCCACGGTTCTACAACCACTCTTTACAGCTATATGGGAGGAGAAACAGCTACCAGAAGACTGGACAAAAGGAGTCATCGTGAAGATCCCAAAGAAAGGAGCCCTGAGCAACTGTAACAATTGGAGAGGAATCACTCTGCTATCTATTCCCAGCAAGATCCTAGCAAAAATAATAATTAAACGAATCTCAGAAGCAGTGGACCAACAACTCAGAAAAGAACAGGCAGGTTTTCGACCAGGAAGAGGATGCACAGATCAGATCTTTACCCTGCGCAACATCATTGAACAGTGCACAGAATGGCAGAGACAGCTGTACATCAACTTTGTAGACTTTGAGAAAGCCTTTGACAGCATACATCGAAAAAGTCTATGGTGCATACTCCGAGCATATGGAATACCGCAGGAGATTGTACAAGTCATTAAGAGCTTCTACAAAAACTTCACATGCAGAGTAGGAAACAGTGAAACCAGCTTCAGTGTAAAGACCGGCGTCAGACAAGGCTGCCCCATGTCGGCACTGCTCTTCAACCTGACAATCGCCTGGGTGATGAGACAGACAACAGCTGACCAGCCGCGGGGCATCAGATGGACCCCTTTCACAACACTTGAAGACCTAGATTTTGCTGACGATCTGGCACTGCTCTCACACACCCACCATCATATCCAGGAGAAGACATCCCGTCTCAACACTTTTGCACAGCAAGTAGGCCTGAAAATCAGCCAGAAGAAGACAGAGGTGATGATGCTAAACGTTCAGAATCCCTCTCCTGTCACAGTGAACGGAGAAGATCTGCCAACAACTGAAGAGTTCACATACCTTGGGAGTATTGTCAGGCATGATGGCGGAGCAAGCAGTGACATCAAAAACCGCATCAACAAAGCAAGAGCTGCTTACAGAAATCTGAACAATGTGTGGAAGTCATCCCAATACAGCACAAAGACCAAACTAAGACTGTATCAGAGCTGCGTACTTTCCACCCTCCTGTATGGCGCAGAATGCTGGAGGATGACTGAGAATGACATTAACAAACTGTCTACATTCCACACGAAGAATCTCAGGAGAATACTGCGCATCTTCTGGCCTGAGACCATCTCCAACCAAGAACTCCTGGCCCGCTGCGACCAAGAAAATATAGATACCATCATTATGCAAAGACGATGGAGATGGATAGGACACATCAGCCGACGGGAACAAGGGAACATCGCCCGAACAGCCCTCCACTGGACACCAGACGGAAAACGCAGGCGAGGACGACCCAAGAACACCTGGCGTCAGACAATAGAAACAGAGCTGAAGACCCTCCAACACTCCTGGGGAACCATTCAGAAACTGGCCCAAGACAGGCAGGAGTGGAGAACCTTTGTTGCTGCCCTACATGCCAAGAAGGCATAAAAAAGGCTTTGGATTGGATCATCTTGGCCTTATGACAAGGGAGGTAACACATATATCTGTTGTGTAAATTTTACATAAAAAAAAAATGACACTCAGTTTAGTGAAAAAAAATAATCTCATCAATAATAAATTAATCATAACATTGGCATTAATCCCAATGCAAATCAAATACAAAGAAAGAAAACAACAACAACGACGACAACAAAATACATACTAATTCGGAATCGACCATCCTTTTAAATTTCATGTTACAAATTATATCAACGACCCAAAATATCTGGCTCAGAACACATTGTTCTTGATATTAATTAATTTTGTCCTGGCATATTAATACAATTGGTATCGACTTGGCTTCGTCTTATTTTCTGTGCCTCTGCAATATATTTCGCTAGAGATTTGACAACATATTCATTATCTGACGACAGGATAGAAACTATATCTGGACTGACTGCTGCTTGTACAGACAAGAAATCATGCTTGTTACGTAGAGTTTCGAATGCTTTACAGTGAAATAAAAAGTGAATTTCATCATCAACACCGTGTCCACATAGTGAACACGGTAATTGCGTGGCTGTCTCAGGCTGGAACCATCTCTTGTTTGCATTAAACCCCAGCGTTCTTAGTCTGAATCTAGCATAATTAAGCCTGTGCCATTGATCGGTAATTATTTTCAAATATTTTTCTGTTTGGAAAACACATTTAAACGAAAAGAACCAACTATATTTACTTTTATTCTCCATGTCCGAGTGCCAGTTTTGTTTAAAGGAACAAATGAGCCTGTCTTTGAATTCTGAGAGAAACTGGCGCTCATTACCTACTTCCTGAGACAGCCATACAATCCCAAAACCATGTTCTGACAAAACTTTTTTAATTTGATATACCCAGTTGTCTTTACCTAAGTCCATCTGTATAATCATCATATCGTATGCTTGTCTACACAAACGAGTCTGTGGAAGTTTCAACAACTTAAGCCAATACTTAATACACTTTACAAAAGTTTTTATATAGAGAGGATATCTTCCCATCTCTCCATATAGTACCGTATTAGAGGAGTGAATTGGTACATTCAAAAAACGTTTTATAGCAAATGTATGGACTTTTTCCATTTGTGGATTTACATATAATCCCCATATTTCTGAGGCATAAGTTAACAAAGGTTCTATTTGAGTGTCAAATAACTTCCAGAATAAAGAACAGTCTATCGAGTTAAGCTTTCGTAGCGTTTTAAGTATTTCTATCACACCTTTTTTCCCCTTCTTACAAGATTCCTGCCATGCAAAATTGAGACTAAGCCTTGTTGAAAATACCATTCCTAAATATTTATAAGTATTAACTATTTTGACTTCATCGTTTCCATAGAACCATTTTTCATGTACTGATAAATGCCCACCCATTCTGAAAACAATAATGTTTGTTTTATCCATATTTACATTTAGATCAAACCGATCTGCTTCCTCTTTTAAGACATTTAACTGATTTTGTAAACCTATGACTGTCTCAGACAAAAGAATGATATCGTCAGCAAAAAGTAACAAAAACACTTCTACTGCTCCAGGTATAAACTGAATACCGTGTTTACCTTTCCTTGACAGTTCGACAGCTAATTCATTTATAAAAAATGAGAACATTTGTGGGCTTAAGATACACCCCTGCTTCACTCCCTTGGGGCATTCGAAAAAATCAGAATATTCATTTCCAGCACGCACACAGGCTAACATTGAATTATAAACAGCTCTAAGGGCCATATATAATTTACCATTTACTCCATTTTTGCGTAATATATTCCAAAGTATATTTCTATTTACAGAATCGAAGGCCTTCCTAAAGTCTACAAAGGCAACAAATAGTTTTTTATTAGAAAGCAAATGCTTTTGCACAAGAGAATACAGAGTAAATATATGATCAACAGTGCTGTACTTAGCTCTAAAACCTGCTTGTTCTTCAATTATTTTTTCTTCATTATCTGCCCATTTAGTTAGTCTTTTATTCAAAATGTAAGTATAGAGTTTGCTCAAAACACTAGTGAGAGCTACACCTCGATAGTTATCAGCATTATTGATATCTCCTTTTTTATGAATTGGTATAATTATAGATTTGGCCCACTCTAAAGGGAAAGCACCCTTTTCGAACAGGTGATTAAATAACTGTACAAGAAAAGTAATTACATGTCTGTTTGCATATATAAGCATTTCTCCAATTATTTGATCAGGACCAGCACTTTTTCCCGTTTTTAGATGTCTTATGCCAGCAATAATTTCACTCTCTAATATAGGATTATTGAACAATGGCTCTAACTCCTCATCATCTGCTTGTAGCCTATCAATGTGCTCTTGTGCTCCTGCACTACTTAAGTCATTAAAAACCTTAAAGAAATGGTCATGCCACTGTTCAATAGTTATATCATTATGTATTATAGACTTACGATTAACTGATCTCACAACAGACCAGAACGTTTTGGAGTCATTAAAAGAGTCTCTAAGTCTTGCTAGTCTCTTTTCATCAAACTCTCTTTCTTTTGTTTTCCTTAAATTGATGTATTCTTTTCTTGCAGTGGTGTACATTTTTCTTTTTTCTGTCTTATCCTTAATTGTTTTGCAACGTTGAAATCTTTTTAATAATCTTTTAACTTCTTTCTTTTTCTTTTCACATTCAGCATCAAACCAATCATTACATGTTTTTCTCCTTTGACTAATTGTTCTAACCATGCATGTAGCAGCTCCACATAATGCCCTAACAAAGTGATCTAAACTTGCATTCATATCAGTGTTTAATAGTTGAGTAGCTGACTGTATGGATTCTTGGAATTCAGCACTATCAAGTTCTTTTTTGTATATTTCTGTAAAATCTTCTGACCATATAATTTTTTCTGTGTTCTTTTGCTCTCTAATTTCAGTTCTAGTACAATCACTATCTCTTTTCCACGTTGTTTCAACTGGAAGGTGCCATGAATCAATACAATCTCCAATACACAAATCGAAACTTGACAATAAATGACTAGGTACAAGAACATAATCGATAACACTGCAACCATTAGGAGATACAAATGTATATTCCCCTTGATTATCTCCCTTACAACAACCATTCAAAATAATCATATCAAACAAAAAACATAAATCTAGCAAGGACCTGCCAAAATTATTTATCGTATCATCCTTGGAAGAACGCACATGAAGTTCATCATCCATACTATCATACTCAACATCATCACAATAATTAGACATAATTTCAAGGTCGGCTTGTTCATGACCTGTTCTAGCATTTAAATCTCCTACAATCATAAAATGAAAATCGTCTTTTTGAAAATAATGCAACAACGCTTCCTCTAGTAATACAATACCATCCTTAATTATTTTTTCATTATAGATAGGACCACCCTCTGGTACAATGTAACATGCTATCAAATAAGATCTTTATCTAAACTGAAAATACATTTATTTATTCTTATGGCAATAGTGTAGTCACACTCTATTTTGATTTCTTCTACATAATTTTCTAAAGACTTTTTCACTAACAAAACCACTCCTCCAGAATTTCTTCCATGATGGGAAAGTTTTTTAGCAGGAACATGAAACTTTATATACTCATGAAAAATACCACTGTAATCAAAAGTGTGGTCAAGGAATGTCTCTGTAAGGCAAACAAAATCAAAATTATTTACATAGTTCATGAATGTGACATCCTTTAATTTATTATACAAATTTTCAACATTATAATTCAACAACGTCAGTTGACTTGGATGGCCGGGCCTGTCCTAGCTCTTCCGTAGGCTGCTGGGGCGCTGACTCCTGCGACAGTTCTCACTCGCCACTTTGCCGCGAGCAGACGACTTGCGCGGCGGGTTTCCCAGGAAAGCCGGCATACCCGTCTGCTGGTATGACAGAGGCCTGTCACGTGCAGCACGCTCGTCACTGCCGGAAGACCCCGCCATGTCATAGCGAGGGGAATCCCCGCCAACCGTCGCTGAACTGTGTTGTTCGCCTCGTGTAGTCGCCCCGTGGTTGCTTCGGTAACGCCCGCTCGCACTGCCTTCGGTGACGTCACGCCCGTGCTGGTTCCGTGTTGCACGTGCCCCAGAGGGAGAGGAGGAGGGAGAAGGGGGCCTGCTACTCGTGGTCGTCTGTCGGCTGCCAGGCGTGGTGCGTCCCTCTGACGTCACAGCCCCTCTGCTGGTGAGGAAAGGGGAATCCCCATGTTGACTGGGCTGTGAGGAGGGGACAGGGATGGAGGACTGCTGTGTACCCCCACTCTCCACCACCTCTGCGTAGGACCGGGGGTCTGGAATGCTGGGCCCGATCACCATCTTCCCCCTGTGGAAGTAGGCTCTCTTCCCCTCCCTGCGTGCTGCAGCCACCATCTGAGCCTGTGCCCTGGTCAGGTCGTTGGCCACCCTGACACCTCTGTCTTGTAGCTTCTGCCTCAGGTCTTTGTTTGTCAGGATGGACATTTTATCTTTCCACCGACTAAACTTTGCAATCATCGGCCTGGGCTGTCCGTATCGTGCCTGACCTGTGCGATGTGCCCGAGCTATGTCATCCACAGCCCAGGACCTCTGGTCGTCCACACTGTTGAGCATGTCGATGACTGACTGCGCACATGATTCATGGGATTCGGCTGCAGCACGTTGTGGTATCCCGAAAAGCCGCAGATTGTCTCTTCGTGAGAAATTTTCCAATCTGTCAGTGTCTGTTTTCAATTGCTCTACTTCTGTCTTCAGGTCTTTGATGGTGTCAGACAGTTGTTGGACCTCCTCTCTATCTTCATTCCTTTCTTCAAACAGCTGGTAGATATCTCCTGTCATGTCTGTCACTGTTTCTGCCAGCTTTCTGTGGTCTTTTTCCAGTCTGTCACATCTCACATTTATTTCTTCACACTGTTGTTTCACTTGGATTAATTCATTCTTTATTTCTCCCAAGTCGTTTCTGATCACACTGGTTTGTTGTGAGAACTGTTGTTGTATGTTCTGCATAATGGTCTTCATCAGATCACTGACTTCTGTTGGTGCAATCATCATTGTGTCTGTTCTTTCCGTCTGTCCATCAGTATTGGGTCCTGGGTTTGTTTCGATGTCGCCGCTAAGCAACAGTCTACGCAGCGAAAAAGCAGCGTGCTGCACGCAGAGCGCCATCAAAACCACAGGCATGTGCACAGCTGACTGACAGGCTGGCCCGCTGACACTGTCACACATCTCTGTCAACTCGCACCAAATTGTCCCCTTTTGGATTGATTTTGAAATAACCCCAACAGACTCAGAAGACATAAATTTGTCCATATTCCACCAGAGACAGTTTATAAGAGAGATGAGCACAGCACAACAAAGATAGCCCGTAACGACATCAGCTGATGTGACAGTGTCCGTGCAATTGCTCACCTGTGACAGGTTTGGCGACATTTTTTTTAAAAAGCGAGACACATGTTGACACTTTCCAAACATCCCAATTGCAGCCCTCCACGTCACTAAGTCAACCATTTTTAGGTAGTTACGGGTAGTGGAGACTATCACGTGAATTGTAATACAGGCAACAGTTTGAAACAGTCCTTTGGAAGGATGTAACACACAAAACTCGACAGCACATTTCACAGCAACTGCCACTCGGTCGCCATGTTTTCTCGCCCCCGAGAGAGAGAGAGAGAGAGAGAGAGAGAGAGAGAGAGAGAGAGAGAGAGAGAGAGAGAGAGAGAGAGAGAGAGAGAGAGAGAGAGAGAGAGAGAGAGAGAAAGAGACAGACAGACAGACAGACAGACAGACAGAGATAGACAGAGAGATAGACAGACAGACAGACAGACAGATGGACAGACAGACAAGTGATGTACCAATGACAGTGGGACAGCCTCCACAAGATCATGAAGATTGTTGAAGGCACATTCCAACACAATGCCATTTGGAGTTTCATCTGAAACATACATGTATGGATATACACACACACACACACACACACACACATACACACACACATACACACACACACATACACACACACACACACACACACACACACACACACACACACACACACACACACACACACACACACACACACACACATGTATCATATTCTTCATAAATCACTGAATCACACTTCTTAGATAATATGGCAATCGTGTATAAGATTTTTCAATGTAAAAGGATACCTCTGCATAGTTTGTAGAACTAACACTGCACTGGTTTTTATATGACAGAATGCATACACACACACACATATATATCCTTAACAAATAATTTTCCCAGTTGTCACAGTTTAAATGCCTGAGGGAATCTGTAAGGGAGAAGCAAAAAGACACCAAAAATTGAAAGAGAGAAGAAACAGCAGGAAAGACAAACACCAAAAGCAGGCCATCAATCCAGTGTCTCATTTTGCCTGCATCAACTGTGGCAGAGACTGCCATGCATGGGTTGGTCTTCTCCTGAAAAGCGAAATGAGCATTTCATGTGTGTGCAAGATGTTCTGTATCCATTCACATGCAGGGCCTTGGTTTACAGTCTCATCCAAAGGACTTTTCTGGGGAGTGGAGTCAGTACTGAAGTTAACTCCAGGGAAAAATCTCCTAAAACAGGCGTCTCCATAGTGACTTGATCCAGGGCCATCAGATTACAAAGGTGGAATGCAGCTAACTAAATGGTGGGCAAAATAGTCGCAACTGCAAAAATCTCACTATTGAGGAACCTCAGAGCTCTAGCCAAGGACTCCCCCCCCCACCCCCACCCCCCCAAAAAAAAGATGAGCTTGACATTCTAACCTCAAGGCTACCCTGCTTCCTTATGAATCCTGCAGTACAGTTTAAAAAAAAAGAAAAAAAAAAAGATGGTAATGTCACAGCATATTTCTGACCCTTAAGTTCTGAACTTATCGCTGTGTACTTACTTTTTGATGACAAAACTCTGGCTGCCTCTGTCACCACACTGCACACAAGCCACAAACACCATCCTCTTCAGAACGACAGCTGTTGTCTTGATGTAAAATATCAATTATCTTGACGCACAATCATACTCATCTATACACGGTACAAACTGTCATGATGCACATAACAGTAATATTTCTATGCACAATGCATCCCAAAAGTTGAAAATGTGGTTACCTTAATGGTCGGCAAAAAAAATCACTTACATTAATAGCCCAGGAATGAATAAAACCCACCCCAGATATGAACGTTTCAAATTATTTTGATGGTAAAAACAGTCACACCTTTTGTGCAGTTCTCTTGAAGCACAACAGTATCTGTCTTGATGTAAACCAATGACAACACTTGTAACCTGACAGCAATTATCATTTGGAAAGTTGGTTATCCTGACACACAACAGCAATAATCATTACACACAACAGTAATTATCTGAACCCACACAACTAATTACGATTATGCACAATCATCACTTTTCTGATATCTAATAACAATCCTTCTGATGCATATTAGTAATAATTGTCATGCGCAATTAAATATGTAATGGTGACGCCTTCTCTCTTTAGCACCATTCTTCATGTAATTTACTTACTTTTTATCACATAACTACAGACTTTTCAATCACATATCAATGACATCACAAAGCTGTTTGCAGCATCGAACTGTGAAAAAAAAAGTTTTCGCCAACATTCTGAGACAAAAAAATCATGAAGACTTAACTGTCACCAAAATATGATGACTTAAAAAAGATTGCTCTGTAGGAAAAGGGAACCTTGAAAAATATCTCAGTACCTAATATTTTAAGAACTATTTCTTCCATTTCATTTGGCTGCACTAAGAAAAGCTGTGGGAATGTGATTCTTAAAACAGTCTTACACACACACAACACACACACACACACACACACACACACACACACACACACACACTACACACACACACTACACACACACACACACACACACACACACACACACACACACACACCACACACACACACCACAACCAACACACACACACACACACACACACACACACACACACACACACACACACACAACACACACACTCACACACACTCACTCACGCACGCACGCATGCACGCACGCACGCACACACACACGCACACACTATTCCCCATCATACCCCTACTCTATAGAAATGCTATACCAGCAGCAACAATATCAAGAGTTGCAATGGCATCAGACACTCACCCTGTTCCAAGGGAATGGCCCCACAGAAAGACGGCAGAAGACAGGGCACGTTTTTTCACCCAGCGGAACACTTCCACTGTGTCTTCCACCATCTTGGCTTCACTTACCTCCCCTGTGGAATCCGCAAATCCTGCACACACACACGCACGCACGCACGCACGCACATACACACACACACACACATGCATATACCATCTGGAAATAAAAATTTGATTGATTGATTGATGCATGAATACACACACACACACACACACACACACACACATGTACATGTACCTCAGTGGGGATCCAAAGCAGCATTTTCAGTGACTGCTGAGTCACAAGTTCAACACTTTTCACTGTTAGGGAATCCGAGATTCATGCATTAGTTATATATATGCAATCTTGTGCGTTTTAATCTTACCCCTGTAGTCAAAGGCGATGACATGCCAGCCCTGGCCCCTCAAAGTTGTGTAGGTCCGCACTCTGGTGAACTGCCCCCTGCAGACAACATAACACACACACATGCATGAGTATGCACACACGTTTATGCTGATATGCATGCATTTATAGGCATGTACACATGTTTATATGCAACACACACACACAAAGTTATACACTTACATGTATGTACACATGCTTCCAATCAAAACACGCACACATATACGCATACACACACATATACACATACACACACACATACGCATACACACACACACACACATGCATGCACGCGCACACACACACACACACACACACACACACACACACACACACACACACACACACACACCACACACTGCAGTCTTTACCTTTTAGAGTCAGAATGACAAGTATAAAAATAATCACTCCATTAAGCGTGCGCACACACATACACACACACACACACACACACACACACCACACACACACACACACACACACACACACATGAATGCACACATGCACGCACAAACACGCTCATAGCTATTCACCTCCCATCCTTCTACATTCACCTCCCATCCTTCTACGGGGGACGGATAGCCTAGTGGTCAGAACATTGCGCTGGCAATTTGAAGACCCGGGTTCGAGTCCGGTCGAGGAAATTTTCTTCCTGGAGTTAACATCAGTGCTGACTCCACTCTCCCCAAAAGTCCTTCGGATGAGACTTTAAACCGAGGCCCCGTGTGCGAACGCACGCAGAACATCTTGCGCACACGTTAAATCCTGTTCCGCTTTTCGTAAGAGTAGGCCATCGTGTGCCGGTGGGAACAGATGACAAGATTTACAAAACTGCATACACACGGGGACCGGATGAAAAAAAGCACATGATTGCTTATTCTGTTATCCTCGATATAAAAGAATAAATAATAAAAGAATAAATAAAATACATTCATGTATCCCCCTCCCCACCCATACACATACACACCTATCCACACACACACACACATACACACCTATCCACAACACACACACACATACACACCTATCCACACACACACACACATACACACCTATCCACACACACACACACACACATACACACCTATCCACACACACACAACACATACACACCTATCCACACACACACACAACACACCACCACACACACACACACACACACACACACACACACACACACACACACACACACACACACACACACACACACACACACACACACAAAACACAAACACAACACACACACTGCACACACACACACACACACACACACACACACACACAGGGGAGAAAGTCAGTCCTCACCTAGTTCCTCCACTGCCATGGGCATAGATAAAGACGGGTGTCCCTGACGCCAAGCGAACATCAAACTCTTTGTCTGTCAGCGATTCTTTTTCTTCGATGGCAGTGTCTGGCAAAATGTGCCTAAAAAAAAGACAAAAAAAAAGACAACCTGAACTGAGATGACAACATCATTATAGTAACCAAGAAATGAATGAAATCATCCATCACAATGTGTGCATGTAGATGATGACAGGACTATCATTAAGTTTACTTGTTGTCCTGTCAAGTTTATGCTTGGATTTTTCTGACACTTTTTTTTATTATTTTTTTTTTAGAATGGATTGTTTGAACCAATGAATGAAGATGCAAGAGGTGTATTTCTGAAAAGTGGATTTTCAGTTGACTGTGCTATTTCAAGCAGCACACAAAAGGAAGACATACCAGCCATTTTTCAAGGAAAAAATGAGGCAAAAAGAAAAACAAACAGACTTCCAGGCTTCTTCTTCTTCTTCACCAAATGCTCAGGAAGCAACTGTTGTTTATTTCTAATTTTTTATTTATTTATTCTTTTATATCGAAGATAATGGAATGAGCAATCATATGCTTTTTTTTACATCCAGTCCCCATGTGTATGCAGTTTTGTAAATCTTGTCATCTGTTCCCACCGGCACAAGATGGCCTACTCTTACGAAAAGTGGAACAGGATTTAACGTGTGCACAATTTTATTTATTTATTTTTTATTTATTTATTCTTTTATATCGAGGATAACAGAATAAGCAATCATGTGCTTTTTTTCATCCGGTCCCCGTGTGTATGCAGTTTTGATAATATTGTCATCTGTTCCCACCGGCACACGATGGCCTACTCTTACGAAAAGCGGAACAGGATTTAACGTGTGCGCAAGATGTTCTGCATGCGTTCGCACACGGGGCCTCGGTTTAAAGTCTCATCCGAAGGACTTTTGGGGAGAGTGGAGTCAGCACTGATGTTAACTCCAGGAAGAAAATTTCCTCGACCGGACTCGAACCCGGGTCTTCAAATTGCCAGCGCAATGTTCTGACCACTAGGCTATCTGCCCCCCCAAGATGTTGTTGTCTGTCAGATGAGTGAAAATACACAGCGCCTACGTTAAGCGCCTGACAAGTCAGGCCCAGCATATTCAGCATTGGCGTCTGGAAAAATAAAAAGCAGGAGAATGGACCCAAAAAGAAAATAATAAGACAAGAAGGGGGTGACAGGAAGAGAAGGAATATGGCAGAAACAAAGACAGGGAAAAAAAAAAAGAGGGAATTTATAGCACAGAATTTTTAGAAGGTGGGGATGCTAATTTCACACACACATACCACACACACACACACACACACACACACACACACACACACACACACACACACACACTCACACACATGGGGGACGGATAGCCTGGTGGTTAGAGTGATGCTCTTTGTTCTCATGATCTGCTGACCAGGGTTTGAATCTCATTCAAGAGAATTTTTCCCCTGGAGTTAACATCAGTGCCAACTCCAGTACCTCCAAAAAGTGCTCTCAAAGAGACTATTAACCGAGGTCCTGTGTGTGAAAGCGCACAGAACATCTTGCGCACATGTTAAAACCCTTTCCGCTATTCGGAAGAGTAGGCCATCATGTGCCCGTGGGAAGGGATGACAAAATTTACACAACTGCATACACACGGGGGCTAGATGTAAATAAGCACAGGAGTGCTTATTCCATTAGCCGCCGCTGTAGTCTAGCGGGTTCGATCCCAGCTTTCGGCTATGGCGTTGTGCCCTTGGAAAAGGCACTTTACGGCTATTTTCTCACCCCACCCAGGTGTAAAAGGGGTACCAACCTTGTCTTGGGGGTTAACCCTGCGATAGACTGGCGTCCTATCCAGGGGGGAGTCTATGACTCTCAGTCACTTAACGCCACAGAAACCGGGATAAGCTCCGGCCTGATGAGCCTTTAGACTCGGGACAGACTTTAACTCTTTTTTTAAAAACCTATTCCATTAGCCTCATAAACAAAGGATAAATAAAATGAATAAAAACTTTTTTTTTTAACCACTGACCACAATCCCAGAGTGTCTCCAGAGGCAGTGGTGATGTACAGATTTCTGGCAGACTTCAGTCCTGCTGAAGCGGGGTCCCTCAGGTCACCAAAGTGGAATGGCACTGACGTACACACACACACACACACACACACACACACACACACACACACCACACACACACACACACACACACACATACATACACACATACACATACACACATACACACACACACACACACACACACACACACACATACACACACATACACACACACAATACACACACACACACACACACACACACACACACACACACACACACCACACACCACATACACACACACACACACACACACACACACACACACACACACACACCACACACACACACCACAACACACACAACACACACACAACACACACACACACACACACACACACACACACACACACACACACACACACACACACACACACACACACACACACACACACACACACACACACACACACACACACACACACACACACACACACACACACACACACATCACAGAAAATCAGTAATCTCTTATTATTGAACTTATTGCTTACAGTCACTGACTGAAATTTTCAGAAAGACATATAAAATACATGACGGAATCATCAATTTCTCCCTTAACTCCTTAAGGAGTCACTGAGCCACTGCCTTCCATTTTTCAGCCACTGTCTCATGGGCAAGTTGAAGCTGACAGAGTCCATTCCTCTCTGGGTACAGGATGCATGCTGGGTATGTTTGTGTCATTCATCTGTCTGGCCATAGCTGGCCTACTCTTTTACAAAAAATAAAAGATTTTTATTGGGGGGGGGGGGGGGGGGGGGAGGGGGGGGGGAGGGAGTCATTGGCTAGATTCAGAGGTTTATCAATAGTGAGATCTTATATATTATGTGACAGTTCTCACTCACTCACTCACTCAGTCCCATGTCCCAAAGGACGTAGGGGGGACATGAGAGAAGACGCAACAGAGATCTTTTTCCATGCTTCACGATCCTGTGTGGCTAGTAGGAGGTGTTGCAGGGGTTGGGCGGTCCAGTCTTTGATGTTGTCAACCCATGATTTCTTTTGGCGGCCTCTTCTTCTCTTGTGACTGTTCCTTGCAGGATGGTTTTTGCTAGGGTGTTGTGTCTTGTGGTGTGACCAAACCACATCAGCTTTCTCCTCTTCATGGTGGAGAGCAAAGGCTCTTGGGGGCCCACACACTTTTTGATTTCTTCTTTCACATAGTTATTGGTTGTGTGACAGTTCTGACCCACAATTAATTCAGTTAAGGTAGCTGCATTCCATCTTCAGGGATGGTGTCTAGATCTAAACACAAAATCTGTGAGAAGGTTTTTTGCTTTTCCTCTTTGGATTATGTCATTCGCTCCTACCGGCACACTCTTCCAAAAGGTGGAATGGGTTTTTAACATGTGGGCAAGATGGTCTACCTGTGTTCATACACAGGACCTCGACTTATAGTCTCATCTTAAGAACTTTTTTTTTTTTTTTTTGGGGGGGGGGGCGTATTAACAATAGGGAAAAAATTCCTTCAAACAGGTGCCTGGGCGGTGGTGATCCAACCTGACCCATCAGATCAGGAGCGCAACGTTCTAACCACTAGGCTATCCCCCCCCCTCCCCCCACTTGCACATAACAATAACCCATACACTTTTTGCAGAGCAAAGATTAGCCATGGTCGGAGGGATGGATGACATAGATACATGCATACCCAGCATGCAGCTTGTGACTTTGAGAGGGATGGGCTCCGCCAGGTTCAACTTGCCCCAGGCATGCTGCCTGGAAAATTCAGTGCAAAGTCCCAAAATCCCCTCAAGTCATATTTTGTATGTGTTCTCACATACATTTTTTTTTTAAAATAAGCTTTTCATGTCTGCATGTATACATTTGTTTCTTTATGACAGTGGCTTTTTTTCTACCAAATTTCATGAGGGACAATTCTCTAGATGCCAAGGGTTCTTTTACATACACTAAATCCATGTTTCAAACAGGATGTCTTGTTATGTCATCTCATCCTAAAGACCAGCACTCAGATCATCAACTACTGTCTAGTAGGTGGGAGAAAAAAGAATCCAGCTTCAGACAAGAATCAAACCTACAACTACTCATTTTCTAGAAGAGAGTGTCACCGCTTGACCACTGATACACCAAGTATGTCAAAACTGTTCAGCTGATGGATGGTGGTTCAATACTGATGTAACGATTTAAAGATACAGATCCATGCATGATTTCTAAAGAACAAACGAGTAGGGGACTGCCTGCAGACTGATTGACAGAATGAATGATATATAATTATGATGACTGACTAACCAACTGACTGACTGACATGCTCACTGATTGACTGATATACTCACTGATAAACTGACCAATTGGCTCACTGACTGACTGATTCTTCTTCATTGTGTAACAGAGTGGAGATGTGTATTCTTCCATCTCTACACAGCATCTCAGGTGGGCACAGGTAGACAGTTCGGATGTGACCTCTAAAAAGAGGTTGCATAAATTCTACCTTTCACCATGAAGGTAAAGATTATGCAACGGAGGGTTTTCGACCACCACCCAAGGAAACAGAGCATCACACAATTCGCAGGTGTGTCCTGATTTAGTAACATGACACTGCGACAGGGCTCTGACCACATGGGAAGTAATCTATTTGCCGCCTTATCACAACTGAATGCTCAGACAGCAACTATTTTTGTCTATCATACGAACAAAATTATGTAGTGCTGCTGTTAAGCATCCTGACAAGCCAGGCTTAGTGCATCTGACTTTGGCATAACTGAGTGATCTACAGAAACCCAGAAAACACAAGAATGACAGCCTGTGACTTACAGGAGTAGGAGAAGGTGACGTATGTGATGAGAGCGGGAAAGAGGAGGGCCAGGGCTGGAATGACGCCATAGATGAGGAAGACTGTGTAGCACACACACCGGCGCCATTTCTTGCTTCTGTTATACACACTGTGGGAATGATTACTGTCAATACACAACTGGCACAATAAGAAATAACAACAACAACAACAACAACAACAACAACAACAATAATAATGAATGATGATGATGATGATGATGATGATGATGATGATGATGAGATGACGATGATGATGATGATAACAATAACAACAACAACAATAATAATACTTGGAATTTCTATAGTGCCATATCTTGTAAAAACAAATCAAAGCGCTAATACACATATTTATGTATTATATGATGTCTCATAAACAGTAATAAAGAGCTGTGTTTCAAAACTGTAAGAAAAATGAGGCTGGGGAAACTTTGAAAACTTTTTTGATTAATCTGGAAGCTTTGAGAGCATGTTTAGGTTATTGTATGAACATTGCAGCAATTATGACTTAATTATGTAACCTTAACTAAGCTTTCCAAATGAAATAATAAAATGAAATGAAAATTATTTTATTCAAAATGTCAGTTGTGTTACCAATAGCAATACCATTCTGATTAACTTTCACGGATATAAACTTTTTGTGAAAACTGGCATAATTCTCCTCCATAACAATTAAAGAAATAAGTTATCCCTCACGTCAAAGCCAACCAGTATTTCTAAGGTAACATACCTATACAGTGGAAGAAAATATGAGCTTTCAATAAAAAGTATATTTCTATGATGAATCCAAATGCCAGATTTCAGGTAAAGTTAAAAAAATGTTTTTAAGCTTTTTTAAAAGACCTGTAAGACAAAAGTTATGCTTTTTGTAGAAACAGTAAAGACAGCAATCTGTGGAGTCCACTTTAATGTCAGTGTTGGTAAGTAACATAAGTGATATGTGGTAACACCATTGAGTAACATCACTGACATCTGAAAACACTAGGATTAGGAAACACAACTTGCACACACACTATAACTTGTCATGCCTTTCAGAAAAGCAGGCCAATTATGCTGGTGGGAACAGATAAAATATACAAAACTGCATGCACACCGAAGTGGACATAAAAAAGCACACCAGTACATATTCCCTTAGCTTCAAAATAAATGATTTTTTTTTTTTTGCCTGACATCTACTCTATCAGCTGTCTTACTACCACACAAAATATATGAGCTGGTAATTTAATTCAAAACGCCTTTTTACCCTCTTGTGACTTAAGAGTTTAGAATATTAAAACGTGGACAGTATTTTCTCGAAGTACACGCCCTCACCCATACATTCTCAAGTACCAGTGATAAAGGCTTCCTGCAGCAGAATAATACAAGTGGCAGTCATGTTCCGGCTTCCTGGTAGCAGATAACTTGACTGAAATTATCCTTAATTGTAGATCTCATGCAGCCGTTCACATTTCATGACAGCTGTGTGAACACTCAGCAGTACAGAGCCTTCCTGTTAAAAGCAGAAGTCTTTCAGTTTCACTATTTCTTCAGAATAGTCCATGGCAGTTTTACACATCTAAGGATTCACACTGCATTGCTCTGCTGTAGCATTCCTGAGATCTGGAGTGGGGATTACAGCTAGAATAATTTTCTTTTTTTTGTTCATATCAGACCAAGAATTTTGTGAAACTTTTGTGGCCAGAGGAAGACTCTAGTTACTTTTACGCCACCTCTTTATTTAGTTCTCTGTTGTCTTTTTATATAGCCTGGGTTTTTTGTTTTTGGTTATGCTCTGCTATTTCTTTTGAAAAGAGGTGACTTTTTTCCCATTATAATGATTATTTGTTATGCTATTTTGTCTTATTATGGTAGTCATGGCATTCCAGGAGTATGACACAAAGATATGATACAAATTTACACATTTAACATTTAATTAATTAAAAGTTAAGTTAAAGTTAAAGTCTGTCCCGAGCCTAAGGCTCATCAGGCCGGTGCTTATCCCGGTTTCTGTGGCGTTAAGCAACTGAGAGTCATAGACTCCCCCCTGGGTATGACGCCAGTCTATCGCAGATTTAATTAATTAAAACTCTTAATTTCATATAGTGAACTGACACAATCAACTTCCTGGTCATGGAAGGATTTGGCCAAAATGAGCTGAAATGGGTGGGTATGTTTAAAATGTAATATCTCTCATACTTTAAATCAGAACTGCATGACATTTGAGAATAGTGTGGGCAAATGATTGTTACATATGTTGCATTATTTTTCTTTTGTGTTTGTATTATGTGTCAAAAGTTGCTTGCTTGTTTTGTCTGCATATATTATGTAATCTCTAATAGTAAACAACATTATTACAAACAAATGTGTGAATGGTGTTTCCATGTTAGTGTGCCAGCTATGGCACACAGTACATATGATACAAACAACATCTAGCATGCAATAAGGGCGCAAGTAAAATAATGATGTTTAAAAATTGGTAGTCCAACACTGGGGCAGTACAATACCAATACCCCAACCTAACCAAGACCAAGCTCATTTTTTGGTTGATTCTTTCATTTGAATGCCATATCTTTTATTACACTCTCATTTTGGGACACGGTTATTGTTTACAATTCGTTAGGCTGGTTGACATAGTACAGGTACCCAAAATCACTGCTGTTTTGTTGATTTCTAAATTACAACTATTATACTGCGTTTCAACGATGCTTCCATTCTATAAATTCGCAACGAGTGCTTTACACCCTATACTATAGGCTATAGCGCTATGTTACCTCCTGTATAATACATCAGCCATTATTTGCTTACCTCCTGAGTGCTGATCGCCTTGGCATCTGGTAAGACTGATCGGTACCCAGCCTGGGATCCTGACTGGAGTGTGGGCTGGAGCTGAAAGTGGGCTTGTTTCTCTTTCTCATGAGTGCACTGTTGGAGTGATATCCCTTCCAGAGAAGGGCAACGGGCGAAGAAGAGAAAAAGGGCCCTACCTCTGGATATTTTGCCCCGGGCTTTTTGACGGTGTTAGTGTCGTTGTTGTTGTCTTCACGTAATTCTCAGTTATATAAGACGAGTTAAGTGGAAAGTGTAATGGAAGTTAAATAAAAGAGGTAGAGGGGTGGACGAAGAAAAGACTGAGGAAATAGCATGTGTGTTTGGTATTTTCATGCATTAAAAAAACAAAAACCAACAAAACAACAACAAAACAACAACAACAAAACAATCAAACAAGCAATAAAACAAAAAACAAAATACATAGTGCGGTGTTCCTGTGTATGAGTGGAAAGGGGGCAGATGTGTAAGTTAGTAGACATGTGCATGCACATATCATATTTAGGTGAAATATTCTTCGCGCGCGCGCGCGCGCGCGCGCGCGCGGTCGGGTGTGTGTGTGTGTGTGTGTGTGTGTGTGTGTGTGTGTGTGTGTGTGTGTGTGTGTTACCGTGTCAGCGGCATTGATGTTAACGTTTCAGCATAGACATATAAAGGGCCCTGTTCCCCCAGTCCCAACACAGGCGCGCGCCCGCACCACCACACACACACACACACACACACACACACCACGCACGCACGCACGCACGCACGCACGCACCACACACACACACACAGAGTAAACTCCTCAATAAGAAACAAATGGTAGATCAAGAATTGAGTTTAATATTTTTAAGTGACTGTAAGTATAATTTATTTTAACAGACTTCACTGTTCATCGTCAGTGTTGGAGTAATTACGTAAAGAAGTCAAAACAGGACATCGAATAGCAATGTGTTCACAAGATAGGGCATGGGAGTAAGTGCATGTTACAGCTTTAGGATAAAAATGTAGTTTTCCTATCTATATAAAAAAGGTGTGTGTGTGTGTGTGGGGGGGGGGGGGGGGGGTGAAGTGGATCCGGAATAAGCAGTTTGAAAGCAACTTTAAAAAAAAAAAAAAAAAAAAAAAGCTGCTATGTGTTACGTGGTTTTTTGTCGGAATCAAAATGGTTGTTATACTCTTTTGTCAACGGTTGGTCATTTGTGTGTGTGTGTGTGTGTGTGTGTGTGTGTGTGTGTGTGTGTGTGTGTGTGTGGTGTGTGTGTGTGTGTGTGTGTGTGTGTGGAAGCCCTTGCTTTTTCTACAGGGACAGAGTATTTTATCGTATACCACCTTAAGTCACGGCAGATTTCTCTGCGTGAAATTCGGGCTGCTCTCCCCGGGGAGAATGCGTTGGCACTAGAGCAGCACCACCCATTTTTTTTTTGTCTGCAACTATGTTCGTTTCCCTATCAGAGTGGCTATTTTCAACTAAATTTTGCTAAGGACAACTCTCTTGTTGCTGTGGGTTCTTTCCCATCTATCTATAGATGGAGAGGTAGATAGAGATAGAACACACGCGACCTCGGTTTATCTCTCATTCGGAAGACTAGCACCCAGACCATCATTCATGATCGAATAGTTGGGGGGAAAGTTTTTGGCCAAACGGGGATCAAACAACCGCACACTTCCGACTCGGACTTTTCGCTTTCTAGGCAGGCACGTTACTTCTAGACCACCGATCCACCGATATTTTGAAGCCTTGAAACACAACACACACACACACACACACACACACACACACACACACACACACCACACACACACACACACCACACACACACACACACACACACACCAACCCCACGAGAGAGAGAGAGAGAGAGAGAGAGAGAGAGAGAGAGAGAGAGAGAGAGAGAGAGAGAGAGAGAGAGAGAGAGAGAGAGAGAGACAGACAGACAGACAGACAGACAGACAGACAGACAGACAGACAGACAGGCACGCATGCACGCACGCACGCAGCACGCACGCACGCACGCACGCACAGAAAGAGACAAAAGATAGAATCAGAGACAGGGAGCAGACAGACATTCACGTCCCACTGGTCACGAACTAAACAAAACAAAACAAAAAAAAGACGTGCTTGTTGCTGAATTCTGATCAAATCTGACTTCACCAAAAAAACAATGTCAAAGCCACACAGTTAGTTCACCAGTAATGTGATGACAACAGGGGCTGTCTGCATCCCATACCTACTTAATAAATCAGAAACGAATGGTATTCAGCCAGAATGGTACAGCTCTCATAATTATTGTACTGGTCTGCACTTTCATCAGAACCACAAAGGTCTCTAGCTCCGCCTGTAGTCATGGAGGGAGAACCTGAGAGAAAAAGACGGAGGCTCTCTGAAGACCCGTCCACCTCACAAAGGCCACCCCTGCCACAGGATGAGGAGGGGGGAGAACAGCGATCCCCACAGCAAGAGGAGAGTGGTGGTGAAGAACCAGAAACATCGCAACAACTGCAACCATCACAACATCATCAACAGGCCTTAGAGCAACCATCAACATCGCAACCACCATCACCATTACACCATGTGCTAGAACAGCCATCAACATCGCAACCACCATCACCACCACCACCACCCACCACACACCACCACCACCACCACTACAACAGGTGTTAGAACAACCCTCAACATCGCAACCACCACCACCACCACCACCACAACATCAAGGGGTCTTAGAACAACCACAGGAGATAGTGCAGGAGGGGGAGGAGGAGGAAGCGGAGGGGGTGGCAGAGGAGCGAGAGGAAGAGGAAGACATCGAGGAGGATGAATTTGATGAGGATGAAGAGGAAGAAGCGAGTCGAAGATACTTCGAAAATCTTCAAGATGAGTCCCAAAACGAAGCCACATTAGCACACGAAATCACCATGCGATCAGTGGAGTTTTACCATGATATAATGACGAGAGTCATAACGAGAGTTGAAGCATTGGCCGGCAGCAGGTCTTACACTTACAGACAGCTGATCAGAGAGTTACGTGGTCTCTTTCCAATGTTTTCGGGCCTGGCGTACGAATTAAGTGAGTATGGACACACAATAATAAGGTCACGTCTACAAGACAGGGAAAGAAGAATGGTAGATGAACGTCTGCTAGCCAGAAAAATCATGTTTGTCAGATCTCTCATCACCAGGATGCTTAGGTTTTCGGCACCTCCCACAACTACCTGGTCTGAAAGAATGGTGTAGGTACCAGTCCTCATCAAAAGCAAGGGTTTCTAACTAATGATTATTTTTAAAGATGAAAGTCAACTTTAGATGTTTGTGTGATACCTTTCTTTCACAGAGATTATATGTGTGTTTGTTTTAAATATATTTATCCAAGTCAAATATGGTAATATGATCGCTTTTTTTTTTTTTTTTTTTTTTTTTACACATGACAAATTAGTAAGGATATTAAGTGGCATTGCTTTCCACAAAAGTGATTTTTTCTGTTTGTATGAATTATACAATCAGGTCAGCTCTGTGTGAATATGTGGTATGTTTATTCAAAGCAAAGTTAGATGTAATCTTTGAGGTCGTGTAGGAATACTATTTATGAATCTGACACATATGTAAATTACCCATCTTCGAAAATGACGAAACCATCGTGGATATCTATTATCACTATTCTTGAAGAAAGAAAAACCCATTGTGGGTATTTTTACAACAAGAATGTCGGTACTATGGCCTATACTTGCAGAGGTCAGTTTTGTTTAACTGTCCTTCTGGGGTGCTTGTAGTTCGTAAAGATGTCCATTGCTTTACCAGCCACTGATTATTTTCACATAAATCACTGTGGTTGACTGTGAAAAACCATTTTATATATGATCAACTTTGTGAAAAACCATTATACATTATGACCAACTTTGTGAGAAACCATTTTATATAATGATCAACTTTTATAATCAATGTTTTATTATTTTTAACTGTGAAAAACCATTTTATGTAAGGATCATTTTATAACTAGTGTTTTGTTCTTAAAAACCAACTTTGTTTGATGGTGAGATGCATAGAAGCCTTTTTCTGTGTGAGTTTATCACGTCATTCTCCACAAGGATCACCTGTGGTGTCATACATGACTATGACCCCTTCCCTAAGAACCAGCTGACCACTACATGCCGTCATTTCGCTCTGGCTATGTTTAGATTGTAAAATGCTACTTACAACCACAGAATACTGTTAAAAGTAATTCCACAAAGAAATAGTGTGTGATCTGATTAACTTCGAAGAACCAGCGTATAGAATGATTCTTCATAATGTTCAGCAATGAACACTTCACACCTCAGCTCATCTTGGGGTACAGGATTACTGCATGGTTCATTTTGCATAAAGAGTAGCTCCTGTATAGTCGGTTGTATGCAGGAGACAGCACGGGGCTATTCTTCAGGCAAACAATCTGCAGACATCCGTCTTCAAACAGGGCAGCACACCAAACCACAGCATCAACGAGGTCCGATTCTGGTGAGTACTCTTGTCACTATACACACAGGCAGGATTTCTTTTCTCACCCCTCCTCCTCACTGTATGCAATGGCCCAGGCCAAAAGCTTTTGTAGTTATGATGTAAACTACCTGCCAAGGCCTACATTAAAGTTGTTATTATGTTGCTGTTTTTTCACACTTTACTCCTTACATTAATTCTATCAGAAGTGTTTTAAAACTGTTTGTTTGCTTAGGTTGTTTCTTTTAAAAATGACTGGGTTGTTTTTGCCAAAATTATTTGCAACATTGACATCCCTCAGAGTTTCTGAATATATTGGCCAAGAGACAGAACTTTTATAATGACTATCGTCTTTTGTGGGGGCGGGATAGCTCAGTAGTTAGAGCACTGCTTTCCCAAGCTAAAATTTGAGCATAGAGCGTGGTAACCAAGAGGATGGGTGGACCGTTGGCATGCCTTGGCTTTCAGTACAGTCCCCCAGTAAAACCAGCTGTAAATGGGTACCTGCCCTCTTTAGGGTCAGGGAAGGTACAGCACTGAGGGAGAGGAGATGGGTGCCACCAACAATATGCTGGCCCCTAGAGAAGCTGAGGTCTCTGATGCCTCGCTCCCTTACAACCACATATGTTGTGGAACACCTTTCCTTTTTCGTTCAATAAATGTGTGGATAATGTCTTGTCTCGGATGGCTCAAGAGACTACCGATGTAGAAGGATGGAATGAAGCACATGGTCAGATTACTCAGACACCCTAGTTGTGTCCCAGACCGGAATTGCCGATCTCCTAGTTACAACAGTAGAACTACATTTTTAGGTTACAAAACGCAATACCACATATAATGTATTGGAAAGTATTTGACTAAAGCTTGTTGTTAATTTTTTTTTTTAAAACGTGCAAACAAGACAATAAGCATGCATTCGCACTTTAAAAGCTTGGTTATTATAGTCCGTTGTTAAGAAGTTCCATAGGGATAGTGATAGTGCCGTTGTAACTCAGGGGAGGGGCATTAAAGGACATCTATGGGGAGATTCAGACCCACGTTCTCAGTCACCTACGAATCACAGTTCAATACTTTGTTAGCTGAGCCCTCCTTCACTGCCCCCCCCCCCCCCCCCCCCTCAATGTAACAATATGCCTGAACAAATAACAGCCAGTAAACAGGTGTGGAAAAGCCGTGGCATACAACACACGATTTTTCTCGTTCTTTTGCTGAGGTGGCCATCACGCTCACTTCCCTCCAATTTCATGATCTCAGTTCACCAAGAAAGTTGTTCATTCTTCGTTACCTCTGTATGTCATTTAGCGTTCTGTCTCCTCTCCTGACAACACTTATCAACGTCCAGATCACAGTTTCACCATGGAGGAAGAACCATGTGTGAAAAAAGCAAAAATGTCCGATGACGCATTGCTGATGGAAACACACCTATCAGCATCACCACCGTTTCAGGCGGAACACAAATCCCAGGATAAGACCCAAGAACAGTCCGAGAGAGAAATGTGTGGGAATGTGTGTGGTGAGGGGCGAGAAGAGATGAACAAAGAAGAGGAGAACATGATGGAGACTGAGAGGGGGAGAGAAGAAACGGAGATGGATTACACAGAGGAAGAAGATATGGAATGGATTGACCAGATAGAAGACGATGACAACCCAAATCGAAATTGCTGGCAGTTATCACCACGTGAAGGGGGGCTGATATGGAGCCACGTTGGGTATGTCAAGTATCTCCATAATCTTACAGTGACTTGGGTGAAAAGTTATGAAAAATACATCACCCACCCTGATCCCACGCAATCATTGAAATTACAGGCACTGAAAGAAATCTTGATTATTTTTAACTACCTGTATGATAAAGCTAGCAAAAGATTTGTGGCACGTCATGTTAGGTTAAACCCGGAGGACAAACGATTCTTTGACAAGAGGTTGATTCAACGAAAGAGGATTCACTTGCGGTCTTTGATTGCCAAAAGTTTTGTTTGAATGCTTCAGACAGCGGGACTTTCAGGCCTTTTCACGTCAGATGTTTCTTGTCCGATGCTCCCAAGGCAAAACTGTACCATTCTCAGGAACAGACAAGATTCACTGCCTTTATGTGTGGTACGTACGTTGCAACGTTTGCTTTCATGGACCGCGTGATTGTGGAAGCAAAGCATGAATGTATACAATGCTCTTACGCAATAACAGGGATACACACAGGCACATGATTCTCATACACACACACACACACACACACACACACACACACACACACACACACACACACACACACACACACACAACAAAGGAAGGAGGGATGGAGGAGAGAGAGAGAGAGAGAGAGAGAGAGAGAGAGAGAGAGAGAGAGAGAGAGAGAATGAATTGAATTGAATTGAATTGAATTGAATTGAATTGAATAAATTTTATTTAAAGAGGGTAATGAGAGAGAGAGACAGACAGACAGACAGACAGACAGACAGACAGACGACAATCAACTCAGCGACCTGTATACAAGGTGACACACATGCAAACCAAAGAGCAAAAAAAAAAAAAAAAATCAAGGAACATAATGCAAAGAACAAAAGCTGGAAAAACGAAAAGGAATGTATCCTACAACAAAGTATGGTTTGAACAGCCGCCATGGTGCAGTGGGTAGAGTCCTGGGTTACAGACTGGAAGGTTGGGGATTAATTTCCACGTGTCACAAAGATATTTTCAGATTCCGGCCAGCTCATACCCAGAGTGAGTGTGCTGTGGGCTCATTGGGAAGACTGGGACTATGTAGTCGAGCTGTGTCCATTTTACAGAGGATTATGGAGAGATGTCGATTACCTGACCAACACTGCAGGTGTCTGTATCTCCAGAGGAAATCTTGTCAGCACACTTGATGGCTCATCTTGATTATCCTCTGCTTTGTTTCTGGACGTGTGGTGTGTGGTTACGGCAGTTTTAACTGAAGGGAGTGTGGCTGTAGGCTTGTCATTGGTTAATTGGTCAATATATTGGGGCGGGATAACTAAGTGGTCAGAGCGCTGGCTTTCCCCAAGTCAAAAGTTATGCAGCATCCAGCGTGGTTACCAGTTTGTGCTCCTTGGCCTCAGTAGTCCCCCCCCCCCCCAGTTAACCCAGCTGTAAATGGGTACCTGCCCTCTTTAGGGTCAGGGAAGGTAAAGCAGCGAAGGGAGAGGAGATGGCCACCGCCTCAATATGCTGGCCCTTTGAAAGCCTGAGGCCTCTGATGCCTTGCTCCCCCACGACCACATAGGTTATGGAACACCATTACCTTTTTACATTTACTGCATACTTATCTTTTTGATATCTCTTGGCCAGTATTCATGTGAGAGTTTGGACGACACCACATGAGATTAAGAGAAATAATATAAGATAAAATAACTAAGCATTACACACGATCAGAAATTGGACAGTTGGAAACTTTCCAGTGACTTTTTTTCTCTTAATATGCAGATTAAGATACATCGGCTGCATTAAATAAAAACCGTCAGATTTGCTCCCCATATATATATATATAATATATATATATATATATATATATATATATAATATATATATATATATATATATATATATATGATTATATAATATATATATATATAAAGCCATTTGGAGGTGGGGCTATATATTGCAGTTTACCCATAAATTATGTAGGCCTATCATCGTTCCTCAGCTGGTGTCCAGAGGTTCACTGATTGCTGATATTTTTTATCTTGACTGGTTTTGCCCGCCATTAAGATACCTGAATTGTGACTGTGGGCCACGGGGATTATTGCGTTTGTATCATTCAGACTCTTTTAAAAACATGAAGAGAAAGAGATGGTCACGAAATAGGGATTTCGTTACAAGATAATTTCAATCGGTTCTGTCTTTGCACTCAAAGTTTTCCCCATCGTAATGATTTGAATCATGTCATAAAAAGAATATGTTGATTTGTACCCATGCCTTCGATTTGTATGCTTTACAAGATTCAGCGCTACATAAATTCCATATATCATCATCATCATCATCATCACCACCTGGGAGAGGTCTTCATGTTAACACGGTGAAGCCAGCCAGACATTATGACCGAACTGTCTTCGAAGAGGTTTATTCGTCATCAGCAGCAGCAGCAGTCCCTTGACCAGGTGCTGTCAGGCGGACACGCATAGAGATGCTGATCAACTCTTCACTCCAGGCTGATCTGTCTGTCTTCAGCCTTTCTCAGCATCAGCACCATGTCAAGACCCGTCCACTCTGTGATTGTTCTGCATCCACTTCGTCCTCTGAGTCATCCCCCCCCATTCCCCTCTCATCAGGTGTCCCCTGCAGGATAGTCTTGGCAAGAATGTTATGACGTGTGGCATGACCAAACCACGCCAGCTTCCTGCACTTTACAACATCCAGAAGGGGTTTATTCCTGTGGCCCAGCTTTCATTATCAACTCTTGCCACACTGACTCCTTGGTTCTGTGGCCCCACCTGGAAATAGGTAGAAGCCTTCCGAAATGTTGAAGGCTTGGACTGTCTTCTCCAGCCTGTTGTCCAGGTCTAGCTTTCAAAGCAGTATAAAATTGACGGGTGCTCTAAACAACTTCAGCTGGTTAAACATTTTACGAAAATAGCATATGTGCATGAGTAGAGCCCGTATTTTCCTATGTACGTGGACACACACACCTACGTGTAGTGTGCCTGCACAGGTACAGTCTTGGGCATTCGATTATGCAGGTATATCCTAATTAATGATTTTTTCTCTGTGTGTGCAGACGAACATAGGTCCTGTTGTCAGAAGACTGCAAAAGAAACACCCCCCAGCGACAGTGTTATGCCAGCACAGCTTCACGTACCCAAACCCAAAACTTCTTTTTCAACGCTTAATCAGCCCCACGATTCTGAAAATATCCAGTTTAGTATGCATCTTCTTTAAAATATAAAAACCACTTGGAGATGTATAGGCAGGGCTTTTCATGAATATTCCTAAATTAAATAGATGAAAAGGAGGACAGGAACATTCTGACGAAGAGAGGGAACGTGTGAAGACTGCGAAATGGTCAGCAACACTGAAAAGACAATTTGCTTGATTTGCTTGCTTGCGATAGATTCAATTGTTAATCAACTTCTCTTAACCCCTCCCCTCCCCAACCCTCACGCAGTTCTAAAGAGAGAGTGTAACTGAAGGAATATGTCATGTCTTTCGTGAATGTACATTTTTGTAGTTTTTAACCTGTGAAAGGAAACGTTATTTTTTTAAAGGACAGAGAGGAAACAAGAAAAGAAAAGTAAGGAACAAAGGAAAGAGAAACTAAGAAAAAGAAACAAGCCCTTTTTAATGTAAGTAAATGAATGAAGTTTCTAATCACTATTTTAAGATTTCATCTGCGACGGAATATTGCTTGTCCAGAAGTTTACATAATGGAATTCACATTGCTGTTTGTTCAGTAATATGCCTTGTCATTTCTATTACCGTAACATTTTGCTGATATCCTTATTATTTTTAAAAAAAATTAAATATCTATTATATCATTTTTAAAAAATATTTTTTATTTTTCATTTTTATTCATTTATTTATTATTTATTTATTTATTTTATTTATTCATCATTATTTTTTTTATACTTCTGTATGATACTTGTGTGTGTGTGTGTGTGTGTGTGTGTGTGTGTGTGTGGAGAGAGAGAGAGAGAGAGAGAGAGAGAGAGAGAGAGAGAGAGAGAGAGAGAGAGAGAGAGAGAGAGAGAGAGAGGAACAGAAAGATGCTTTGCTCAGCAAAAAGGATCCAAATGAATGTGTATCGTACAGAAGTAAAAAAAAAAAAAAAAAAAAAAAAAAATATTAATAATAATAATGATGATGATGATGATGATAATAATGATGATGATGATGATAATGATAATAATAATAATATGCCTTGTCATTTCTATTACCGTAACGTTTTGCTGATATTATTTACCTGCTGAGTGTGTGTGTGCGTGTGTGTGTGTGTGCGTGCGTGCGTGCGTGCGTGCTGTGTGTGTGTGTGTGAGGGAGAGGGAGGGAGGCTGTGAGAAGAGAAAGATGCTTTGCTCAGCAAAAAGGATCCAAATGGTTGTGTATCGTACAGAAGTAAAAAAAAAATAATAATAATAATATAATAATGATAATAATAATAATAATAATAATAATAACAATAATAATAATAATAATAATAATAATAATAATAATAATAATAATAATAATAATATGCCTTGTCATTTCTATGACCGTAACGTTTTTTGCTGATATTATTTACCTGCTGAGTGTGTGTGTGTGTGTGTGTGTGTGTGTGTGTGTGTGTGTGTGTGTGTGTGTGTGTGTGTGTGTGTGTGTGTGTGTGGAGAGAGAGAGAGAGAGAGAGAGGGAGAGGGAGAGGGAGGGAGGCTGTGAGAAGAGAAAGATGCTTTGCTCAGTAAAAAGGATCCAAATGGTTGTGTATCGTACAGAAGTAAAAAAAAAAGAATACTGGCAGAAAACGTTGACCTGTGTTTGTGACTGATGTATGCATCTCTCTCTCTCTCTCTCTCTCTCTCTCTCTCTCTCTCTCTCTCTCTCTCTCTCTCTCTCTCTCTCTCTCTCTCTCTCTCTCATGAAAAAAAAGTATGTAATGCTTACTTACTCTGTTATCCTTGAAAAATAAACATTATTCATTCATTTCATTCTCTCTCTCTCTCTCTCTCTCTCTCTCTCTCTCTCTCTCTCTCTCTCTCTCTCTCTCTCTCTCCTCTCTCTCCTCTCTCTCCTCTCTCTCTCTTCTCTCTCTCTCTCTCTCTCTTGTCTCTGTCTCTGTCTCTGTATGTCTGTCTCTGTCTGTCAATTCTGCCTTTTCGAAAAGCATACCGGTATGAACAGATTACAAAAAAAAGTCTAAAACAACCAAAAAAGCAACAAAAGAAAAAACCAACAACATCAACACCCCCCCCCCCCCCCCACACACACACACAATGTGTCATATTTAGATATTATCCACTTAACTCAAAACGCATCCACCTTAAAATAGTTTGCAGATGGTCATTTTTGCAGAATCTCAACATCAGTAAAATTTGGAGCTCTAGCCGAAGATGGAAAAAAAAGTCACAAAATGTTATCAGATTTGTGAACTGTTTCTATTTCCAACAATAAATGATCAGACATTATTAAAAAATTTTCTTTTGTTGCTTTTTTTTTTTCGTTTTGTTATGTTATTTTGTTTCTCAGCTTAAGCCCCAGGCTTTCCAAAAGGTATATTTTTGCATATGCGACCGTTTTTGCCCACTTAAAGGCAGCCGTATAAGACTGAGTCTTGCAAGAAAAAAGGTCAGTTTAAGAGGACTTTACCCCTGTGCAAAATATTGTTTTCAATTCTATTCCCCAGAATTTTTTTTCATAAAAGACTATAATTGAAATCCCGTGTGTAAACAGACATAAAAATCCTGCACATACGCGAAAAATGCCAGCAAATATTTTCCAGAGAGGATATGTTAGCAGCAGCACGTAAAGCGCTTGACACCGAAGGAGATAGATCTAGAAGAAGCCTTGGGAAGGAGAGACCAGCAGAACCCAGCTGAAAACCCAATGGGTAATGTTGTCTGCAATAACTGGGCCAGAGACTGCCATGCAGGGATCGAATTGCTGAGCTGGTTTTTCCTGACGCTGTTCTCATCAAGACTGAAGTGAAAGAAGTCGCAGCAGCCACTGTCTTCTGTCACAGAAGGAGCCTATTATGCTTGATTCTGACCTACCCAGAAAAAGGTAAAGACAAGGTAAAGGTGTTCCCATAACATATGCCGGTCGATAGAGAGCAAGATATGAGACCTTAAATTCTCCATGGGCCAAGATTTTGAGGATGGCACCCATCTCTTCTTCATCACTGCTTTACCTTCACTGTCCCCAAAGAGGGCAGATAACCCCTTTACAGATGGGTAAACTGGGGTTACTGTACTGAAGCCAAGGGGCAATACAGGTGTGAACAACCTGAAGAAAGGTGTGCTCCATAATGTTTGACGCGTTCCAGTGCATTACAGGACAGGTTTGTGTTATGCCTCGCAGTCTTGTTACTTTTAGACAGCAATGGGAAGTAAGGCAAAGGAAGACAGCAATGGGAAGTAAGGCAAAGGAAGACAGCAATGGGAAGTAAGGCAAAGGAAGACAGCAATGGGAAGTAAGGCAAAGGAAGACAGCAATGGTAAGTAAGGCAAAGGAAGACAGCAATGGTAAGTAAGGCAAAGGAAGACAGCAATGGTAAGTAAGGCAAAGGAAGACAGCAATGGGAAGTAAGGCAAAGGAAGACAGCAATGGGAAGTAAGGCAAAGGAAGCTTAAGACAGAAAACGGGGTAGGAACTTGGGGTGCAGTGAGAGTAAAACTGTTGACTGAACACACACACACACACACACACACACACACACACACACACACACACACACACACACACACACACACACACACCACACACACACCACATGTACCATCTGGAAATAAAATGTTGACTTTGACTTTCACACACACACACACACACACACACACACACCACACACACACAACACACACACACACACACACACACACACACACACAGCCTAGCAAAATTGTATCCGCAGAGAGAGAGAGAGAGAGAGAGAGAGAGAGAGAGAGAGAGAGAGAGAGAGAGAGAGAGAGAGAGAGAGAGAGAGAGAGAGAGAGAGAGAGACAGACAGACAGACAGACAGACAGACAGACAGACAGAGAGGCAGGCAGGCAGGCAGTTAGGTAGGCAGGCAGGCAGGCAAAAAGACAGAGACAGGCAGACAGGCAGGTAGGTTGGTAGGCAGGCAGGCAGGCAAAAAAGAGAGACAGGCAGGTAGATATACCCACTCCCCATTGAACTCGAGGGGAAAAAAGCGTGCTAGCTAGTGAATACTGGTCATATCTGACTCTTCCCTCTCCCTAAAAAGTAGTTTAAAAGGCCAAATTTTCATCACCATGTGACAAACAGTTCCCTATCCCACTTCTGCTTAGACCCAAATCTGGTATTCCGCCTAAACTCGTTACGGTTCCAGTATGTATTGGTCTTCTCTTTCCGTCAGAACTGTAAAAGTCTTAACGTGTGCTGAGTCTCCTCTTTAAACCAGAACTGTAAAGGTCTTAATGTGTACTGGGTCTTCACTTTAGGACGTAGCCTACTGTAAAGATCTCAGCATGAACTAGTCCATCACTTTATTCAGAACTGTAAAGGTCTTAACGTGTGCTGGGTCTCCTCTTTAAGTCAGAACGGTAAAAGTCCGAACTTGTCCCGGGTTTTCACTTCAGTCGGAACTGTAAAGATCTCAGCGTGTGTGTACGCTACAGCCAAAACTGGACTAAAGGCCTTAGCCAGTACTCGGAGGTTTGAACACAAGACGATCATGGAGGGAGAACCTGAGAAAAAAATACGGAGGCTCTCTGAAGACCCGTCCACCTCACAAAGGCCACGCCTGCCACAGGATGAGGAGGGGGAAGAACAGCAATCCCCACAGCAAGAGGAGAGTCGTGGTGAAGAACCAGAAACATCGCAACAACTGCAACCATCACAGCCACAACAACAACCACAACAACAAGAACAACTACAACCATCACAGTCACAACCACCACCAACACCACCACAACAACAACAACAGCAACAACTACAACCATCACAGCCACAACAACAACAACAACAACCACTACCACACACACCACCTCTACCAAGTGTCAAGCAACAACCATCAATATCGCCACGACCATCGCTTCTATATCAGATGCTGGAACAACTATCCACGCCACGAGCACACCCATCACTACAACTACAAGGGATCGTGGACGATCCCTCATCAGTCCAAAGACCACCGACACCACCACCACATCACATCACGGGACAGCCATCAACATCGCGACAACCGTCACGATTACATCAGATGCTGCTACAGCTGTCAACATCGTTAACACAGCCGTCACCACAACAAGAAGAGACCATGACCAAACCATCATCAGTCCAACGACCACTGACACCACCACCGCCACATCTCACCATGGGACAGTCATCAACATCGCGACAACTACCTCCACAGCAACAACAACACATCATGGGACAGTCATCAACATCGCGACAACTATTTCCACAACAGCAACAACACATCATGGGACAGTCATCAACATCGCGACAACTACCTCCACAACAACAACACATCGTGGGACAACCGTCAACGTCACGACAGTCACCTCTACAACAACAACAACACACAATGGGACAACCGTCAACGTCACGACAATCACGACAACAACATATGATGGGACAACCGTCAACATCGCGACAATCACCTCTACAACACCAAAACGTTGTGGGACAACAGTCAACATCACCACAACCATCACTGCTACAACAGATCTTGCAACAACCATCAGCAGTACGACGATCATTTCTACAACAACGCAGCATGGGACAGCCATCAACATCACAACAATCACCTCCACAACAAGGTCAACACATGATGGGACAATCATCGTCATCACAGCCACCATCACTACCACAACCAACAGGGAA
This sequence comes from Stramonita haemastoma, assembly GCA_030674155.1. Lineage (NCBI taxonomy): Eukaryota > Metazoa > Mollusca > Gastropoda > Neogastropoda > Muricidae > Stramonita > Stramonita haemastoma. The sequence goes on along the minus strand of CM060324.1, from coordinate 26,970,982 downwards.
TCCATTTTTGCCTGATGCAGAAAAGCAGCGTTCAGGACAAAGGAGGAACCGTAAGGGGATGAACAAGGAGGTGCTACAAGAGGAGGAGAGAGAGGAGAGTGATGATGATGAGAAGGAGGAGGAGAGTGATGATGATGATGAGAAGGAGAGTGATGATGATGAGGAGAAGAGTGATGAGGAGGAATCGGAGGAGGAAGACGACCTCGACAGTGAGGATGACGAAGCCGAAAATTTTCGATTATATGCAGAATTTCTTCAAGGGAAAAACCTAGATTACCCTTCAATGCGACACTACACAACAATGCGAAAGATCCGATATAACTATGGTTTGATCATGTCCATCTTGCGCGGGAGCGAAGCATTGCTCAACGACAACAACAACCGAGTTTACAGTCTTAGCCGGCAGATCAGTGATTTTCGCAAAATCTTTCCGTTATTTGCCAACGTGGCTTTCCAACTAAGTCAGTATCACCGTACTATAATAAAATCACGCTTGTGGGCCTCGGAGAGAAGAATGATAGACCAATCCAGGATCACAAGAACTCTAATGCACGCCAGGGCGCACATGCATAGACTGTGCAGGCTCATGGACATGAAGGGGGAATAGACCAATGATGGCACAAGTCCTCTTCAAAATTAACGGGTGTTTTTGGTTGGTGCTTACTTTGTGTGATGAAAGTCAACTCCATATATTTTTGTGGTAACTTTCTTTCATGGGAAATTACATGTCTTCTGTTTGTTATCATCCAAGTCAAATACGGTTACATGAGTTTTGTGTGCGCATGTCAGTTCAGCAACGATATGGGGTATTGGTGTTCACAAAGTTGCTGTTTTCTGTCTGTATGAAACATTTGGACCAGCTGTAGTTATGTGGTGCTTTTATATCAAAGGAAGCTAAGCCACCTTATTTTTGAGGCTGTACATGAACATTTTTCACGGATTTTAAGCATCTGTAGTCACATGTTACCGGTTTCTAGAATGACACATTCTTTGCCCATACGTGTAAAATAATTTATTAAGAAAGAAAAAAAACTGCAAGGTTTTTTTTTTGTGTGTGTGCTTTTTAGAAAAGCTAGTTCTATGGCTTATGCAAGCAGTGTTTTTTCATGAAGATCAAATCTTGTTTTATGGTGAGATCCATAAAGACCTATTCTCGCTGACTTTATCGCGTCATTCTCCACAAAAACCAAGTCCTATTCTGTGTGACTATATTGCGGCATTCTTCTAAACATCACCTGTGTCATAACTATAACCCTTACCATAACAATCAGCTGAAGACTCTAAATATGACACTCTTTCGTGTGACTCCGTCATATAGTTCATAAAATTCAAAACTGAATTGCAGTATAATAATCCTACAATATTCAACAAGAAATCAATGCATGGTATGGTTTCATGTACTGGATTCCTGCTCAGTGTCAAAATTATGTGGTTATATTCAGCACGGGAAGCTTCAGACCTTCTGGAATGATCTTGAAGGTGCTGGATATCTGGCTGAATTTCGTCACTGCTAAGAGTAGCTCCGAGTATGGTCGGCTTACTGAGACAGCAAGGGGCTATTCTTCATGCAAACGATCTGCAGACTTCAGTCTTCATACAAAGCAGCACGCCAAACCACAACATCAACATGACTGGAGTCTGGTAAGTACCGTTGTCAGTATACACACAAGCAGGATTTCTTTTTCTCACCCCCCACCCCCCCCCTCCTCACTGCATCACGTTTTGTAGACTATCTGCTGAGAGCTGTTTGCAACTCATCTTGGCTTCTCTCTTCACTCCTCAAGGAGTCTTTGGAACACTGCGCTGAATTATTCAGACAATGTGTGTCTAGGGCGGCTTGACCCCGACAGAGCCCATCATCTTCAGGTAGCAGGCTGTGTCCTGTATCCTGTGTGCTTGTCAGCTGAATTGATCTTTGATGATTAGCGATAAGTCTGTAACTACGAAAACTTATTGTTTAAAAAAAGGTAGCTTTCCACATGGTATAGAAACTTTAATGTGGGTGAAACCACAAGAAAGGAAAAGGGTGGGGGGTGGGCAAAGGAGAGAGAGAGAGTGGGAGAGGAGGGAGAGAGAGAGAGAGAGAGAGAGAGAGAGAGAGAGAGAGAGAGAGAGAGAGAGAGAGAGAGAGAGAGAGAGAGAGAGAGAGAGATTTATTTATTTATTTATTCTTTTATATCGAGATAACGGAATAAGCAAACATGTGCTTTTTTTCATCCGGTCCCCGTGTGTATGCATTTTGTAAATATGTATCTGTTCCCACCGGCACACGATGGCCTACTCTTACGAAAAGCGGAAAGGTTATGATTGGCGTTGCACAGGCTGTAAATTAGAGATTTTGGAGAGTGGAGTCAGCACTGATGTTATCCGAAATTTCTGACCGGATCGAACCCGGGTCTTCAAAGAGGAGAGAGGGAAGAGTGAGAGAGAGGAGAATGAGAGAGAGAGGAGAGAGAGAGAGAGATAGAGAGAGAGAGAGAGATTTGATTGATTGAGATTTGAGAGACTTATATCAGATAATGGATAAGCATCTGTGCTTTTTTACATCCAGTCCCCTGTGTATGCATTTTTAAAATGTTATCTGTTCCACGACACACTATGGCCTACTCTTACGAAAAGCGGATAAGTTAGCTGAAAAAAAAATTAATGAGATAAGGTTAGCAGATTATCAATCGTTTGAATGGATTATTGACATTTGCTGACTTGAGCATTGACAATCCCATTGTGACTCTCTAAAAAGGGTTTACCAGCAGTGGGGTGCACATGTGACTCACAGAGTTCAGATAATTTACCAACAGTAAGACACATGACGAAAAAAAAACTTTCCTGTGTTCAGAATGCAAGGCATATGTCTTGGACATTGAAATATCCATGTCATCTTTGTTAGTTTATTTTCACTGTGAGTGCAGATGCTGACACAGAACCCAGATCCAGGCACAGCACATGAGGGGCAGGCATCTTCAGCACCAGTCGTCTGCACAAAGAGCTGCAACCAAAATGTTTGGACAACTTAAAAGTCACACTACTCTGAAAATAACGTATGTGTCAGAATGACTCTTATTTAACACAACTTTTGGAAATAAAGCTTTTACTGCAAGTGGCCAATATAAGGCAAAGAAAACAACAACAAAAATGATTTTAAAAATCCAATGAATTTAGATTTAAAAAAAAAACAGAATTAAATAACTTAAAATAAAATAAGACAAAAATAAAAAAAAAAATTCACAAAATAAATGAAGATATACCGAATGCAACCAATGACACAACATGTAGCCTATTCAACTACTCTAAACCGATAAAACAGTTATTATTGTGTTTGTATGTATAATGAAGTTTGAAGAAAAAATCTAGCCTTTTCCCCAACTATCATTCAAAAAGAAAACAACAAAAAAGAAATTTATTAGGTTTCTATGGATTGAATTTTAGGCATTGTTTTTATGCATGAGAAAAATGATCCTATCAAAGCAAAGAGAAAAAAAAAAGAGAGAAAAACTTAACATAAAAAAGAAAACGGAGAAACCAAGTACACAAACCAATAGAAAACCACTAACATGTTTAAACAAACTTACACTAGTAATAAACACCATCAATATAGCTTTAAAGTTTATTTTTGATTCGTACCGTATCAACTTTGAAGGTTTTTACGTAAACGTGTCAATGGGCTTTTAATAAGCGCGCGGGGATTTTAATCACAATGAAATTTTCTCTGTAACAGTGTGCTGTAGGTCCCTGATTGTACAGGAGGACACTTCAATGGGTTCTTAATCATCACAAGATCGTTGTTTTGGTGACATTCTTTGCAAACAAACTCTCTCTGTGCGTGCGTGCGTGCGTGCGTGCGTGGTGTGTGCGTGTGTGTGTGTGGAAACTAGGAGAGGATGGATTCAATGAAAGCGGTGGGAATAGCTGTGTACTGTCTTGGATTTCAAAATTAAAACGAGCTGGCAGTAATTTGTGATCGATTCTTGTATTTTGATGTACGCATGGTGTGAAAAGTTTTAATTCCTAAATTTCAAGGATAATGGAAGAAGCATCCATGTGCTTTTTTTTAACATTCAGTCCCAGTGTGCATGTGGTTTTGTGAACTTTTGTCATCCGTTCCTACCTGCACACAATAGCCCATTCTTATGTCATCCAAAGATCTTTTGAGGGAGTGGAGTCGGCACTGATCTTAATTTCAGGGAGAAAAATCCCATTGAAGTGGATTCGAACCTCGGTCAGCGGATCGCGAGCGCAATGCGCAACGCTTAACACTAGGCTATCCGGGTATCCCGTGTGTGTGTGTGTGTGTGTGTGTGTGTGTGTGTGTGTGTGTGTGTGTGTGTGTGTGTGTGTGTGTTGGTGTGTGTGTGTTGTTGTTGTTGTTGTTGTTGTTGTGTGTTGTGTGTGTGTGTCATTTTTTTCTTTCTTTTTTTTATATCGAGAATAATGAGTAAGCACTCATGTGCTTTTCTACATCCAGTCCCTGTGTGTATGCAGTTGAGTAAATTTTGTCATCTGTTCCCACCAGCACACAATGGCCTACTCTTTTGAAAAGCGGAACAGGGTTGTGTGTGTGTTCATGCACAAGTGTTCTGATGCACCACGATGTTTCAACATCGCACGACATCATTACTGTGGCAAAGTGAGTTTGTTCCCCTTGGTGGTCAGATGCACTATGTCCCAAATTAGGATATAGCACGTTACCTACCCATTCAACAAAAAACCCCAACAAATGCAGATGATATCAATACTAATCCAATGCTATGTACTCCCTCGTCACTGGGAAAGGTCCTCAGGCATTTCTCTCAAATTTTTTGGTGTTCCAAAATTGAACCAAAAGTTTTGACGCTGTTTGTCACAACTCTGTAGAACCTCAAACCTGTGCTATGATAAATTAAAGCTATTCATGTGATTTGTGTGTGTGTGTGCATGGTATCGTAGTACTTTGTTAGAGGATGGTGTTTGGCCCAATATAGCGGACTTTCGCCCTCTGGGTTTCTGTCAGAGTTACCCCCACCCTTGTCTTCTTTTACCCTGGGAGCCCAGGGGGAAGTTTCCCTTTCGGATGAGACGATAAACTGAGGTTCCGTGTGTTATACATCATTATTTAGCGCACGTAAAAGAACCCACAGCAACAAGGGAGTTGTCCCTGGCAAAATATTATGTAGAAAAAAGCCACTCTGATAGGGAAACAAAGACAGTTGCAGACAGGAAAAAAAAAGGGTGGCGCTGGACTTGTGGCGACGCGCTCTCCCCGGGGAGAGCAGCCCGAATGTCACGCAGAGAAATCTGCTGTGACATAATGTTGGTATAAAATAAAATAAATAAAATGTTAACGAGGACTTTTGATTGCATGATGTGACAGTTATAGGTCACATAAATACGGGATATTTCATGGAGACTACAGAGCCCCTGTTTTCCCGCCCTGTCCTGATAGGAACATCGCCAGTTGGTCCAGGGCTGCTTTGGCAGCTAACCCCCTATCTGCCCACCTGGTTGGGGATGGTCTCCTCGCCAGGTGTGAAGCCATTTTGTATCAACAGATCTGCTAATGACTATAGCAGTGATAAGTTCCTTTATGACAGAAAAAAACCCAGAACTTTGACTGCTCTGCTTTTAATTTGTTCACGTGTTTGACTTAAGGTCATGACAGTGACAAAGCCTGTTGACACTATTTGTCACAACCCTTTAGAACCTCAGATTTTGCCATGAAAAAAATACTTGAAATTAAAAAACAAAATGCGTTGATTATGATGATAGCAGGTAATTCACTTTTTTTTAACAAAGGAAAAAAAATTCAATGCCCTAATCCAAGACTCAAGACTATTCTATTATCTTAGGCACACTGAATACCACCAAAGTGACCCAGCAGCTGTGCAGAGCCCTTCTTGCTGGGTCTCCCTTAGCAGCCAAATGTAGATAAGAGCCCTGTAGACTTTTGCCCCTGAGGATGCAACATATCGAATCTTGGTATGGTTGGACCAGAAATATTAAACTAAAGGGCCTAAAAACAGCCAACAGGAATGTCACAGGAACAAGACAGCAAAACAACCCCAGCAAAAATGAGAGGAAGAGGTGAAACAGGAGGAGGCAGCGGACATATATATATATATACATTCATAGATGCATACATATATACATGCATACATGCATACATGCATACATGCATACATGCATGCATACATACATACATACATACATACATACACACACACACACACACACACACACACACACACACACACACACACACACACACACACACACACACACACACACATGACAGACTAACAGACAGAGACAGAGACAGAGACACAGAGAAAAAAACACACCCACAGAGGCAGGATAGACAGAGGCAGAGAGATGCTCAACATCCCACTGATCTTGGAATGGTCGGACAAGAATATTAAAATGAGGGGCCTGAAAACATGGGGACGGAACGTCACAAAACAAGCACGCTGGCTGATGAACACTGGTCAAATCTGTCCCTGCGTGGTATAAAAACTGATCGAAAAGGGCCGTGTCTCATTCCTGCTGAGAATTACTACTGGCGTTCAGCAAGAAGTATACACATTTCATTAAATAGTGGACTGCAGATCTTGGAGTGTATTGGTCTTTTTTTTTTCTTTTTCTTTTTTTTTTAGAGCCGAAACAGAAAGGATCTCAGTGCGTATGGGTCTTCTGTAAAGTCAAAACGGTAAAGATCTCAGTGCCTATTGGTCTTCTGTAAAGTCAAAACGGTAAGGATCTCAGTGCCTATTGGTCTTCTGTAAAGTCAAAACTGTAAAGATCTCAGTGCCTATTGGTCTTCTCTAAAGCCAGAATTGTAAAGATCGCAGTGCGTATTGGTCTTCTCTAAAGCCAAAATTGTAAAGATTGCAGCGTGTATTGGTCTTCTCTAAAGCCAAAACTGTCAAGATCTCAGTGTGCATTGGTCTTCTCTGAAGTCAAAACTGTAAAGATCTCAATGGCTATTGGTCTTCTATAACATAAAAACTGTAAAGATCTCAGGGTGTATTGGTCTTCTCTGAAGTCCAAACTGTAAAGATCTCAGTGTGTGTTGGTCTTCTGTGAAGTCCAAACTGTAAGGATCTCAGTGTGTGTTGGTCTTCTGTGAAGTCCAAACTGTAAAGATCTCAGTGTGTGTTGGTCTTCTGTAAAGTCCAAACTGTAAAGATCTCAGTGTGTGTTGGTCTTCTGTAAAGTCCAAACTGTAAAGATCTCAGTGTGTGTTGGTCTTCTGTAAAGTCCAAACTGTAAAGATCTCAGTGTGCATTGGTCTTCTGTAAAGTCCAAACTGTAAAGATCTCAGTGTGTGTTGGTCTTCTGTAAAGTCCAAACTGTAAAGGTTTCGGAGTGTATTGGTCTTCTCTGCAAAAGGTTTAAACACAAGAGGACTCCCAGTCATGGAGGGAGAACCTGAGAGAAAAAGACGGAGGCTCTCTGAAGACCCGTCCACCTCACAAAGGCCACGCCTGCCACAGGATGAGGAGGGGGAAGAACAGCAATCCCCACAGCAAGAGGAGAGTGGTGGTGAAGAACCAGAAACATCGCAACAACAACTACAACCATCACAGCCTCAACAACAAGTCATGGGACAGCCGTCAACATGGCAACAAACAGCATCACCAGCACCAGCACCACCAGTGTCACAACATGTTATGGAACAACAATCAACATCACAATCACAGCCACTGTTACCGCCTCTATCAACATCACAGTCACAACAACCGCTACCACACCCCCCACTTCCACCAAGTATTATACAACGACAATCATCAGTTCTCCACCAGATGTTGGAACAATTGTCAGCGCTACCAACACAGCAATCACTAAAACAGGGTATCATGGGGCAATCATCAACGTCACAACAATCCCCTCCACAACAACATCAACACATCATGGGACAATCATCAACGTCACAACAATCGCCTCTACAACATCAACATATCATGGGACAGCCATCAACATCAGGACAATCGCCTTTACAACAACATCAACACATGGAACAGCCATCAACATCAGGACAATCGCCTTTACAAAACATCAACACATGGACAGCCATCAACATCAGGACAATCGCCTTTACAACAACATCAACACATGGGACAGCCATCAACATCAGGACTATCGCCCCTACAACATCAACACATGGAACAGCCATCAACATCAGGACTATCGCCCCTACAACATCAACACATGGAACAGCCATCAACATCAGGACAATCGCCCCTACAACATCAACACATGGAACAGCCATCAACATCAGGACTATCGCCCCTACAACATCAACACATGGAACAGCCATCAACATCAGGACAATCGCCCCTACAACATCAAGACATCCTGGGACAGCCATCAACATCAGGACTATCGCCCCTACAACATCAACACATGGAACAGCCATCAACATCAGGACTATCGCCCCTACAACATCAACACATGGAACAGCCATCAACATCAGGACTATCGCCCCTACAACATCAACACATGGAACAGCCATCAACATCAGGACAATTGCCTTTACAACATCAACACATCATGGGACAGCCATCGTCATCACAATCAACATCCCTACCACAACCAGGACGGAATCCAGTTTTGTCTGACGTAGAAGAGCAAGGTGCAGGTTATAGCCATGAAGAACCAGGACCTAGTGGGGAAGGACCTAGATCTCCGAACATCCTCCACCATGGAATTATGCCCAGAGAAGAGGAGATGGTAACAGATAGAATGTCGAGATATGAGCAGATGATCTGGGAGATGCTGCTGGAGGACGAGGAAGAAGAGGAGGAGGAAGAGGAGGAGGAGAAAGAAGAGGAAGACGAGGAAAAAGAAGAAGAAATGGAGGAGGAAGAGGAGATCCTTACAGACAGAGAGAAACGAGAAAACGAAGAGATGCAACGATACTTCCAACTTCTCGAAGAGGAGGAGCTAGATGACGCTACAAGGGAACACAACAAAACAATGCGAAAGATCCGATGCTCCTATAGTTTCATCATGACTATCTTATACGGATGTGAATCATCGCTTAACTATGGCTCTTACAGTTATAGCCGGCAAATCAGAGACTTTCGCAAAATCTTTCCATTATTTTCAAACGTGGCTTATCTGCTGAGTCAGTATGGCTTTACAATAATAAGAACACGCTTAGGGGACTCGGAAAGAAATATGATAGACGAAGACAAGATAACAAGAAAACTAATGTATGCCAGAGCTCACATGGACAGGCTGGAAAAGCTAAAGAGCATTTATGAAAACTACCCAACCTCCAAGGATGGTGACGATCCTGATCAAAACTATGGTATGTGACTGATGCTATCCTTGTGGATGAAAGTCTGCTTCACATGATTGTAGGGTACCCTTCCTTCCTGCAGATGAAGTGTGTTTTCCTTTCATCCAGGTCAAATATGGTAACTTAATAGCTTTGTGTGTACATGACAAGTCAGCAAGGACACGAGGTGTTACCTTCTGCAGGGATGATTTGGTTTCTGTTGGTGTGGCACACTGGAATCAACTCTGTGTGCCTGTGGTATTTTACATGAAAAGAAAAGTAGGCCATATCTTTGAGGCTGTACATGAATACTTCTTTTTTTTTGCTGGTTTAAAAAAAATGTGTAGTTATGTACTCCCTGTCTTTAAGAGAACAAATTTATTGTGCATACACTTAAGAATTTGTGACGTTGTGAGAAAAGAAAAACTCAACTTCAAATAATTATCTTTCACTGATTATTAGATTGGGTTATATTGTCAGTGATTATTTCTGCACATCATCCTGGAGTGCTCAGTTGTTTCTAAAGATGACCACTACTGTACAAAGCCCTTGATTTTCCACATCCTTTATAGAATGGGACTGCTTTTTTACCTAATGATCAATGTCCATGATCCATATTGTTGTCTTCATAAAGATCAAATCGCTTTGATAATGATATCCATAAAGGCCTATTCTATGTGACTGTATTGTCATTCTTCAAAAACATCAACTGTGTCATGACTGCAATCTCTACAGTAAAAATCAGCTGAAGACTACATGGCATTCCGTATTTTGTGTGACTATATGATGCAGTGCATATTATTCAATATTGAAGTAGCCCAAAAGGACAGCACAGCATTCAACAATTAATCAGCACATGATATGATTCTCCTTACTGAGCTACTGCATCATGTGATTGTTCATTATATTCAGCACCAAATGCTGAAGACCACAAGAAATAATGAAGTGACTGGAATATTGCCTGATTGACGTTAGTATGAAGAGTAACTCTGTGTAGGGTGGGCTGTATGAGACAGCACAGGACTATTCTTCAGGCAAACAATCTGCAGATCTCAAGTCTTCATTCATGTCGGAGCGCCAAACCACAGCATCCACATGACTGGAGTCTGGTAAGTACTGTTGTCACTGTACACACAGGCACAATTTCTTTTTCTCACCCCTCCTCCTCCTCACTGCATCACGTTTTGTAGACTATCTGCAGAGAGCTGTTTGCAACTCATCTTGGCTTCTCTCTTCACTCCTCAAGGAGTCTTTGGAACACTGTGCTGAATTATTCAGACAATGTGTGTCTAGGGCAGCTTGACCCCGACAGAGCCCATCATCTTCAGGTAGCAGGCTGTGTTCTGTATCCTGGACATGCTTGTTACAATCATGGCAGACTACTCGGTTTCCATGGTCAGTATAAAGTCTGTACTAAAATGAATCTTCTTGTAAAAAAAATAAATAACGGTAAATTTCATTGTGTTATAGCATTTTTAGTGTAGCAAGTGAAACCTCAATGGAAAGGATGAGGGTGGGCGAAATGTGCACTGCAGAGGAAATAATAATGAAACAGTAACGATGTACAAGGAGCAAGTCTAGTTGATACAAGACAGCATTTCTCTCAAGATACTGCTTAAAAATAATCGTGGAGTCCACTTTCATATGTTGGCTTGATAAAATGCTATTAAAAACCAAAAGGTAGTGAGTAAAAAGACGCATGAGTGATTATAGTGTTGTTTTTTATTTTTAAAAAAGTCGTTGTTGTTATTAGCACTCTATACAATTGTCATCGTCCTCCTCCTCCTCCTCCTCATCATTGTCATTATCACTATCATCATCACCATCATCATTATGATTATTATTATCATTATATCGCCAAAGTATAATTACCATCATTGTCATTATCACCGGTATCATCATCACCATCATCGTCGTCGTCGTCATGGTCGTCAATATCATCATCACCATCATCACATTCATATTACCATCATTACCATTATTATTATTATTATTATTATTATTATTATTATTATTATTATTATTATTATTATTATTATTATTATTATTATTCATTGTTTTAGATTTGTATTGCAGAACTGTTGGCTTTTCTTACCATAACAGAATTTTTGAAAAAATGTACACTTTTCACTTTGGGGACAGGGAATAAAATGTATTTCTTACCATTCAAATCTCACACCGCAAGGCTGATGAATTAAAGGTTCCACCAAAGTTACAGATTTTTTACCAGTTTAGATAATCAAGGATCTAAACAGCTTTGGAGGAAAATGCACTAGGCTGATAGCCAGTTTCTAAGTATAAATACAACAAATAATACACAGGTATGTTCACTGTACATGAAACTTGAAAGTAGGCAAAAGAAAGAATTTTAATGGAATTGAAAGCGTTAGTGTTTTTATTTCCAAAGAGAACCTTACGGATGTTGAATTTTCCTAATTTCACCTATCCTGCGAATAAACTGATAAAGGTTAGCTGAACATCTATCGTTTGAATAAATTATTGACATTCGCTGATTTGAATATCGGAAAAACTGCTGTGACTCTCACTAGAAATGATTTACCAGTAGCAGAATGCGAATTGTAACACACACAGTCAAAACGATCATACCAATAGTAAAGGCATTACGAAGCTTGAAGCTAGCGAAGAAAAGTGCTTCTGTGCACCAGAATTCAAGGCATAGTCTTGGACCATGAAACCACATTTCATCCTCATTGATCTAGTGTTTCTGTGTGTGCAGATGCTGACAGAAAAGGACAGATCCAGAGCTCAGCATTTGGGGCATCTTTCGGCGCCACTCTTCTGCCAGCAAGTGCTTCACCCCAAATCTTTTCAAGTCTTCAAAGTCACACTATTCTCAAAAGGATAATATGTGTCAGGATGAATCTTTTTTTTCACACCAATCTTGGAAACGGACCCTTACAACAAGTTGTCAATATAGGATTGAAAAAAAACCACAACAAAACAGGGAAGAAGATAATATAAAAGCTATGAATTTTGATAAAATGAGAGAAAAAATAAGAAAAAATACATAGTTCATGAAATGAATTAAGATAAACTGGAAAAAATAAACAAAATACAAAGGCAATAAATGTGGCAAAAACTATAGAACACTAATAGAAACTGTAAACACTTCAACTACTCTGAAATGACAAAAAAGTATATTATTGTGTTTGTGTATATAATGGAATTTGTCAAGAGAAAAAGCCTTTTCCCAATTATCATTCACAAAGAAAAAAAACCCAAAGAATAATGAAGTTTTTTCAGCTGTATGGCTTGAATTTTTAAGAGTTGTTTTTATGTGTGGAAAGCGACTCCAGTTGAAATGAAAAAAGAAAAAAAAAGTAGAAAAAGAAAACGGAGGCACTGAGGGGAAAAACCGAAATTATCTTAAACAATACAAATTCCATTGATTTAGATTTTGTTTGTACGTGTGAAACTCTACATTCAAAGGGTTTTCACTTGAGCTTTCAGACTTTTTTTTTCAATAGGTGGAAATCTCATTGTTGAGTTCCATGTTTCTGATTATACATGAGACATCCACGGTTTTTTTTTAAATTTTTATTCATTACTATGACTAACGACAGTAGAAACATCTTTTATTTATTACCCTTACCTTTGTTTTGATTCTATTCTTGTGTGGTGTGTGCGTGTGGTGGGGGTTGGGGGGGGGGGGGGGGTGGATGGAGATCCTTATACTTGCACATGTACATGAATGTGTGTGAGAGAGATTGTGGAAATAGGGAGAGGTTTTATTCAATGAAAGCGATCGGAGTAGCTGTGTGCTGCCTTGGATTTCAAAAATAAAATGAGCTGGCAGTAATCTGTTATGTGTTTTTGTGTTTGATATCTGCATGTGTGTGCGTGTGCGTGTGCGTGTGCGTGCGTGCGCGTGTGTGTGTGTGTGTGTGTGTGCGTGCGTGGTGTGTGTGTGTGTAAGCACATGCATGTGCCCATGCACATGGGTTCTGATACACTATATTTGAATAACGTGACATATGACAATCTGACAATAGTGAGTCTGTCCCCCCTGAGGGCTGATGCACTATATCACAAACAGGGAAATAACGTTATCCTCATCCCTTGTGTCAACAAAACAATTGCAGATTACATCGATACAAATTCAATGATACATACTCCCCTATCACTTTAACACCTTAGATGACATTGCTGTCAACTTTTTTATAAAAAATTCAGTTCCAGACGACAAAGGGCATTGACTCTCACAACACTTTAGAGCCCCACACTTAAGCAATGATAAAGGTGGATAGTATCAAACAGTTTTCTGGCTGCTATAGCAGTGTATTTCTTTATGAAAGAAAAATCAGAACTTGACTGCTCTGCTTTTAATTTGTTCATGGGTTTGACTTCAGGTCACGAGAGTGACATAGTGTGTTGACACTCTTTGTCACAACTCTTCAGATCCTCAGATTTTACCATGAAAGAATGACTTGAAAAAAAAACAACTAAAATACGCTGATTATGACGATAGCAGGTAATTTATCATTTTAACAAAGAAAAAAGAACTTTGAATACCCTGGTCCTAATTTGCTAGTGTATTGGACATCAAATTGTGACAAAGCCTGTCAAGGCATGTTGTCTCAGAAAATCACACTTTGCCACTTAGCATCAAAAGATGTGCTGTTTATGATGGCGGAAGGTAAGTTGCATGATAAAATAGGGACTGTGAATGCTCTGCTTCTGTTTTGATAAGGCGTTTGACTTCAGTTTTAGATTTTTATTTTTTACATTTTTTTTTTATATCTTATTCTTTTATATCGAGGATAATGGGATAAGCACTCATGTGCTTTTTTTTAAAAATCCGGTCCCCGTGTGTATGCAGTTGTGTAAATATTGTCATTTGTTCCCACCGGCACACAATAGCCTACTCTTACGAAAAGCGGAACAAGATTTAACGTGTGTGCAAGATGTTCTGCGTGCGTTCGCAGATGGGGCCTCAGTTTACAGTCTCGTCCAAAGGACTTTTGGGGAGAGTGGAGTCAGCACTGATGTTAACTCCAGGAGGAAAATCCCCTCCAACAGGAATCGAACTCACACACACATGCACACACGCACACACGCACGAACGCACGAACGCACGCACGCACGCATGCGCACGCGCACGCGCGCGCGCACGCATGCACACACATTATCCTCGATATAAAAGAATAAATAAAACAGAATAAATAAATAAACAAAAATGCACGCACAAACACCTCCTAAGAATAAGCCGAATTTCCAGAGGATGTGACAAAAGGCCGGTTTAAGTCTTAAGTCCTGTCGTATCCCGACTTTTGCACAGTAAAAGAGCCCACGGCACCAAGAGAGGGCTTTACTGTATGCATGCTTACTTAACTATCATTGATATGGATGGCACTTTCTTGTGGCAACACCATGGCCCCAAAGAGGACAGCCTGGCTTGAATATAGCAAGTCAGCCGGAACGAAATCTGGTACAGAGTACGCAACAATAATGGGATATTTTAGTTAAAATAAACATAAAATAGAATAATAATAATATAATATAATAATAATAATAATAATAATAATAATAAAATAAATCATTCAATATGATACACCACAGCACCGCTGCGACATGCACACACATCAGAAACAGACACACAAATATAAGCGTGCTTACGCATGCGCGCGCCCATACACACCTAAAGAATACGCCGTTTTATCTTGAGAATGTGACAAAAGGCCGGTTCTATTCCCGTTCTACCCCGACTTTTGCACGGTAACAGAGCCCACAGCACCAAGATTGTGCTAAACTGCATGCATACTCACTTTTACCAGCATCTTTGATGTGTGTGTGTGTGTGTGGGGGGGGGGGGGGGTATGGTTCTTGAGGCCACATCAGAGCACGAAAGAGCATAGCCTGGCTTGAATACATCAAGTCTGTCAGAAAAAAAACCCCACCTGGTACAGTGTATGGAACAATCCATTGATTACACATAATGAGAATGATATGTACAACACAATGCGCCAAAGCACAGTGCAGGGCCAGAAAAGAGGGAATCCCTAGCACATAATTTCCAGAGGATGGGAATCCTCTTTACACAGACAGGTCCCCAGCATTCCCACCAGTAGGAAGTCTGTTTGATTCATGATTTGCTGACGTTTGTCTAGAAACAGACAGATACAGACAAAGACAGCGAGACATTTCATTTCATACCACGTCATGTCACAGCAAATTGCTCTGCATGAAATTCCGGCTGCTCTCCCCGGGAGAGCGCGTCGCCACAAGTGCAGCGCCTACCCATTTTTTTTTTCCTGTCTGCAACTGTATTTATTTCCCTATCAGAGTGGCTTTTTTTCAGAATTTTGCCAGGGACAACACACTTGTTTCCGTGAGTTCTTTTACATGCGCTAAATAGTGATGTGTAACACATGGGACCTCGGTTTATCGTCTCATCCGAAAGACTAGCGCCCAGACCACCACTCATGGTCTAGTGGATGGGGGA
Organism: Stramonita haemastoma; assembly: GCA_030674155.1. Classification (NCBI taxonomy): domain Eukaryota; kingdom Metazoa; phylum Mollusca; class Gastropoda; order Neogastropoda; family Muricidae; genus Stramonita; species Stramonita haemastoma. The sequence continues at coordinate 26,955,263 of CM060324.1, read as the reverse complement.
AAAGTTTTGGGCCCAAACGGGATTTGAACCACCGAACACTCCAACCCAGACTTTTTGCTTTCTAGGCAGGGGCGTTACCTCTAGACCACTGACCCACCATAGGAGGCGCGGGGTTTTTTCCCCTGCACAGCCATTGATGTCAGAAATACCATGGTCCCATCAAATCTGCAAACACGAATTTTTCATGATTTTGGAGCACGCACTTTAACCAACCGGTGGTGAATTTTCCTTCTGATTTTCTTTTCGAATCAGTATTAAAGAGGCTGGAGTCTGTAGGATTGGTTCTTTTCCTCTTTTCTTTGTTCGCGAAGCTTTAGCCACCTTTTATTCCGAGCAAGTATTTTTTTGGATCGGTCTGAAACATGTTGAGGTTTGTAAGGTCGCTTCTTTCGGCCTCTGTTTCCTTGGCTTTTGAGTGGCTGGGTTCTTCTCTCCACCTAGGCTTAGAGTCTACAGGCGACACTGAAGCACAAGGATGGTCAGAAGAACGCTCACTGGGCGGACAATCACCACTGCCCCAACAACATGTGCAGCAAGACTCAAACAATGAGAAGAAACAGCATAAAGATGAAAAAGTAGAAGAAAGAGAAAAGGAGGAAATAAAAGAAGCAAAACAGGAAGAAGAACAAAACAAGAAGAAGAGGAAGAAGATGGAGAAAAAGCAGAAGAAAAGCTCAAACATAACAAAAACAGAGGAAAGGAAACTGGAAGAGGACAAGAACAGAGTACAGAGAAAGACAGGGGACAGAAACAAATTGCTGAAAGGACTGGAAGCAGGAACACAGTTAATCACCACACTCTAAGACTACAGCTCTTCATCACCCAAACTGGCGTCATGCACCTTATTGACCAATACCATCGGCAGCTTCCTCACATCCCTACCAGTTACAGCCAGGAACCGTACCTCCTCCACAACATTCTCAAGCTGCTAGAGCGTGAGGAAAAAATCGTTAGAAGCATTTATAACATGAAAAGAAGACGGTCGAGCCAAAATAAATCAAGCCAGGTCAATTTAAACTTGCTTTTTCGAAAAATCGTACACGCCAGGTCCCTGTATGAGAAAGCCAGTCTTCGTCTATCTGAATCCCACGCAATGTCAGTGGTTTTGCAAGAACGAGGACAGCGAAGTGTGTCCGTGTGATCCTAGTCTGGGTTCAAATCAGTCAGGAGTCTTCAGCTGGGGTTGTTGTCCACACAGGTATGAATATAGACTGTGCATTTGGAGTGTGCCTTCTTGCCAAGTTTAAAGCTATGATATATGTGCTTGCTTGTGAAAAATGTGTGGTGTGTGTGGTGTGTGTGTGTGCGTGCGTGCGTGCGTGCGTGCGTGCGTGCGTGCGTGTGTGCTGTTGCGTGCGTGCGTGCGTGCGTGCGTGTGCGTGTGTGTGTGTGTGTGGTGGTGTGTGTGTGTGTGTGTGTGTGTGTGTGTGTGTGTGTGACGTAACTCATGTAATAGTGTGTGTGGACGATAACAATAACAAAAATAACAAGAATAACTTTATTCAGTTTTGGCAGGCCATTATTATGGCCCATAGGAACAGCAGTTAACATGTACTGTGTGTGTGTGTGTGTGTGTGTGTGTGTGTGTGTGTGTGTGTGTGTGTGTGTGTGTGTGTGTGTGTGTGTGTGTGAGTGAGAGAGAGAGAGAGAGAGAGAGAGAGAGAGAGAGAGAGAGAGAGAGAGAGAGAGAGAGAGAGAGAGAGAGCTTTTCCATTTTCATGACTCTGTGATAGTGTGGTACCTTTCTGAAAAATGCGGGAAGGAGGTGAGAGAAGGAATGATGGGATATCCTGTCCATTGTTGTAGTCACTGATACAACCTAACCCCCCCCCCCCTCCCTCTCCCCGTCCTCAAAAAATACTCCAGACTGGGTTACTTTTCTTACTTTCCTGACCTTCACACCTTCTCTTTCTACTCCAAAATGTGCCATTTCAGTATAAACTGGACTTCACCGTATTTTCTTTGTGCACTATTTCAATTCTGTGATTAGATGATGGCTGCATAAGCAGTTTGAAAGTTTGTTGTTTCTACTTAATCGTCATCAATCTCTTCTTCTTCTTCTGATTCTTCACCTTCTTTGTCTCCGCATTTTCTTCTTCTTTTCTCCCATTCTTCTTCTTCTTCTTCTTCTTCTTCTTGTTCCTTCTTCTTCTTCTTCTTTTCTTCTTCTTCTTCTTCTTCTTCTTCTTCTTCTTCTCTTTCCTTCTTCTTCTTCTTCTTCTTTCTTCTTTCTTCTTCTTCCTTCTTCTTCTTCTTCTTCTTCTTCTTCTTCTTCTTCTTTCTTCTTCGTTCTTCTCATTCTTCTTTGTATTCTTCGTATTCTTCTTCGTATTCTTCTTCGTATTCTTCTTCGTATTCTTCCATTCTTCTTCGTATTCTTCCTTCTTTCTTCGTATTCGTATTCTTCGTATTCTTTTCTTCGTATTCTTTTCTTCTTCTTCGTACTTCTTCGTATTCTTCTTCGTTTTCTTATTCTTCTATTCTTTTCTTCCCTTCTTCGATTCTCTTCGCATTCTTCTTCTTTCTTCGCATTCTCTTCTTTGCATTCTTCTTCGCATTCTTTTTCGCATTCTTGCATTCTTCTTCTTTGCATTTCCATTCCTTCTTTGCATTCTTCTTCGCATTCTCTTCTTTGCATTCTTCTTCTTTGCATTCTTGCTTCATCTTGCATTCGTCGCATTCTTCTTTTCATCTTTTGATCAATTAATGTATCAGAGAAGAGAAATGGATCCTCTACTTAAAAAGGGAAAAGAGGTTGGAAGAAGTGAGAGATAGGGAGGGAAAGAAAGAGGAGCGAGAGGAGGGAGCAGAATGGATAGAAGAATGATAAACTTTTTTCTCGTCATCGAATGCTCAGACAGCAAACTAGCTTTGTCTGTCCTAATCACAAGCGAAAATACGTTGTGCTGGCATAAAGGGACTGTACTAGCGAGTCAGGCCCAGAGTATTCAACTTCGCCAGCATGGGAGAGAACTTTACGTCTTCCTGAAAGAAAGGCAGACAAGCGGACCAAGATGGCAGAAAATAGGCAAAAAGGAGGTGACAGGAAAAAAAATGGAACACGGTAGAAATAGAGCTGGTATAAAAACAAATTTTAAAAAAAGGAAACACCTGACACAGAATTTCCATGACACAGAATTTCCAGAATGTGGGGATGCTATTTATATTGACAGCCCCCCACCCCACCCCACCCCCAACCCCCAACCTCGTGGTATCCCCACGGTGGAAGAACAGTAAAGAAGATGCACATAAAACAATAATAAGGATCAGGATATGCGTGCATTTCTCTGCGAAGCAATCAAACCAATACGGAACTTAAAATCCGTGAACACGTCTTTTTGCGTGACAGCAAGCTGATTCCGTGTGCCACATGATGAGTAGCAACTCACTGTCACCGCCTGTTCCTGTTCACATCAACACGTCCCAAACATCACTGGCGGCGGACAACTGCTTTTTAGTTCAGCCAAGCCTTGCTCACAACTTCGACATGGACTCTGCAGACAAGACAGACGTGGAGGGGGCACCTCAGGAACAGTCAGCATCCCAACCTTTACCGTCATCATCCTCCCAGCTCATGGAGGAAGAAGCGAAACAGCAGACAGAAGGACAAGAGAAAACGATCTGATGATGATGAAGAGAAAGACGGTGAACAAAGCGCCAAAGAGGAAGAGAAAGAGAAAGATGAAGATGGGGGAAGAAAGAACGAAGAGGAACGAGAAGAAACTGAGCAGGAAAGAGAAAGAGGAGGAGAAGGCGAAGAAGAAGAAGAAGAATGATGATGATAATGATGATGATGATGATGACATTGATGGCTTTGATGACATGCGAGAAGAAACTGAGCAGGAAAGAGAAAGAGGAGGAGAGGGCGAAGAAGAAGAAAAAGAAGAAGATGATGATGATGATGATGATGATGACATTGATGGCTTTGATGACATGGAAGAAGAAGTGGTGAAACATTTCGAATCACTCCAAAACATCACAGATAAGCGAGCAGAGGTGGTGACGGCCATTAAGTCGTATGACGCACAGGTGGGCAGCCCCTACCCCAACTATGTCAATGAGTTGTCTCAAGCCAAAAAGATTCTCCATGCCCTGATTAGGCTGAAGAAGTGCGTAAAACATGCCCGGGTCTACCTCATACACTATCTCCTGATTCCAGGGGAACGCGACATGACCAACAAGCGGCTGATTACGCGGATGATCGTTCAGACACGGTCACTGATCAGCAAATGCCAGCTGCGCTTGGAGGAGTGGTACAACTCTTAAGACGCAAGCACAACAAGCCACAATTTGTTTAAAAAAAAAAAAAAAAAAGAAATATAGGAAAGAACGAAAAAGGAAAGTCAAGCTGATGCTGATGAACAGTCTGTGCATGGTTCGACTTAGGAAGTAGGTGAGTATGGGGAAAAAAACCCCAGTCTGGTTCGTTTGTGTGTTATGATAAGGTAAAGGTAAAAGGTCAAAGGTGTCCCATAACGTATGTCGTCGTAGAGGAATAAGGCGTTCAGAGCTTCTCTAGGGGTCAGCATATTGAGGGCGGCGCCCCATCTCCTCGCTGCTTTACCTTCCCTGACCCTGAGAGGGCAGGTACCCATTTACTGCTGGGTGAACTGGGTGACTGTACTAAAACCAAGGCGCATCAAAAGTCACCCATCCACTTAGTAACCACGCTCGATGATGCTTAGCCTTAGCTTGAGGAAATTGAGCGCTCTGACCACTGGGCTATCCTGTCCCCAAGTTATGATAAGGAAAGTACGCAAAATGTCATTCAAAAGTTTGGTTCTTCTTAAATCATTGAAAACGTATTCCCCCTCCTGTCCGATTAAAAAAAATTACAAATGCCTTGCGTTTCTTTTTTATAGTTAACTGGGTTTTGTCATAAGGAATAATAAAACAAAAATGTATTGCCTTTCCTTCGGTGTTAAGCAAGTAAAAAAAAAAAAAAAATACCAACACCACAAAACCCCTAATCACGAAATCTGCAGATCTGAAACGAAAAAAACCTTTTTATTCCAAAAGGTTGGGAAAGTATTTTGAAATCTTTACACACCTACCCTCCCCCAAAGCAAACAAAAGACTGGTATGCCGTTTGTGCGTTTATTTAAAGCATTTTTGAAGCTGCTGACAAGTGGAATGGTTTTTTTTCTTTTAAACATGTAGTATAAGTCTGAAATCCTGACAAAGCCCAGTAGGGTATTCAGCGCTAAAAGTCACCCCCCCTCTCTCTCTCTCTCTCTTCTCTCTGTCTCTCTGTCTCTCGTCTCTCTCTCTCTCTCTCTCTCTCTCTCTCTCTCTCTCTCTCTCTCTCTCTCTCTCTCTCTCTCTCTCTCTCTCTCGTTCCAAGTCTGGGTGTTAAATACAGACCACTAGGCAGAAACATCCTGTTTGTGATTTACAGAAGAAAAGGCCTCTACCACCATCCCCACGAAAACAGACACTAACGCAGGTAAAACACAGACACTAACGCAGGTAAAACAGACACTAACGCAGTGTAATAACACAGACACTAACGCAGGTAAAACAGACACAACGCAGTAACGCAGAGGTAACTTCCTCCTCTACCCCCCCCCCCCCCCCCCCCCCCCATACTTTCTGAAAATTCTGTGCTAAGAAAACTTTGTCTGTCTGTCTCTGTCTCTGTCTCTGTCTCTCTCTCTCCTCCTCTCCTCTCTCTCTTCTCTCTCTCCTCTCTCTCTCTCCTCTCTCTCTCTCTCTCTCTCTCTCTCTTCTCTCCTCTCCTCTCTCTCCTCTCTCTCTTGGGGGTGTGTGTGTGTGTGTGTGTGTGGTGTGTGTGTGTGTGTGTGTGTGTGTGTGAGTTGGGTTTTTTGTTGTTGTTGTTCGCTCTCCCCCTTTTATCTAAACTTATGTTTTATGAGACTATTTTGATGCTAGATGGTGGTGGATTGATGTTCAGTCATTTAGCCTCATTATATTCTCATGTTTGCTCTTTAATTATTGCGCCCTTTTGTGTGTGTGTGTGTGTGTGTGTGTGTGGTGTGTGTGTGTGTGTGTGTGTGTGTGTGTGTGTGTGTGTGTGTGTGTGTGTGTGTGTGTGTGTGTGTGTGTGGGAAATTGGGGTTTTTTGTTGTTGTTGTTCTTTCCCCCTTTTATCAATTCATGTTTTATGGGACTATTTTGATGTTAGATGGTGGTGGTTTGATGTTTTCAGTCATTTAACCTCATCATATTTTCATGTTGCTCTTTAATTATTGCGCCTTTTTTATTATATTTTTTTTTGTTTTGTTTGTTTTTGCTTTGTTTATTTTTTTGTTTTGTTTATTTTTTTTTTTGTTTTGTTTTTGTTTTATTATTCAAATCAAAATCATCATTGATTCTTACTCCATATTTTGTTTCTGAATGAGTGCCTTTTTATAACATTACCTTAATATTGTATCTCTGTCGTATTCCTTACCTGTTGTTGTTGTGCTTTCCCCTCTTTTATCAAAATCTTATGTTTTATGGGACTATTTTGATGATAGATGATGGTGGATTGATGTTTCTAGTCATTTAACCTCATCATATTCTCATGTTTACTCTTTAATTATTGCGCCCTTTCTTTGTTTGTTTTGTTTTTGTTTGTTCTTTGTTTTTCTTGCTTTTTTTTATTCAACTCAAAATCATCATTGATTCTTACTTCTCATCTTCGTTTCTGAATCAGTGACTTTTATAACATTACCGTAATATTGTATCTCTGTGTTAATTCTTGCCTGTTGTTTGATGCTTGGTATGGTTCCTTACTTTTGGTATTTGGATCATTATAATTGTTGATTTTATTTATATTTTTATTGGCAGTATCTCTCCCCCCCCCTCCAATATTAGTTAAAAAAAAGTTTCCCCCCGTTTATCCAAATGTATGATTTATATCACATGTATAACTTTTGACAGATGGTGGTGGATTGATGTTTCCAGTTGTTTATTTCATCTTGTTCTCTTGTTTGCTCTTTACCTATTAACACTTTTCTATTCTTCCATAATCAAAATCTTTTTATTGTGACTTCTGATTTTGTCTTCTGATCGAGTGCATTTTTATTACCTTATCATATATAGTGTCCTTATTCTTGCGTGTTGCTTGGTACTGCGTAAAATTTTATTGTTTAGTATCTTTTCATCTTGATGTATCCCTGAAAAGGGCGGGGACTGGATGTAAAAAAGCACACGAGTGCTTATCTATTATCCTCGAATAAAATACTTTGCCTTGCCTTGCCTTGCCTTGCCTTGCCTTCTCCTCTTCTCTCTCTCTCTCTCTCTCTCTCTCTCTCTCTCTCTCTCTCTCTCTCTCTCTCTCTCTCTCTCTCTCTCTCTCTCTCTCTCTCTCTCTCTCTCTCCTCTCTCCTCGCTCGCTCGCTAGCTCTCGAGGTCAGAACACTGCGCTGGCAATTTGACGACCCGGATTCGATTCCCGTTCGAGCAGATTTTTCTCCTGGAGTTAACATCAGTGCTGACACCACCCTCCCCCAAAGTCCTTCGGATGAGACTATAAACCGAGGGCCCGTGTGTTAACGCACGCAGAACATCTTGCACACACGTTAAATCCTGTTCCGCTTTTCGTAAGAGTAGGCCATCGCGTGCCGGTGGGAACAGATGACATTTACAAAACTGCATACACACGGGGACTGGATGTAAAACAGCACAAGACTGCTTATCCCATTATCCTCGTTATAAAAGAATAAGAGAAATGATGTTCTGCATTCTTCCTTGTCAATTGCTCTGCTTAGTTTTCAAAGAGGTTTAACATTTCTTTTCGTTTCATACTTTACATGGCATTTTACCCGGGTTCCTTTTTGCATCTGGAATGACCACAGAGTATGTTGTCCTAGCAGTGTTATTTGCCTATTATGGCACTTTTCATATCAGTTATAGTATTTTGAATTAATGTTTTTTATTTTGCTCATTTTTGTAACCTGGGGTGATGTATTAAACCATATGGCTGTGGTTCTCACTACAGCCTGATTTTGTCGTCCTTACGAAATGAAATGATTAAGGCACTTTGTCCTTAAAATGTTTTTCAGGCTGACGAGTGTTGGGTATTTTAAGTAGTGAAGCGGTCTCGGCTTTGAACTTAAGGTAAATAGTAGGCCAATCTTTTAGCCTGAAGAAGTTTTAGAATAAACCGAAAATATGCACTGCCAGGCACTTGGGTGTCTTTACTTGTCTGCTTTTATAAGGTAAATACTATTGCGATTTACTGGAACTAAGGTCCCAGCCCTGCCGTAGCCTTCGGGGTTGGTAGGGTTATGAACAACATGAAACTAAATGAAAATGAGTAGACAGAGCAGACAGAAATCTGGGATCGTCTTGATTTCGAGAAGAAATGAAGATGCTCTAGATGATTTTGTGCTGAAGTCAAGAAGTTTGTGGTATGGACCGTTTCTGCTGTCCATTGTTAAGTGGAGGGAAAGAGTCTGGACAATGTCTTAGACGCAGGAATATAGCTACCTAAATGGTTGGGGGGGGGGGGGGGGGGGGCGTCGCTTATGCAAACATTTGATCATTGGTGAACCTCAGAATTCTAGTCAAGAATAGGAAAAAAACCAAGACAAGCTTCCAAGTTAATGTGGCAAAGCTGGCCTATTACCGTGTTGCTTGATAGGAGGGGAAATAGATCTGTACAATGCATTTGCAAAGCCAAGGGAACCCAATGTAAGCAAGCGCGCATGCGTGCATGTGTGTATATGTATGTGTGTTTGCGTGCGTGCGTGTACGTGTGTGTGTGCGTTCGTGCGTGTATGTGTGTATGCGTGCGTGCGTGTGTGTATGTGTGCGCGCGTGTGTGTGTGCACGTTTGCAGGTCTATGTGCATGCACATGTGGCATACGTGCATATGTGTATTATGTGCGTGTTGCATGCATGTGTGCTTGTGCGCGCATGTGTGCGAGTGAATGCAAGCGCATGTTTGTGATTGTGCATAGGCATTGAAGTGTTCAAGTTTATGAATGCTCTCCATAAGCCGTATGCACAAGTTTGATAACAATATTGCATAATTCACTGATATGATCTGTGTGTGTGTGTGTGTGTGTGTGTGTGTGTGTGTGTGTGTGTGTGTGTGTGTGTGTGTGTGTGTGTGTGTGTGTGTGCGCAGATCTGAACAGGTCCTATTGTCTGCGCCCCACATGTGGATGGTCTTCTGACAAAGAACTTCACCCGACTTTTTTCAATACCTAATCAAGGTCACACCATTCTGGAAATATTTGTAAGAGTATTCATTTTTTTTAATTATTTTTTTTAAGGGACTTAGAGATAAAAGCCTACTACGATAATCGTGTCAAAAAGAGATTTTTAAATAGAATAAACGAGAAAAAATATAGGTTGGGCGGAGAGAGAGAGAGAGAGAGAGAGAGAGAGAGTAGGAGAGAGAGAGAGAAGAGGAGAGAGAGAGAGAGAGAGAGAGGTGTTTAGGAACTCAATATTAATGACATTCTGTGTTTTCTTTTGTTTTGTTTTTTGCCACATTATACATTGAATCGAGAGAAGATGAAAAAAATGGTCCCATCTACCCAGCATTAGGGAAAGAGTGTATGTAACTGACTGAATTAGAAACATGGCTTGAAGTTTTAGCGAACACATACTTTTTAATCTGTGAAAACGAACTTCATTTTAAAGGGAAGAGGAAAATTACCCACTAGCCTAAGGGGGGAAAACTGAAGAGAAACCAAAGAAACGAATGAAATAACTGACTGTGTGTGTGCATGCATGTGTGCTTGTGCATGCATGTGTGCGAGTGAATGCAAGCGCACGTTTGTGATTGTGCATAGGCATTGATGTGTTCAAGTTTATGAATGCTCTCCATAAGCGGTATGCACAAGTTCGATGACAACAATATTGCATAATTCACTTATATGATCAGCATGTGTGTGCGTGCGTGCGTGCGTGCACGCGCGTGCGCGCGCGCGCGCGTGTGTGTGTGTAGATCTGAACAGGTCCAAACTATTTCTTTTTTAAAACTAAGTTTTTTTTAGTCCACAATTTGAAATCAGAAGGCTGTTTTTTGGTGTGTTTTTTTTTTTTTTTTTTTTTTTAAACGTTATCACTGTTTCAATACAGATGAATCTTTCTCGGAAATTATTGCGGATTGTTTTTAGCTCTGCTTTTTGACATTTAATTTGCAACTGGAAATTGTATGGGGTGAAATTGGGACGTCGAATCATCATTCATTATTATTATTATCACCAGTAGAGGCACCTTGATTTTTATCACTATCAGAATTTTCTTGACGCTGTATACCCACTGTGTGTGTGTTGTGTGTGTGTGTGTGTGTGTGTGTGTGTGTGTGTGTGTGTGTGTGTGTGTGTGTGTGTTTTCGCACACGTGTGTGTCTGTGCGCGCGTGCACACGCGTGCGTGCGTGTGTGTTTGTGCATGTGTGTATGCGCATGCACGCGAGCGTATATGTGTGCACGTGTGTGTGCGCATGTGTGTGTGCGTGTCCGTGCACTTTGTATGCCCACAGGTGTATGAGAGAGGTTGTGACAAGTAGGAAGAAACTTTACCCAATAAGTGATTGAAGTGGCTGTGCATTTTCTTGATTTTCAAGAATAAAACAAGCTGGCAGTAAACTGGGGTCTGTCTCGTGTGTGTGTGTGTGTGTGTGTGTGTGTGTGTGTGTGTGTGTGTGTGTGTGTGTGTGTGTGTGTGTGTGGTGTGTGTGTGTGTGTGTGGTGCGTGCGTGCGTGTGTGTGTGTGTGTGTGTGCTGTGTGTGTGGTGTGTGTGTGTGTGTGTGTGTGTGTGTGTGTGTGTGTGTGTGGTGTTTACATTTTTTTTTGTATGGAGGATAATGGAGTAAGCACTCACTTCTCTGTTTCTAACCAAACGGCATCTTGTTGTTTGTTACACCCTCTCTGCCGTTAATTTAATCCCTGATCTCGGCTGTGGAGAATAGCATAACCTAATGGTTAGAGTCTCATCTCACTATCTGGAAAGGTTGAGAGTCTAGGTTTAAGGGTCTGTTGTGGTATTCATCCTAGGAAAAGAAGGTGGCAGGTCGGTAAGACATTCACCTGCCCAACAGGTAAACCGTGAGGTTCTGGGTTCGATTCCCACCCTTGCCCTTTCTTCTCAATTTGACGAAAAAAACCCAACCGAATGTCAAAGTCCCTCGGATAAGACTATAAAATCAAGGCTCCGTGTGCGAATGCATGTAGAACATCTTGCGCACAAGTTTTTAAAAAATTGAGTAAACCATTTCGTGCCGGTAGGAACAAAGGACATTTTTGTCTTTTTTTTTTTTTAAATGCACGCACACCGGTGTTACGTTTAGACACCTAAACCGAAGTCGGGAATGCGTCTACCTAAATGGTGAGGTGGATGAGAGCAGGGGGGGTGGGGGGTGGGGGGAGAGCTAGTACGGACTGCATACGCAAGAATCTCATCTTTGGTGAACCTCGGAGCTTTAGCCAAGGATCGAAAAAATCCAAGAGCAAATCAGTCCCTTGGAGTTAACATTGGTATTGTATTGTATTGTATTGTACTGTACTGTACTGTACTGTATTGTATTGTATTGTATTGTATTGTATTGTATTGTATTGTATTGTATTGTATTGTACGTCACTTTAAGTCACGGTAGATTTCTATCCGAGAAATTTGGGCTGCTCTCCCCCGCAAGAGCGCGTTGCCACACGAGCAGCACCACCCTTTTTTTTTTCTTTTTCTGTGTGCAGCTGCTGCCTTTGTTTCCATATCAGAGTGACTTTTTACTACAGGATTTGGCCTGGGACAACTCTCTTGTTGCCATGGATTCTTTTACGTGCGCGAAATATGTGTAACACACGGGACCTCAATTGATCGTCTCATACGAAAGACTAGCACCCAAACCACTACACACGATCTAATGAGTGAGAGACATGTTTTGGGCCCAAACGGGGGATCAAGCCACCACACACTTCGGACCCGGACTTTTCGCTTCTTAGGCAGGTAGGTTACCTCTAGGCCACCAATTCACCGTAAGGCATTGACTCCACTCCTTTGAAATCTTTTCGACGATACTATGAACCAGAACCCTGAACCCAAACGCATGCAGATCATCTTGTTGACACAGTAGACCCCCGGCGTATTTTCAGCACAAAACAGGCCGGGGTCTACTGCACAACGTCCCCAGCATGCATGTATCCTGCTTCGTGGAGGGGTGGATCTGCTGGATTCATGTGGCATGTGTGATGGAGGTGACACCAACGTGCCCAGCATGCATGTATCCTGCTTCGTGGAGAGGGGTGGGATCTGCTGGATTCAACTTGCCCACAACACTTTGAACGAAATTCAACTGCAGAGTGCTAGTGACAGACAGACAGACAGACAGATATAGAAAAAGAGAGAGAGAGAGAGAGAGAGAGAGGAGAGAGAAGAGAGAGAGAGAGAGAGAGAGAGCAGAAGACAGACAGACAGAAGACAGACAGACAGACAGACAGACAGACAGACAGACAGCAGACAGACGGATAGACAGATAGACGGATAGACGGATAGACGGATAGACGATAGAAGAGAGAGAGGGGGGGGGGGGAAGAGAAAGAGAGAAACGCACATGGCCACAGATGCAAAAAAGACAAAAATAAAGAGAAACACACACACGCACGGGCACACGCACGTGTACGCACGCACGCACACACACACAAACACACACACATGCACACGCACGGGCGCGCACACACACACACACACAAACACACACGCACACATACGCACGCGCAAAACACACACACACACACACACACGCGCGCGCGCGCGCGCGCGCCGCGCGCGCACGCGCTTTTTGTAAGAGTAGGACATTGTGTGCCGGTGGGAACAGATGACAAGATTTACATAACTGCAGACACACGAGGATTGGATGTAAAAAAACCAAACAACATATGAGTGCTTATTCCATTATCCTCGATATAAAAGAATACATAAATATAAAACAATAAATAAATAATAGATAAGAAATAGATAAAATTTAGTAAATAAATAAACACACACACAAAATTGAACTGTTTTATAATAAGTTTATAATCATGTTTTTTCTAGCCAATGGTTTACAGCATTGTATTCATTGGTGTGTGTGTAAGTGAGTGAGTGAGTGTGTGTGTGTGTGTGTCTGTGTGTGTGTGTGCAAGCGCGTGCGCGTGTCGTGCATGCGTGCGTGCGCACGCGTGTGTGATATTTTTATTTGAAGTTATCTTAAAATGTTTGAACCATGTGAAATGTGGCTGTCTTGTGTCTTTTGAGATTATCATTCGTATCAAAATGCCTGTCAGTATTATAATTGCCCTGATGGGATGATTAAAGTGCTTTTGATTGACCTGACTTTTCTTGACTGTACACAACACACGCGCGAGAGAGAGAGCACACACACACACACACACACACACACACACACACACACACACACACACACACACACACACACACACACACACACACAGACTCACGTGACATGAGAAGAGAGGAGAGAGAGAGAGGAGAGAGAGAGAGAGAGAGAGAGAGAGAGAGAGAGAGAGAGAGAGAGAGGAGAGGAGAGAGAGGAGAGAGAGAGAGAGAGAGAGAGAGAGAGAGACGTAGAGACTCGTGACATTGACCTCCAACAGAAAGCGTGCCTGCTAATGAACACTTGTCAAGTCTGCCCCTCCCCCTCCCCCCAATGTTAAAAAAACAAACAAATAAAAGTTGCTGCATCCCATTCCGGCCTACAAAACAAAATCTGGTCTCCTGTCAGAATTGTAAAGATCTTATTGTGTAGTGGTATCCAGTCAGAATTGTAAAGGTCTTGTTGTGTGGTGGTCTTCAGTCAGAATTGTAAAGGTCTTGTTGCGTAGTGGTCTTCAGTCAGAATTGTAAAGGTCTCATCGTGTACTGGTCTTCAGTAAGAATTGTAAAGATCTTCAACTGGAATTGTAAATTTTTCAGTATGTAATAGTCTTCTCTCAACCCCCCCCCCCCCCCCCCCCAAGACGGTAAAGATTTCGGTGTGTATTACACTTCCCTGCAAAAGGTTTGAACACAAGACCACTCCCAGTCATGGAGGGAGAACCTGAGAGAAAAAGACGGAGGCTCTCTGAAGACCCGTCCACCTCAGAAAGGCCACGCCTGCCACAGGATGAGGAGGGGGAAGAACAGCGATCCCCACAGCAAGAGGAGAGTGGTGGTGAAGAACCAGAAACATCGCAACAACTGCAACCCCAACAGCAACAAGTGGAACAGCCATCAACAGCGCAACCACACCAACCACCACCACCACAACACGTCATCGAACAGCCGTCAACATCACGCAACACCACCACCACAACCATACGACATTGAACAGCCATCGACGTCGCAACACACCACAACAGTATGTCATTGAACAGCCTTCAACATCACAGCAACAAACCACAACAACAATATGTCATTGTACAGCCATCAACATCCAGGAACAACTACCACAACAACAAATATTATTGTACAGCTTTCAACATCGCAACAACCACCACAACAACAAGACGACATTCAACAGCCATCAACATCACAGCAACCACCACCACAACAACAGTATGTCATTGTACAGCTATCAACATCACAGCAACTACCACAACAACAATACATTGGACAGTCATCGACATCACAAACAACCACCCACAACAACAGTACGACATTGTACAGCCATCAACATCACAGCAACCACCACAATACAATATGACATTCAACAGCCATCAACATCACAAAAGCCACCACCACAACAATACGACATTGGACAGCCATCAACATCACAACAGCCACCACCACAACAGTATGTCATTGAACAGCCTTCAACATCGCAACAACACCACAACAACAACAGTACGACGTTGAACAGCCATCAACATCACAGCAACCCCACAACAACAGTATGTCATTGTACAGCCTTCAACATCGCAACAACCACCCCAACAACAATACGACGTTGAACAGCCATCATCACAGCAACCACCACAACAACAGTATGTCATTAGACAGCCATCAACATCGCAACAACCACCCCAACAACAGTACGACGTTGAACAACCATCAACATCACAGCAACCACCACAACAACAATACATTGGACAGCCATCGACATCACAGCAACCACCACAACAACAGTACGACATTGTACAGCCATCAACATCGCAACCACCACATCAACAATACATTGGACAGCCATCTACATCACAGCAACCACCACAACAACAATACGACATTAGACAGCCATCGACATCACAGCAACAACTACCACAACAACAATACATTGTACAGCCTTCAACATCATGGCAACAACCACCACAACAACAGTATGTCATTGTACAGCCATCAACATCCCAGCAACCACCACAACTACAATACGACATTGGACAGCCATCAACATCACAACAACAACCACAACTACAATACGACACTGGACAGCCATCAACATCACAACAACCACCACAACAACAATACGACATTGGACAGCCATCAACATCACAACAGCCACCACCACAACAGTATGTCATTGTACAGCCTTCAACATCGCAACAACAACAACCACAACAGCAGTACGACGTTGAACAGCCATCAACATCACAGCAACCACCACAACAACAATACGACATTGAACAGACATCAACATCACAGCAACCACCACAACAACAATACGACATTGGACAGCCATCAACATCACAGCAACCACCACAACAACAATACGACATTGAACAGCCATCGACATCACAGCAACCACCACAACAACAATACGACATTGGACAGCCATCAACATCACAGCAACCACCACAACAACAATACGACATTGGACAGCCATCAACATCACAGAACCAACCACCCAACAACAGTATGTCATTGAACAGCCGTCAACATTGCAACAACCACCACCTCAATTTGTCATTGAACAGCCTTCAACATCGCAATCACCAGAACAACAATATGTCATTTTACAGCTTTCAACATCACAGCAACAACCACAACCACAACAGTATATTACTGTACAGCCTTCAACATCGCAACCACAACCACCACAACAACAGTCTGTCATTGAACAGCCTTCAAATTTACAGCAACCGCTACAACAACAACAGTATGTCATTGTACAGCCTTCAACATCACAGCAACAACTACCACAACAACAATATGGCACTGTACAGCCATCAACATCACAGGGACAACTACCACAACAACAATATGTCGTTGAACAGCCGTCAACATTACAGCAACCACCACCACAACAACAATACGACATTGAACAGCCGTCAACATCACAGCAACCACCACAACAACAATACGACATGAACAGCCATCGACATCACAGCAACCACCGCAACAACAATACGACATTGAACAGCCATCGACATCACGCAACCACCACAACAACAATATGTCGTTGAACAGCCGTCAACATTACAGCAACCACCACCACAACAACAATACGACATTGAACAGCCATCGACATCACAGCAACCACCGCAACAACAATACGACATTGAACAGCCATCGACATCACAGCAACCGCCACGGCAACAACGAATGATTCTGAAACAGCCATTACTATCGCAAATACTACAAATAGCACGACACGTCGTGGAACAACAGCCGTCGACATCGCAAGAAGCAGCACCACAAAAACACACACCATCTTGAGACGACTATTGGCACCGACAACGCAGCAGCCATTACAACAGGGGGTCATGGGACAACCATCGACACCACAACAACAACCACCACCCCTACAAACAACAACGATTCGTCATGGAACAACCATGGACATCAAACAACAACAACAACAACAACAACAACAACAACAACAACCCATCTTGGAGCAACCATCAACATTACAACAACTACAACCACCCCTACAACAACAACGATTCGTCATGGAACAACCATGGACATCACAACAACAACAACAACAGCCCATCTTGGAACAACCATCAACATCACAACAACAACAACAACCCATCTTGGAGCAGCCATCAACATCACAACAACAACAACCACCCCTACTACAACAACGATTCGTCATGGAACAACCATGGACATCACAACAACAACAACAACAACAACAACAACAACAAACCTATTTTGGAACAACCATCAACACCACCACCACAAGAACAACAACCCATCTTGGAACAACCATCAACACCACCGACACCACCACCACCACAACAACAGCAGGAGATGAAGGAAGAATCCTCACCATTTAAACGACCACGAACACCACCCCCTAAAAGGAGCAAGGGGCACGCCTCAAGGTCACGACAATCACCATCACCGCCACGACATTCACCCCCTCGACAACCATCGTCATCCCAACAGTCACCCCCACGACGACATCAACACATCATGGGACAACCATCGTCATCGTCATCCCAACAGTCACCCCCACGACGACATCAACACATCATGGGACAACCATCGTCATCGTCATCCCAACAGTCACCCCCACGACGACATCAACACATCATGGGACAACCATCGTCATCGTCATCCCAACAGTCACCCCCACGACGACATCAACACATCATGGGACAACCATGTCTCGTCATCCCAACAGTCACCCCCACGACCAACACATCATGGACAACATCGTCACCAAGTCACCCACGCGACATCAACACATCATGGGACAACCATCGTCATCCCAACAGTCACCCCCACGACAGCATCAACATATCATGGGACAACCATCGTCATCGTCATCCCAACAGTCACCCCACGACAACATCAACACATCATGGGACAACCATCGTCATCCCAACAGTCACCCCCACGACAGCATCAACATATCATGGGACAACCATCGTCATCGTCATCCCAACAGTCACCCCCACGACAACATCAACACATCATGGGACAACCATCGTCATCCCAACAGTCACCCCCACGACAGCATCAACATATCATGGGACAACCATCGTCATCGTCATCCCAACAGTCACCCCTCGACAACCATCTCCATCCCAACAGTCACCCCCTCGACAACCATCTCCATCCCAACAGTCACCCCCTCGACAACATCAACACATAAATGGGACAGCCATCCACGTCACAACAATCGCCAGAAGAAGAACATCAATACATGATCTTGCTCCCACCATCGATGTCATACCAACAATCGCCACAAGAAGAACAACATCAATATATGATCTTGTTCCCACCATTACCATCACAGCAACCACCACCAGAAGAACATCAACACGTTATGGTACAACCATCAACGTCACAACAACCACCACCACAAGAACATCAACACGTCCTAGTACAGCCATCAATGTCACAACAACCACCACAACAAGAACGTCAATACGTCCTCGTACAACCATCGACGTCACAGCAACCACCACAACAAGAACGTCAATACGTCCTCGTACAACCATCGACGTCACAGCAACCACCACCACAAGAACGTCAACACGTCCTCGTACAACCATCGACGTCACAGCAACCACCACAGGGTCAGATTTGGGCTGGAGAAGGAGAAGCTCAGCCAGGGCTAAGCCAGGAGGGAGCAGAGGTGAGGAGGGGAGATGAGGGAGCTGTGGATCTCCTCTGCCATGAAGAACTACCCATGGAAGAGGAGGAGGTGCTAGTAGTGGGTAGAAGGAGGAACCGTGAGCAGTTGAAGGAACCTGGGGGAGAAATTCAAGGAGCTATGGATGTCTTCTTCCATAAAGATGTACTAAGAGAAGGGAAGGAGATGGAAGTGGGTGGGGGGAGGGAAGAGGAGAAAAAAGACAAGGGTGGAAACAAGGATGACGATGAAGACGAAGACGACGAAGAAACTCGAAGCTTCTTCGAAAATCGTGAAGCGGAGTACCTAAAGGAAGCCACAATACAACACGACAGGACTATGGAAAAGATTCGAGCTTATCACAGCTTAATCATGGATGTGGTTCGGAGAGATGAATCAATGCCCGATGGCATGTCTTACACTTATCCACAGCATGTCAAAGCTTTTCGTAAAATCTTTCCCTTATTTTCAAACCTGGCCGACGAATTGAGTCAGAGTCACAATACCATAATAAAAACACGCTTGCGTGCCTCAGAGAGAAGAATGTTGGACAAAAACCTGTTATCGAGAAAAATGATACATGCCAGGGCTCACGTAGCCAGACTGTGTGGATATATGGGCGTTCACCAGAACTACCCTTTCTGAAAGAACGGTGCCAGTCTTCGGCCGCATCAACAGTCTTTGACTGATGATCTGGTCGTGGATGAAAGTCAAGTGCCAGAGACTGGTGTGGCACCTTAGCTTTCTTTCATGGAGATGACATGTGTCTTCGTTTGTTATCATTGTCCAAGTCAAGTGTGGTGATGTGATAACTCTCTGTACACATTCAAGCCTTCAAAGTGATAGTACCTTCCACAGGGCTGGTTCAGTGTTCCTGTGTGTATCATACATTCGAATCAGATTTGTGTGAATATATGGTACTTGTTTTTTTTTTTAAAGGCCTTGCTTTATCGTTGAGGCAGTGTATGCCATTTTTATAGCTAACCCTATACTACATGATATAGAAGGAAACAGTGCCTGTTTTCCAGATGACAACTAAATTCTAAATATTTTTTCTTCAAAAGGGTCAAATCTGCGGCCTAAGCTATCAGTTCTATATAACCACTTGACTTGCTCAATTACGAGCAAACATGTCTATTATTGTACAAAGTCGCTGAATTTTTACATTGACCAGCTTTCATGATCGATTATATTTTATCATAACTATCAAGTCTTCTTGATGATTAGCTCCACAAAGACCTAATGTGCGGGACTTTCTCGCGCCACTCTTCAATAAAGGTCACCTATGTGAGACTACAGGTTCAAGAATAAGAATTTTTTTAATCTGAAGACTGAACGGCATCAATTTGAGTGGCTACATTACACAGCTGACAGCATTCAACATGCATTGCCACATGTTAACTGTACAATATTAAACAAGAGACGAGTGTATGATATGATTCACTGTGTGGAACTACCGCACAGCATCAATTCTTCAAAAGGACCTTCCAAAAGGATCAAGTTCCTGGACTACTGCCTGATTCACGTTGCTATGAAGAGTAACTCTGTGTTTAGTCGGCTCTTGGAGACAGCACGGGGCTATTCTTCATGCACCCAATCTGCAGACTTACTTCAATCTTCGTTCCAGCCAGCACGCCAGACGACAGCATCAACAGGATCAGAGTCCGGTAAGTACCCTTTGTCGTTGCTACATCAGACAGGATTTCTGTTCGCACCCCTCCTCCTCCTCCTCCTCCCTGCCTAACAGTCTATTGGCAGCCTGTAAATGGCTGGTTGTGACTTGCCTTGGCTTCCCTCTTAACTCCTCAAGGAGTCACTGGGACACTGCGCTGACTTTTTTAGTCAGTGTGTCTTGGGCAGACTGAACCTGCTGGAGCCCATCAGCCCTCAGGTTGCAGGTTGTGTCCTAGATAACTTCTTTCTTCTTCTTCTTCTTCTTCTTCCTCGAACACTCGAGCAGCAACTCATTGTGGTCTGTCATATGACCGAATATGCGTCGCACTGCCGTTAAGCGCCTGACAAGTCAGGCCTAGTGCATCCTACTTCAGCATGGGGTACAATTGTTATACTTATTTCATTTTTTATTTTATACCACTTTGTCACAGCAGATTTCTCTGCGTGAAATTCGGGCTGCTCTCCCCAGGGAGAGCGCGTCGCCACAAGTGCAGTGCCTACCCATTATTATTTTTCCCCTCAGGGATGGTGTCTAAACACGACACCTGTGTGCATGCTGGTTTATATATTATTATATATATATATATTATATATATATATATATATATATATATATATATATTTTTTTTTTTTTTTTTTTTTTTTTTTTTTTTTTTCATCCGCTCCTACCGGCACACGATGGCCTGATCTTCCGAAAGGCGGAACGGGATTTAAACGTGTGCGAAAGATGTTCTGCGTGCGTTCGCACACGGGGCCTCGGTTTATAATCCCATCCGAAAGTCTTTCTAGAAAAAAAAAGGTAGGAGTATAGACCAAGAAGGCAAAAAAAAAAAAGACAAGAAAAAATCTCACAGGAAGAAAAGGAACAAGGCAGAAAGAAAGAGAGGGATAGAAAAGAGGGAATTCCTAGCACAGAAATTCCTGAATGTGGGGATGCTATTTATACTGTCAGGCCCCCGGCATCTTCGCGGCGGAGCCCTAGATGACTGTATTATCCAAGCCAGACCCTGCTTCTTTTATATGTGTAGTAGTTTGTATGCTCTGGTGCATCTGTTTTGTGAAAATGGGGAAATGGTGGTGGATCGGGGATGTAGAGGTAACGCGCCTGCCTAGAAAGCGAAAAGTCTGGGTCAGAGTGTGCGGTGGTTCGAATCCCTTTTGGACCCCAAACTTTTCCCCCATCTATTAGATCATGAGTGGTGGTCTGGGTGCCAGTCTTTCGGATGAGACGATAAACCGAGATCCCGTGTGTTACACATCTTTATTTAGCGCATGTAGAAGAACCCACGGCAACAACAGAGTTGTCCCTGGCAATATTCTGTAGAAAAAGCCACTCTGATATGGACACAAATACAGTTGCAGACAGGAAAAAGAAAATAATAATAAAGGGTGGCGCTGCACTTGTGGCGACGTGCTCTCCCCGGGGAGAGCAGCCCAAATTCCACGCAGAGAAATCCGCTGTGACATAAAGTGGTTTAAGATAAAATAAAATAATTCACGCCACTGACCATGGCTGACCTACTTGACCATGAAAGCTGGATGGGTGTTCGTTAACCCGTGCGCAATATCATGTTTTAATGGGATTGCTCATGGGACCTTGGTTTATAGTTTCATCTGAAGGACTCCCCCATGGCGATACCAGGGGCCTGTCCATATGAATAGCATCCCCGCCTTCTGGAAATTCTGTGCAAGGAATTCCCTCTTTTTCCATTCCCCTCTTTGTTTCTGCCTTGTTCCTTTTCTTCCTGTCATCCCCCGTCTAGACTCGTCTATGTTTTTCCTTCTCGATCTGTTCTCCTGCCTTTCTTTGCAGAAAGACCTAGAAGACAATGATCCTCTCCCACACCAAAGTCCAATGCTCTGAGCCTGACATGTCAGGTGCTGAACAGCAGCACAACGCGTTTTTGCTAATATGACAGACAACAAGAGATCTAGTTGCTGTCTGAGCTTTTGATGAAGGGAAAGAAGATGTGAAGGATTTCCACAGGGGTGGAGTAGTGCCGATGTTAACTCCAGGCGGGATCTTTAAGAAACGCAACACCTGATACTCAGACCCAGGGTCCTAGTCACCATGAGACAGCAAGCTCAACATCCCTCACAACCCCACTGTCTCACCCACCTCCCCTTCAACGAATAGTATGTGTAGATCCACAACAGCCAGACTTCACGTGCCGATAAGGCCATGCCACACAGCATGACAGTTTTCCTTGTACTTTTGAAATCCTGAGGTGTCCATCATACTCGCTTCACTCCAATGGAGTGATCACAGTTCACCAAAGGCACTTGTTCATTCTGCATTACCTCTGTCATTTAGCGTTCTGTCTCCTCTCCTGACAATACATAACAACGTCCAGATCACAGTTTCACCATGGAGGAAGATCTTGACCATGTGTGAAGAAAGCAAAAATCTCTGATGACGAATTGTTGATGGAAACACACCTATCAGCACCATCACCGTTACAGGGGGAGCACGAACCCCACAATAAGACCAAAGAGCAGTTAGAGAGAGAAATGTGTGGGAATCTGTATTGTGAGGGACGACCAAAGTGGAAAAAGAAGACCAAGAAGAGGGCATGAAGCAAAGAGAAGACACGGAGAAGGATCATAGGAAGGGTGAAGATATGGAGACGGAGGAACAGGGAGGAAAGGATGACGACAAAAACCAGCACGACAACCAGATAACCAGACAGCCAACACAACAGGAACGAGAGCAGATACAGACAGTTGTTGAATGTGTCAAACATCTTCATAAAGCAATTATGGCTGGGGTGTGCACTTATCACAGATGGGTCACCAGTAGAAAATTCAAATATGGAGTAGAACTGCACATGTTGGAAGGCATCACAAGGACTTTTGGCCTTTTGTACACTACAATCTGCAAATTCAAGCCTTTAACAAAGCATGTTCCATTAAACCCTGCGGAAAAAACGATTCTTTGACTTAGAGTTGATAAAACGAAAAATGATCCACTTGCAGTCTTTGGTTGTCCAAACTGAAAAAAGAAAATGTGAAATCTCTTGGGATGGAAACTGTTGACATTGGTACACCATTTCCAAGATTCTCCCACTTCAGCCATTCCCAGGCAGAGGAGTAGCATTTTCAGGAAGGGATGGGTACTGCCAGTCACTGCTCTTGCTGGGGTATGTACCTTACCCTTGTTTTTGCTTCCCTGAAATGTGTCAGCAAGGTATACATATGCGCACGTGCTCTTACGCAATCACACGTACTCAAGTGGCTTGGACATAGTCTACACTAGCTTGGCAAGTACCTAGAGAGAGAGGTAGACTGACCAACAGGCGACAGACAAGACAGACAGACAAGCAGACAGACAGACAGGTAGGTAGGTAGGTAGGTAGGTAGGTACAAGATACATAGATAATTATATATAGTATATAATAATTAGTATATTTTATATATATATATTATATATATATACAGACAGACAGACTATAGACACACTACATACATACATACATACATACAACATACATACATACATACATACATACATACATACATACATACATACATACATACATTATTTATTTATTTATTATTTATTTATTTCTACCACTTTATGTCACAGCAGATTCTCTGCGTGAAATTCGGGCTGCTCTCCCTGGGAAAGCGCGTTGCCACAATTGCAGCGCCTACCCATTTTTGTTGTTGTTTTTCTTGTCTGCAATGGTATTTGTTTCCTTATCAGAGTGGCCTTTTTTCTACAGAATTTTTCCAAGGACAGCCGTCTTGTTGCCGTGGGTTCTTCTACATGCGCTAAATAATGATGTGTAACACTCGGGACCTCGGTTTATTGTCTCGCCCAAAAGACTAGCACCCAGACCACCACTCATGATCTAATGGATGGGGGAAAGCTTTTCTCGGGGAGAGCAACCCGAATTTTACGCAGAGAAATCTGCTGTGACATGAAATGTGATGGTATGAAACATGTGGTATGAAATAAGAATAAAAATAAAACAGATGACAAAGTCTATGCAATCTTAAGTCGTAGTTTTAGCTAGAAGTAGTCGTCGCGCACTTAGGTCTTTTGTTCGTTTAAAGACATGTAGGCTAATTAAGTTTTACTTACTCCATATAAACTAATTAGCATTCCTTTGTAGAGTACCAGAAAGTTGTTTCAAGTCGAGATGAGATGAAAAAAAGAGAAGTATCATCCGCAAACAGTCTAAGTCACGCTGTTCATAATGAACCATGTAAGGTCATTTATAGAGAGAAGAGGCGTAGTATTGGAGAGAGAGAGAGAGAGAGAGAGAGAGAGAGAGAGAGAGAGAGAGAGAGAGAGAGAGAGAGAGAGAGAGAGAGAGAGAGAGAGAGAGAGAGAGAGAGAGAGAGAGAGAGAGGAGAGAGAGAGTGTGTGTGTTTTTACATCGAGGATAATGGAATAAGCACTCATGTGCTTTTTTTTCATCCAGTCCCCCTGCGTATGCAGTTTTGTAAATATTGTAATCTGTTCCCACTGGCACACAATGGCCTACTCTTACAAAGTGAGAGACAGAGACAGATAGGACAGACAGACAGACAGACAGAAAGACAGAAAGACAGACAGACACACACAACCATACTGGCATTGCCATGACTTCAGTTTCAGTAACAATGTTTGGTCAGAAATAAAAACAGACTCCCCTTCCCCCATCAAAAACAAAACCCCACAAAACTAAATAAAGTACGAAAAAAAGAGAAAAAACAACTTGAACGAAAAGGGGGGCAGGCGTGGGAGGAAATGAGAATGGGGGAGTCGTTTTGTTGGGGAGGATGAGGTTGGTGATAAGTAATTTTCTTCTCGTGCAAAACCCTTGATGTCAAAAATAGCAAAGTTGGACAATTTAAATCCGCGAACATTAGTTTCTCGGGATTCGTGAGCACACGTGCGCCATACCTGCGGCTACGTTTTACACTGAGGGTTTTTTTCGGATTGGTATCAAAGAGGATAAACACCGTTTCCTTTCCTCACTCTCTCTCTCTTTTCTTTGTTCACTGAGTCTCAGCCACTTTTATTCTTAGCAAGTATTTTTTGGAGAGGTGTAAGCCTTGTGGAAGTCTGCAATGTCTCTTCTTTCACTCCCCTTTTCGTATATCCAGTCGGCTTCAAAAGGGTTGGTATCTTCTCTCCGCCCAGGCACAAAGTCTATGGAGTACTCTGAACCACAAGAATTGTCAGAAGGAACAGCCACTAGATGGACGATCGCCATTGCTCCATCAGAGTGTGCCGAAAGACTCAGAGAGAGCAGACATACATCATGAAGATGAAAAGACCAAGAGGGGGAGAATTGGAAGAGAGGAAGAAGAGAGAGAGAGGAGGAGGAGGAGGAGGAGGAGGAGGAGGAGGAAGAAGAAGATGAAGACGAGAAGACGAAGACGAAGAAGAAGAAGAAGGAGAGAAGGGGAGGAGAGAAAAAGAAGAAGAAGAAGAAGAAGAGACGAGAGAAGAACGAAGACGAAGAAGAAGAAGAAGGAGGAGAGGAGGAGGGAGGGGGAGGGAAGGAGGGAGAGAGAAGAAAAGAAGAGAAAAAGAAGAAGAAGAGCCAGAACCAGAACCAGAACCAGAACCAGAACCAAAACAAGAAGAACCAGAAGAAAAAGAACCTAAACACAACAAAAATGGAGAAGAAACGAAAGATCCAGGAGAACAAGAACAGAGCAAAAACAAAGACAGGAGGCAGGAACAAACTGCTCTGAGGACTGCAATGAAGAGAAAAGTTTGCAAGGAAGTGCAAAGAGTTTGCAGGTTTAAAAAGCAAGAAAGCGGCACAGAAGCCACGGTCTCCTCATCCTCCGAACTTGCACCATTCGGGCTGTTGGCTGGTACCATCTGCAGCTCTCTCGAACCCCTACCAAGTATGCCCATCAACTGTTACACGTCCACAAAATTCTCGAGCTGTTGCAGTGTCAGGAAATGCTCGTTCAAAACACTAACTTATCAAAAGAAAACTGCTGAGCTCAAACCAGCGAAGATTGGTCAATAGAAGGTTGATTTTTCTCAAAATTGTCTACGCCAGGTCCCTGCTTGAGAAAACCAAGCTTCGTGTGTGCGAGGTTTATAAATTGCCTGTACCCCCAACACTGGTTTTTAGGTTAAGAACTCCACAACGAGCTGTCCAAGCGGTTCCAGTTTGAGTGAAAATCGGTATGAAACAGTATCAGCTGTGTTTTTTAATATATGTTTATCAAGGTATGTATGCATGTCATGTATGTATGTATGTATGTATGTTGTAGGTATGGTATGGTAGATGTAGGTAGGTAGGTAGGTAGGTAGGGTAGGTAGGTAGGTAGGTATCATTTGTATGTATGTATGTATGTATGTATGTATGTATGTATGTATGTATGTATTGTATGTATGTATGTATGTATGTATGTATGTATGTATGTATGTATGTATAACGTGTCTCTAGGATTGTGTATTCTGAAGCAGCATAATTATGATAGTTGCTTGCTTGTGCGAATTCCTCTGTGTGTGTGGTGGGGGGGGGGGGAGAGAGAGAGAGGAGAGAGAGAGAGAGAGAGAGAGAGAGAGAGAGAGAGAGAGAGAGAGAGAGAGAGAGAGGAGAGAGAGAGTGTGTGTGTGTGTGTGTGTGTGTGTGTGTGAGTGTGGTGTGTGTGTGTGTGTGTGTGGGAGAGGAGAGAGAGAGAGAGTGTGTGTGAGAGAGAGAGAGAGAGAGAGAGAGGTGTGTGTGTGTGTGTGTGTGTGTGTGTGTGTGTGTGTGTGTGTGTGTGTGTGTGTGTGTGTGTGTGTTAAGACAGACAGACAGAAAGAAAGACAGAGAAAAGAGATATAGACCGATAGAGCGTTCACAGGATGCTACATGAAATGTTTTTAGCTCCACTCCGTGTGTGTGTGTGTGTGTGTGTGTGTGGTGTGTGTGTGTGTGTGTGTGTGTGTGTGTGTGTGTGTGTGTGTGTGTGTTGTTGTGCTTGCTTTATCTACGGCAAAACAAACGTACTTTTTCTGACATAAGCCTACTATCGTTATTCCAATGGGCTCCTCAGGCTTGATGAAGCCTACCTCAGGGATTTGGGCATTCTTCAGGGTCAAGTCAAGTCAAGTCAAGTCAAACTTTTATTTCCAGGGGGTACATTGGTATCTTGGTATTGGGTGGGGAGATGTGTGGGTTTCCCCTTGCATTATTACACTACGCTGTATGATTGCTTGGTGTAATGAATAGGTTTTGTTGTGAGTACTTATACACATCCACATCTACACATTGTAGTATTGAGAAATGGCAGGTGCATCCCCGAGGTCAGAATACGGCTATATTCATGGTGGGCAAGAACAGTCGCATACCAGTCCCTAAATCGGAAATATCGGCAGGGACGTTAATTCAATCACTACAACACAACAACAACAACAACAGAACAACAACAGTCGGGCACGCCAAAACTCACCACATGTGAACCTGGGAGCTCTAGGCATGGAAAGGAAAACAAAACTGTGAGGTACCCCCAGGGTTTTTATTCTGGAAATAAAAAATTCTTCGTCTTGAAGTCAACAATTTTTTTTTTTTAATCATACTTGTAATTTTTGTTGTCCGTTTTAGACGACGATTTCTACGCCTTGGTTACAGTGTACATACTTTCTTTCTTAAAACTTGAAGGAGGCAGAACACTTGGAAGTCTTTCAATTATAAAAGTCACCGATTGATTGTACACGGCGCCTAAATGAAGGAGGGGACAGGATTGCCGTTCTTTTCTCCCTGCCTCACTGTTTGCTTTGTCAGTTTTTAGATCTTCCCTTTGCCCATAAAAACTCCTGCAAATTCTGTTAAAGCGCTGTATTCATGTGACGAGTAGATGATAGTACTTAAACACGTGTAGGCCTACATGTCTCCCTCAGCCCCCTCCTCCCCCAATCCATTTCCAGCTGCTTCTATGGTTTTCTTTTCCTTTACCAGCTTTCATAGAGGCCTGTCAGACATCAGAGAGTGGGTGACAGGAGACTCAACTGACTGAGGGTCGGCTGAGGTATGAGGCCAGTATCAAAGACAATGGAAGAAAGATGAGGAGAGAACAGGGAGCAAAGTAGATAGAATGACAAAGGACAATGCCGAGTTAAAAAAACAAAACAAACAAAAAACCGGTAAAGGCGAGGGGGGAGGCATTCGTGTTTTCGCCCGCATTTTTTGCTCCTATATTTTGATTATTTATTTATCTAACTATTTAATTATTTAATTATTTATTAACTCTTTTATATCGATTAAAATGCCTCAGCGTCACTTGTGAACACTTGATTTTAGAAACTAGGCCTTCCTCTCCCCCAACTTAGGTATGGACTCTGAAAACACAGGCCTGCAAGGAGCCTCTGAAGAGCTGTCAGCAGCAGAATCCTCACAATCCCCACCATCCCAAAACGTCAACCAAGAAGCCAAAGTTTTCTATTTTTCCAGGACTTTTATAGACTTAAAACAATGTAAGAAAGAAGTGGTAATGGTTGGTTGGTGGTACAGTCCCTAAATCGGACGTCTTTGCTGGGAATTTTAATACAATCAAACTAAATTAAGAGCCCTGCTACATGTAGGTGCGAATACCTCACAAGAACTGTACGTGCGTCGCAAGGAAACAGCAGTATTGCAGTATTCCCCGAAGCAGTCTTGAGGCATTAAAGGCTGTAGTTTTTTCCTCATTATTTTTTTTCTCTGTGTGTGCAGGTGCAGACAGAACCTGTGGGATCTAGAGCACAGGACATAGCACTTTCCTAACACCCATCTTCTGCCAGCAAAGAGCTGTTTTCATCGTCACTTTATCGAAGTCGCACAATTCTGCAAATGCGCACACTTATATGTATTTTCTTCTTTTCTTTTCTTTTTCTTCTTTTTTTTTTTTTACAATGGACTTGAGTTCTTGACTTGCTATGAGTGTTTAATATTTTTTTAGTGGTAAGGAAGACAACAACGACGACAACAAAAACCTAGTAAAGAGAAGTAATAAAGACTGTACAATGTCCAGCAACCCTGAAGAAAATATTGAATCAACAGAAATGGCCTTTTTCTAAACATAAAAAAAATGTAACTACAGAAATTTAGCCACATGGCTTTGAAGTTAAATTAAGCGAATGTGTACTTTGTTTAGTTCACATTCCTGTTAAAAGAAAATTCATTTTAAAAGGAGGACAAGAAACGAAAGCCTATTGAGGAAAAGAAACAATGCGAGACTAAGAGAAAAAAAAAGAAACCAAGAAAGTAAGCGAATGAAATTTTGACTTGCAGAGTGATTTAAACTTTATTTTTAACAGTGTAACTTGAAATCTTAAGGTGTTTTTTTTATATAGTTTTATCTGTTATAATCGTGTGTTTTTTTCAGAAATAAGAGGGGGTTTTTCAGTCCCACTTTGAAATTTTATCTGTAACCAATGCTTGAATGTCTGAGACAAGGACATTATAATTCTATTATGACAATCATGACCAGCAGAATCATCTTAAATTTTATCATTATAGCTGTCTTGCTGGTGTGTGTGTGTGTGTGAGGGAAAAAGGGAGGGCATTCATTCATTCAAAGATTCAAATGGTTGTGCACCAAGTTGCGTGTTGAAGAATAAAACAACCTAGCAGTTAACCGAGACCTGTCATTGTGTTAGTTAAATGTGTGTGTGTGTGTGTGTGTGTGTGTGTGTGTGTGTGTGTGTGTGTGTCCATAAGCATATGTGCATGCATATCATGCATCTGCCTACACATGCAGAGGGCATCTTTTTTCCCCTCTTTTTTTGTTCTACATCTAGAACTCAAGGTTTGCTCACCAAAGGCAATGGTGAGTTTTTGTGTATATGACAGTTTTTGCCCACCATGAAGGCTGCTGCATTCCGACTTCTGGGATGTTTGCTGGGTATGTTTTTGTTACTGTAACCCACTGAATGCTGACATGAATTACAGGATCTTTTAGCATGCATATTCAAATTTGATCTTCTGCATGTGTTTATACATACACACAGAGAATTAAGGCACTGGAAGGTCTACACTTGAAGTTGACCTGGGAGACGCCACCAAGATTCAAATCCATGACTCCATAGACCCATGGGATTGAAGACAAATGGTCCTATAACCACTCACTATAGCGTTCATCCTCACAGAGACTTGTGTGAGCAGATGGTGAAGGCAGAATGACAAACCAGCTTGAAGCCATCTCTGCAGGCAACAGTTAAAGGTGGTCCTTTATTCTGAGGTGGTGCTGAATTCACATCCCAAATCGAAGAGAGAGAGAGAGAGAGAGAGAGAGAGAGAGAGAGAGAGAGAGAGAGAGAGAGAGCGAGAGAGAGAGAGAGAGGGCGGAGACAGAGACAGAGAGAGGGACTAAAAATTTTTATAAACAATAACAGTTCAAGCCAATCAGCATTCGATTTATATTCTTTAATTTCAAGAAATATATTCTTGCATCAACAAAATTATATTCAGTGCATAATTGGAAAAAAAAATTCTGGCAGTTCTACACGATTATTTTTCACCAGTCACACATTTTTTCCAACATAACAATATCCAGTTTCTCTTTTTTGTAGTTTCTGATTCCAGCTTGGGAGAGGGGGGAGGGCAGGATAGCCAAAGTGGTCAGAAAATCAAACTCATAATCTGAAAACAATGGACAGTCCAGGCTCAAATATATACTGTGGTGTCCATTTGAAAAGATTTCAGTTTTCTTGAGTTAACACATGTACTAACTCCACACCCCTCAAAGTCCTTCAAATGGGACTATTTATCAAGAATGTGTGGAAACACATGCAGAACATCTTGCACACATGCTGACATCCCATGCGCTATTCATAGAGAGGGGCAAACTTCACGGTGTTCAAACTGCCCAAGAGACGCAGCCTGACACATTCAGTGCTGTGCCCCCATGGCTCCTCAGGAAGAGAAGAGAAATAAGTCAGTGGGACAGATCACACAGGCATACCCAGCATGCAAACTTTGACCTGGTGAGTGATGGGCTCTGCCCGGTTCACCACACAATCAAAACATTACCTGAAAATTTTAACTGCTGCATCCCAAAAACTACTCAAGGAGCTAAGGGAGATGGTGGTCTTCTCTTCCATAGCCGGCTGAAAAGATTCAGTGAGGGAGTTGCAAGTTGGAGGAATAAAAAAGGCTTCAGACTACAGCACAGCAAAGAATTTTCCTGCATTGTATACAATATATGGCAGAGCAAAGTAACAATTTTTCTAGATTTTTTTCTTTCATTTGTAGCACCTTTTTGTATGGTGCGTTCTTTTTTAAAGCATGTATGCGAGTATCTCATGCATTTTAACACGCACGTGTGTGTGTGAGTGTGTGCATGTGTGTGTGTGCATGTGTGTGTGCGTGTGTGTCTGGTCTGCATGTGTGTGTGCGCACATGTATGTGTGCATATGCACATACATAAGGGTTGAGAAATATGTGCTTCTGTAAGAGCACACTGTCTGTTCACATTTCTAAGATCTCATTTTGATAAGGCAATTTCATTAGAAAGCTTAAATTAAATAAATGTAATTCAAAATGCTTTGGGGAAACAGGAAAAAGGAGGGAAGGAGGGGGGAGGTGTAAGACTTCTTGGGGTATAGGATTTATTTTACTTATTTCTTTTTCTCAAAAATCACATATACACCTTCTTTCCATGACAAGAAAAACAACAACAAAACCCCACATAGTCAAAATATTTCACAAAACCTGCAATCTGAGTTCTGCAAACTGAGCAGTTCCTCACCTCTCATAAACAAATCTGTTCTAAGGGAAAAATCAAAAGATCACCAATAATCTAAATTTGCGTAGACAGATACCTAGACACATAAGCTTTAAATACTTCAATATTAGAAAAAATCATGATCAAAAACAGAGCACTCAGCATCTTCTGGTATGAAAGGATTTTAGTGGCCTAGTGGTTTATGCCAATATCTACTAAGCCAGAGACCAGTGGTTCAAATCTGGTCAGCAGACTGACTTGTTTCCTTCATTCTACCAGACCTAAGAGGCTGGTTGGCTGCTTGTCTTTCATATGACACGATACTTTGATGAGTTTTCTTTGTTTTGAGATAATAAAAGTTTGTTTTCAGAGTCATCTAAACTTCACCACACAGTTTTCAAGAGTAAAAGAACCCACCACAATAAAACAGTTGTCCCTGACAAATTCTGTGATAAAAAAGCCCTTTTTCGTAAGCAAGAAAATATAAACAGACAGGGGGGAAAAAGTACAGCAATGTGACACTCTATCATGGCAATACACTCCAAATTAGAATACAGTCAAGCTTCTCCAAACAGAAAGCTGGCAAGACAACTCAATGGACACTATGTACATATCTGAAGAACACTTTCCACCACAGTCCTGTAGCCATTCACATGTATGCAGTCTTTAAAAGGGTATATCATCATTGCCATCATTTACAATTGCACAATATTCACACACGCATAAAATTTAAAAATCAGCAACATTTATTTGCACCCTTCTCTTCATGATAGATTGCTAATTTAGAGGCAATGCAACTGCCCCGAAAATCAGGTTATGGGTATGCAAGTTCAATCCAGTAAAAGTGTACTTTTCACAAGACCATGAGTCATGGACTGGGATCTAGACTTTCATATGAGATGATAAACTTAAGGTCACCTGAGCAACAGCATATAAAACAACCCATGGCAACAAGAGAGTTGAATCTGGCAAACATTCTGTTAAGGGTCTCTCTCATAGGAAGTAATATTTACATTCAGGCGAGTAAAATCTTTTTAAGAGAGTGGCACTGCTGCACTTGTGGCAAAGCCCTCTCACTTCACACAGCAGGCTCTCCAATGCCACTGGGAGAAATCTGTTGTGACTGAAAACTGTACCCAATACAATACAAATCACTAAGTTTTTTTGTTGTTTTTTAAAAAATTCTTTTATTTCAAGGATAAGGGAATAAGCACTCATGTACTTTTTTACATCCAGTCCCCGGGGTGTATGCAGTTTTGTCGATTTTGTCATCCATTCCCACAACACACAATGGCATACTCTTCCGAAAAGCTTTAGTTCAAGCATGTGGAGTTGTTCAGAGTCAGTCATCCAGCATACTGTCCAGCCAATCTTCCAGTTCTGCCGACTCGGCTGCCAGCTTGGATTCTGCAGGACACAGGAAGAAAAAAGCAGCCATGTACAGACATTTTTTTTTTTTAAAATGCAGAAAACAGTGTCACAACACAATTTGAACAAAGAGAAAGATGAATGAGAAAGTATGTGTAGGTCTGATTCTGTGGAACTATGTGTGGTTTTTTGTGTTTGTGTGTTTTGTGTGTGTGATTTAAATTTTTAATTTATGCTTTTATTTAGAAGAATCTGAAATAGGCACTCTTTTTTACATTCAGTCCCTGTGGTAAGCAGTTTTGTAAATTTGTCATCGATTCCCACCAGCACACAATGGTTACACTTTTGAAAAGCAGAATGGGTTTTAAATTGTGCCCTAGATGTTCTGCGTGTGTTCAACACAGGACCTCGGTTTATAGTCTCATCTGGAAGACTTGGGGGGGGGGGGGGGGGGGGGGGCAGATGGGGTCAGCACTGATGTTAACTTCTGAGGAAAAATCCTCTTAAACAAGATTCAAAACCCAGGCCACCAGATCATGAATATGGCTGGGACATCGCTACAAACATTCTGACAGGCCTAGACCCATACTGGCACAGAGCTGCAATAATTGGACAAGCTAGACGAGGGTAAAAAGGTAAAGGTAAAGGTGTCCCATAAATGTTTGTGGTCGTAGGGAGAGAGGCTCACAGACCTCAGCTTTCTCTAGGGGCCAGCATATTGAAAGGGCAGCACCCATCTCCTCTCCCTCACTGCTTTACCTTCCCTGGACCCTAAAGAGGGCAGGTACCTTTTACAGCTGGGTAAACTGGGGGAACTGTACTGTAGCCAAGGCACGCGAACGGTCACCCATCCATTGGCAACCATGCTCTACTGCTTAACACTGGCTGGGGAAAAGCAAGCACTCTGACCACTGAGCTATCCGTCCCCATTAAGAGGTTAGGGTCTGATATACTGCAGCAGAAAACTCACCATTGGTTTTGGAAGAGCCAGTGTCCTTGACTGCAGCAGGCTGGGAGGACTGTGGGGTGTCCATGGCCAGCAGATCATCCAGGTCCTGTTCCGTCACCTCCTCCACCCTGGATGAAGCCTTCACTGAGGTGCTGGTCGTTCTGATGACCTTGCCTTGACCTCTGTACCTGCTGACCTTGCGTGTGTCCTTTAGGTCATGCGAATCTTTGAAGTCCTCCTCCCCTGCCAGAAGACTGTCCAAGTCAGCATCTGTATACCCTGTACTGCCACTGGGGTCATTCCTTGAACTTGTGACATGCGTTTTTGTAACTGTTGTCTCCTTTTCATCTTTGTTTTGTTTAGACACAGAATCTTTCTCTCTTGATTCCTCACCACAGGTGGAGGTGATGGCACACTATCGCATGATTTCTTGACAAATCACCAGAAGGAGTTGAAGCAGGGAGGGAAGAAGCTGGTTTGGGTGGTGGAGGTTTTTGAGATTCATCATCAATTTCTGAAGTTGGGGCAGGCAAACCTGCATTCTGTCTGTTCTCCTCTGCTGCCTTCTTCATTGTTGTCAGCTGGTCTGTCTGTCCTCGACAAACAATACATATGACTTGATTATTATGAGAGAAATTGCTATAATTCAAACTCTAATATGAAATAAATTGACTGGTATGCCAAAGAATGTGTCAACAGTTCTTGGCAATTACAAAAAAAAAATTGAGAAACTTGTATTTGGTCACAATAAACAAGAATACAAATATCAATGGCTATATCTGGACAGTAATGAATGTTTCCCAGAGCAACTGACAACATCAACCATAAGATAATCTTTTTCGAGAACAAAACAGATTTTGATAATGAAAGAAATCACTGTTGATTCATAAAATTAAAAAAAAACAACTTTGATTACAAAAAAAGAGGGTAACAATGTCTAACAAAGAGGACTGAAGCAATCTCAGGCATCAACTGTTCACAATGTAAACAACATATCACAATAACACTGACCTCCAGTCTTATTCCTGGAGATGAAAATAATTTCAGTACCATAAAGAAACACAAACAGTTTATACTGAACAACATTCTAGAAAAGCCGATTTCTCAGCATGAAATCAGGGTTTCTTGCCTCCAATGGAAAAAGTGTGCCAGCAAAGTGCATGGCTCTTCTTCTACTCCACCCCCCTCCCCCCTCTCCCCCCCCCTCCCGGCATGGCATTCTACATCCCACTTAATGTTTCCATGACAGTCTATTAACTCTGGCAAGACCTTTGTTGAAAGCAATTTCATTCCTCCAACTGATCTGCAACAGAAAATTATTAACTTGTAGCAGGGCAAGATAGCTTTGTGCTCAGACCATTGCGCTCACAATCTGACGGCCTGAAATTGAGCCCGGGTTCAAGCCACCACTATGTTGCCTGTTCAAGGGGACTTTTCCACAGGAGTTAACATCAGTACTGATCCTTTAACCCTGAAAGTCCTACAGATGAGACCATAAATCGGGGCTTCATGTGTAAATGCATACAGAACACCTTGTACACATTAAAACCCGTTCTGTCTTTTAAAAGGGTAGGCCATTCATGCCAATATGAAGAGATGAACATTTTTAATTAAAAAACACATGACACACTGGTGTTGTGTTTATACATCATCCCATAAGTCAGAATGCGGCTACCTTCATGGTGGGCAAAAATGGTTGCACACAAAAATATTTCCCAATCAGTGTATCTTAGAGCTCTAGCCAAGCAATGACAACAAAACATGCAACTGTATCATATTCTCTTTAAGTTATGGCACTTTTCTCTGCTTGGAATTCCCACCACAAGAGCAGTACCACCCACAAACATATGTATGTAATATACAGTTTCTTTGTATGTTTGTTTCCCTTAAGAGGGTCTTTTTCCTACAGAATTTTGCCAGAAACAACTATTTTGTTGCTGTGGGTTCTTTTACATGCACTTTTGTTATATACTGTCAGTAAAGACTTTGTTTAATGCACAAAGAAAGGTACCAAGAGTTCTCATCTTTGCTTCATGGCTGGATATTTTCAGGTTTATTGTTGGTGAGATTTTTGCATTGGCAACCGCTGTCCCACTGCCAAAGAGGCACATTCTGATTCAGGGCTCATGTTTAAACATGACAGTCTTCTGTGCTTTTCACACACTCCTCCCTCCCTTCCCCTCTTTTCACACACACAGAGAACTAACCGTAAAGATGTCAGTCTTCAGGCCAAGTTGACAGTGCAAGGGGAGACAACTCAGACTTGTGGCTAGCTCAGCACAATCAAGGGAGAGAACCTGAGCTCCAGGCCCACCAGTGGTGGACCCATCGTCTTCCCAACTCTCCTCATCCTTGAAGCGGAAGTGGGCCATGGCACTTCCTGAATATACACACAGCCCATCTTCAAATGAAGCCAACTTATAAAATCCAATCCCCCCCCAAAAAAAAAAATCCAAACCCACCTACAAGGTCCACACAAATGTACAAGTAATAAAATTTTGTCACTTATGAATGTTTCAAGCAATTTCTTTTCAAAATATTTTTTTAAAAGACCCAAAAAAGACCCAAAAAAGGACTAGAACATAGATCATCATTCTTAGCCTGGCAAACGGAAGAAAAGTCCATGATCCAGCTTCAGACATGAATAAAACCCATCAATTCTGGCTTTCTAAACTGGTGTGTTTGTTACTGCCAGACCAATGACTGACCTATTTCTTCGCTAATGAAGATGGTCAAGATTGTTATACATTAAAAAAAAAAAGTTAAAAAACCCAGACCTGGACTTTAGATCCAAAAGTTGTACTAGAAGAAGGGTTATATACAGAGAGCAGGTGACCAGGAATGCACATTATGAGAGATCTCATAATTAAAGCCAGCATGCAGTTGCCTGCTCTTTGCCACTGGTCATGCAATTTGTCAATTGTCTCTTTCAGCAGATTTTTCAGCAGATGACATAGGTTAATAATGTGCTGTATTGAACATTCTGCACACAGCTCTCTGA
This sequence comes from Stramonita haemastoma, assembly GCA_030674155.1. Classification (NCBI taxonomy): domain Eukaryota; kingdom Metazoa; phylum Mollusca; class Gastropoda; order Neogastropoda; family Muricidae; genus Stramonita; species Stramonita haemastoma. The sequence continues at coordinate 26,918,162 of CM060324.1, read as the reverse complement.
CAATCTGATATATTAAAAAAAAAAAATCCATTTACAAAACTCTTTTATTTACTTCATTTCAATTTTTTTTGTTGATTTTGTTGTTGCTGTTGTTTTTGTTATTAAAAAAAAATTTTTTTTGGAAGGAGGAGAGGTGGAGGTGGGGGCTAGGGTGGAGGTGGGTACTATGCCTGATTCCTCACATCAGAAGGGCAAAATGCTCTTTGATCAGAAGTACTCACTACTGTGCCTAATTCTAGTGAGAATTCTAGTCGAAGAGCATCTTGCCCATCCACGATGAGGCATCAGGTAACAGAGAGGCAACTAGTAACTTAGACTTGCATTACATGTATGCATTAGGCATTTGTCAGTCTTGGAAGACTACAGAGCTGCTCCCCAGGCTCTAGAGCGCAGAGTCTGGGTACGTAAGTATGGAGGGCAAGTTGTTACCCATGCAGCAGACCCCTCCTCACCACATTGCTGGAATGGTCCATTGGAAAGGCAATCACCGATATGAATGGTTCCAGTACTGTCACAGGAACCACCAGAATGTTGCCATATAATATAGCCCTGAACCACCCTGGGGACTCTAACTGCCCAATTTTCCCCCAGGGATGGTGTCTAAGCTGTAAGCATGAAACCTGTGTGCATGCTGTTTTTTTAAAATAATTTTGTTGTCATCTGCTCCTACTGGCACACTATGACCTGCTTTTCAAAAAGGCAGAACAGGCTTTTAACATGTGCACATAATGTTCTCAGTTTATAGTCTCATCCAAATGACTCTGACATTCAGTTCGATTTTTTGATTAAATTGGGAAAAAAAGATGAGGCCATGAATCAAACCCAGAACTTCAGTGTTTACTTGTTGGCAGGCAAACATTTTAACCATCCAGCCACCTTCCTTCCTGCATGCATACGTGTGCAAATTCACAGAAGTATGTTTGCATGTGTAGACTTTGTATACGGATGTTTGACTTCTGCTTTTATATATAATAATTAATATAGATCCTTCTCATGCACCAGTAGCTGACTGACCTGCAGACTGCAGCAGCTTGTTGAAGTCTTGTCCCTTTGGGGTGGTGGCCAACTCTTCCCCATCATCTCCTGCGGGCAGATCATACTTGGCCCAGTTGCTGGCGATTTCACGCCGACGAAAACTCCTGGTCGCGACATTCCTTTCCTCTCCTTCTTCCTGTTCAACACATTATTGAATAAAACTATGAACATTTTGTTTACTATATCATATACCGTAACATAGTCTTTTTCCTTTCTTTTAAAAAAACCCAAAACTTTAGCATATGGCTATTTGTTATTCCATAACCTGGTTTAAACAGATTTTTTTTCAAGAAAAGTGACTTGTTTTCTCCCACAAGTAACTTGCTAAGAAATCACTGGTGCTGCACACTGCAATTTTCAGATGGTATGTCTTGGAAGAGTTGAACCTGCAGGAGCCCATCCTTCTCCGGGCTGCTCCAGGTCTGTGTTATCCATGCTATAACTATAAGCCACTGCTCGATGGCTGGCCTACTACTACTCATCTGCTATAGATGGATATGTTTTGAACAAGAGAGCATAATGTTATGGTCATATTTTCACATGCAGCCTTGACTTGTGTCATCTTAAGGAATTGCTGGAAAACGGAGTCAGACCTAATCAATGTAAGTTGCAACATAATTGACTCCAGACGTAAAGTATGGTATTGCACTCAGCTGTTGAGACGCTGTTTGCCCATGAAAAGATGAGTCCAAATTTAACACAGAGAAATCTGAAAAAAAATTACAAAAAAAGCAGTGCACAATATAACACTTTACCTCACTGTCTGATGATGAGTCGCTGAATTTTGTTCTGTTTGTGGTTTTCTGATCCGTCTGGGGCGTTGTTTTTCTTTCATTTGCTTCATTTCTTGAACACCCCTGTTGCTTTCCAGCTTTCAAAGGATTTTTATCATTTTCACCTTCTTTCTTACCACCCTTTGCAGCTGAACTGCCACCATGCTTACGTTGATATTGAGCACTCTTTTTCTTTTTATGTTCGTCGGGCCGCATTGTCACATTTGGGTGCCAACTTTCACTTTCGACAGAGTTATCTTTAGTGGATTAGGTAAAAGGTAATTCTCCCGACAATTTTAAAATATTTTGGTTTAATGTTGTAATACAAAATTATTTCATTATTTCTTATTTTATATTTGTGTTATACTTTGTAGTTGTAGGAATTCGTTTAGATTTTTTTTAAAAGTTGTTTATACTATGGATCGGAACACACACACTCATCACCTGTCAACAGCATAAAAACACACACACACGCTGTTAGACTACCTAGCCTAGCGTTATGCGAACAGGCTTTCACTTGTTCAGTAGGTTGTTTTTCGTTTTGCATCCTTTGCTTATCAAAGCCAAGAAACTTTTAGGTAGATCGAGATATATTTGCCAGGTTTTGTTGCAATTAACAAAGAGTTCTGAGATTACAAACACGGAAAACATGTCGAAAACTACTGCAGCTTCGGAAGTTGGAAATCGCCGATCAGTAGCAAACTTGTCACCGGAAAGTGGTGTGGATGCGGGACGTGCGAACAGACTGCAATCCGGAATTAACAGGTATGAAAGCGGCCTTTTTGCTATGCATACAATGGGTGCTTGTACGCAGATGCAGTGCACGCGCACATGTAACACAAACACACACACGTGGTAAGTGACTCTCTCTCTCTCTCTCTCTCATCTCTCTCTCTCCCTCGTCTCTCTCTCTCTCTCTCTCTCTCTTCGTATTCTTTGAAAAAAAATTGTTCGTTGTTTGGTTGAGAGTTTTTTGTTGGTTATTTGTTTCTTTTATGCCCAGAGGCTGGTTGTAAAAAGCATGCCATTACCCTCTTTAAATAAAATTATTCAGTTCAGTTCATTTATTTCCTGATTAGGGCAAGGGTCAATGAAAAAAAACGGAATGTTTGTTACCCTTGGAAAAAAAAGACCATTCATCTTTCATTATTCTCTCCTGCCTCTCTGTCTTTGTCTGTCTCTGTCTGTCTGTCTGTCTGTCTGTCTCTCTCTGTCTCTCTCTGTCTCTCTGTCTCTCTGTCTCTGTCTCTCTCTCTCTCTCTCTCTCTCTCTCTCTCTCTCTCTCTCTCTCTCTCTCTCTCTGGGGGAGGATAGCCTAGTGGTCAGAATATTGCGCTGGCAATTTGACGACCCGGGTTCGAGTCCGGTCGAGGAGATTTTTCTCCTGGAGTTAACATCAGTGCTGACTCCACTCCCCCCAAAAGTCCTTCAGATGAGACTATAAACCGAAGCCCTGTGTGCGAATGCACGCAGAACATCTTGCGCACACGTTAAATCCTGTTCCGCTTTTCGTAAGAGTAGGCCATTGTGTGCCAGTGGGAACAGATGATATTTACAAAACTGCATACACACGGGGACTGGATGTAAAAAAGCACAAGAGTGCTTATTCCATTATCCTCGATATAAAAGAATAAATCAAATCAAATCAAATCTCTCTCTCTCAAATCTAACACCTCTCACTCGAATAATACTTTTTTTTAATAGTCTAAGTCTTAGAAGAGTTTTTTGCTTCTAAAACTATATCAAAACTAAGTATTCCCTTTATGTCTGTGAATGAAGTTTATAAATGAAAATACTTTGATCCATTTATAACAAATATGTACATGTATTCTTTATACTTTTATTTCGAAGATAGCCTAATGGGATAAGCACTTATGTGCTTTTTTACAGCCAGTCCCTATGTGTGTGCAGTTTTGTAAATGTTGTCATCCGTTCCAACCGACACACAGTGGTTTACACTTATGAAATGTGGAGTGAATGTTAACGTGTGTGCAAGATATTCTGCATGCATTTTCACATGGGACCTCAGTTTACAGTGTCATCTGAAGGACTTTTGGGAAGAGTGGAGTTGGCACTGATGTTAACTCCAGAGGAAAAATCCTCTTGAACAAGATATAAACCCTGGTCAGCAGATCACGAGCATATCACTCAGACCACCTGGCTATCTCTTAATCAATGGTAATATTTTGAAAATAGCAGCTCCAATTAACTCAGAAACACTTGTAACATGTGATATATCAATGTACATATTCAATCTATTAATACTCCAATAATAGCAAAAACTATTTTCCACCGGCCACCATGGCACAGTGGTTAGTTCCTTGGATTGCAGACTGTGCAAGGTTGCAGGCTGGAATCCCATAAGAGTCATGAATACTATATAGGGATTTTTTTTACTCCCGCTGGCTCCTACCTAGGGTGAGTGTGCTGTGGGCTCAATGAGAAGACTGGGACCAAAGTTGAGCTTCATCCACTTTATGGATGCGAATTTGAGAGTGTTGCTCAAATTACCTGACCAACTCTGCAGGTGTCTGTATGATTGTATCTCTCGTGCCCAGTTGACACTGGGATATATGTTATGATAGTAAGCATAGAGTACAACCCTGTAGTCTTAAAGCATGCACTTCCATAGCAGTATCATTACAAATTAATCCTTATTAGCAATATCATTGATTATCATGGAATGATAAAAATTGCCTCTGTTTCGGTGACCCCCATTGCTCTGGTCTCATGGTACCTGTTTTGGTTCCCTGTATACTTTTTTGCCTGTGGTGAGTTTGTGTTAAAGCCTTTGCGGTTGGAGGTTCATGGGCGACAGTTGGAGGCACATTGTGGTGGTCACTACCTCAGGTTGGTGACTCACTCAGTCTGGCTCAATGACGAGCTAATACTGTCGTTAGTAGGGGGCTTTGTTAGTATGTGGTGTCCTGCATATAATATATTAGCTCAGAACAGGCACCACTGAACACCAAAGTGACCCAGCAGCAGTGCAGGGCCCCTCTGCTTGGTGGCCTCATGGCAACCTGATGATGCAGTGATATTGATGGGCCCCCTGTGGACTCCTGACCCTGAAGATGCAACATAATGATTCTGGGTATGGCTGTGGAGGGGAGATTGGAACAAGTATCATGGGAACAGCAGGACTGGTATGTTACAGAAGATGAGGCAGCCAAAAAAAATCATTTTCCAAAAGCTTTCAAAGTTTCACAATTGCCAAATTTGTGCTTCTTTGCAAAGCTGATGATCCAGTCCTACAAAGTATGGATCCATACTGTATTATCTAATTTATGTATAAATTTATCTTATTTACCTTTAGAAAATCATATTAGGCAGCACTTTCTTAACCACTTCAGTAAGCATGATTTATTTTATCCAAACAGTCTGGATTTCTGAATACCATTTGTTATAGTGTGCACTTTAGACACTAGTATAACGTTTGAACTACAACCCCTTCTTCCACCCCCCCCCCCCCCCCTTTTCCCCTTGTCTGGAAGAGTGTTGATGTTGGTGTGTGGTTTCAGTCTCTTTCTTTTCTCACCTTAGTGTGGAAATGTCTCCATAGGTGTTGGGCAAGGGCTTGACGACACCCACAGCCAGAGAGTTAGAGGGGAGATAGATCTTTTGTCATTTCATTTGCCTCAGCTGGGCCTGCAGTAAGGTTCTTTTGCATGGACCTTAGGGCATTGTTAGGAACTTCAGGTAGGGTGTCCCAGTTAGAGTATAGGCCTGCTATGTGTCCACTTTAAAGCATTGATGTTGAGTGCAACTTCAGGAGCTTTTGCTAAGCTTGCTTCATCTCAATAGGCATGTGGGGAGCTATTGTTACTTGACTGTACCCCTTCTCCCTGGTGAATTTCAGTAGAGTGTGATATAGGTGGCTGGTACAAGGTATTGTGTGCCTGTAGTTGTTGTCTGGACTTTTCTTTTGTTAATGTACTTGAGGTTTTCCTTGAAGAAAAGAAAGGGTCCATTCCTTTAGTGGCCAGTATCTCCATGGGCCCAGAGACTTTTGACAAGTCAGTGTTGTGTAGCTAATTAAGACATGTTTTTTCGTTTCAGTAGAATTATAGTCCTTTCCAGCAAAGCTGATATCAGGACTTGCAGCCGCGAACCATGAAGTCGGAGGTCCCACGCTCCCGCAAGCTCTCCCACCCCAGCACCTCGGGCCACCCCAAAAATGTTACAATTTGCAGAAATTGTATGAAGCAACGAGATGAGATGAAACTCACTTGAAGAATTTAAGACATGGTGGCCTATAGACCTACTATATCCCCAGGACTGGTGGCTGGGCTTTGGTCTTTCATTGCCTTTGTCAGCTAGGTCTGCAGTAAGGATCTTTTGTGTGTTCCTTGAATCATTGTGGTAGGCTTAGGGTTGTCAGAGTTAGTAAGTGTGCTTTGCCCACTTGAGACAGTCATGTGATTAACACCTTAGAGAGCTTGCCCCAGCTAGTCTAGTCTTCTTTTCAACAGGCTGTGTAGTATGGTTTGAAATTCTTTGATGACTTGTTTCTTCTGGATATTTCTATTTTGAGTTGATTGGGTTAGGCCAGAGTCAGCTGGTATCCTTCAGGACATTTCCATTTGAGTCGATTGCTTTAGGCTGCGGCCATAGTAAACCTGGCATTTTGCTGCCATCAATATTGCCGGCCCGGGTGAAAAATGCTGCCCGGCTGAATTGCTCTGTGGCATCACTGATGACAGCTGTGCGTGGCCATAGTAGAGCCGGCCCGGTCTGGTAATTTTAACCTATCGTTTTGACTTTCGAGCAAACCGTCCATTTGCCGGGTTGACGGAAAGGAAAATAATCAAGAAAAACTTATTTATGGTGCTTCAAAAATTCTGACTACACAAACTAGTAAATTGACCCTAACTGATTACATTCCAGTGGTTTTGATAAAAGTTTTGTGGGGGGATTTTACGTAAAAACACTTTTTATGTCAAACTATTTTCTGTCAATTTCGCATGGGGCGTGGGGTGCCGTGGAGTCTCAGTCACCGCGGCAGCCTCGTTTTCGCATCATTCGCAGTCTCGGGTGACCACATTGTCAGAAAGACACACACACACACTCACACACACACACACACACACACACACACACACACACACACACCACACACACACACACACACACACACACACACACACAGAGAGTCATCCAGAGTGGGGGATGGGATGACCTAGTGGTCAGAACATTGCGCTCACAATTTGACGACCCAAGTTCGATTCCCATTCATGGGGATTTTTCCCCTGGAGTTAACATCAGTGCTGACTCCACTCTCCCCAAAAGTCTTTCGGATGAGACTGTAAACTGAGGCCCCATGTGCGAACGCATGCAGAACATCTTGTGCACATGTTAAATCCTGTTCCGCTTTTCATAAGAGTAGGCCATAGTGGGCTGTTGGGAACAGATGACAATATTTACAAAACTGCATACACATGGGGACTGGTTGGAAAAAAGCACATGAGTGCTTATTCCATTATCCTCTATAATAAGATTAAAATAAAATAAATAAAATATGTATTACAAACACACACATTGTATACAAACAAGGGGGGAGAAGTAATAGTGTGTGTGTGTGTGTGTGTGTGTGTGTGTGTGTGTGTGTGTGTGTGTGTGTGTGTGTGTGTGTGTGTGTGTTTGTGTGTGTGTGTGTGTGTAGACATGTAATTTGTTAATTTTATATGTAAATCACTAAATGGTTGCATGCGTGTGACTAATATGAATGAAAGTGCTTTGATTTGTGTACTCTACAAATTCAGCGCTATATCCCATACATTATTATTATAGTAATTATTATTATTATTATTCTAGAGGTCTGTCTCTTGAACAGTTACTTTGAACAAATGAACAAACGCGCCACGCGCGCACACACACACACACACCATGTATACACACACACACACACACACACACACACACACACACACACACACACACACACACACACACACACACACACACACACACGTCAAAAGTCTTTTGGATGAGACTATAAACCGAGGCCCCGTGTGTGAACACATGCAGAACATTTTGCGCACACGTTAAATCCTGTTCCACTTTTCGTAAGAGTAGGCCATCGTGTGCCGGTGGGAACAGTTGACAAATTCACGAAAACTGCATGCATACAGGGACTGGATGTAAAAAAGCACACGAACTGCTTATTCCATTTTCCTCGATATAAAAGAATGAAATAGAATAAAGAAAGAAAGAAAGAAATAAAACACACACATACCCACCCACACCCACCCAAACCCACCCACCCACACACGCACGCATGCACGCACGCACGCACACACACGCACGCACACACACACGCGCACACACACACACACACACACTACTACATAGTGCTTGTGTTTGTGTGTCATATGCACACACAGGCAGGTGCATAAATGTACACGTATAGTATGTGCACACACACTCCTGTTAACACATGCATATGTATGTCCTGAAACACACGCACACACAAACGCACACACACGCACACACACACACACACACACACACACACACACACACACACACACACACACACACACACACACACACACACACACACACACACTCACGGTCCAAGAAATGGAGAAAAGAAGATTACACAGCTTGTATAATCTTAAAACTTGTCAAGTAAGCTGTTTAGTGTTTCACACTTACAGAAGAAAAAGAAAAGCAAAAGGAATTTTTCCAAATGTTATCTTGGTTTGAGGACAAAAAAACTGAGAGGTGGGGAACAGTGATTTTTGTTGTTTTTCTACAGGTCATTTTATATATTTTTTATTAATGTATCATTGTATGTGCTGTGTCGAGATTGAAAAGTAATCCCGATATGTCCTTTACTATCATATGTCAAGGCTCGTTGACATTGAGTCGGTGATTCAGTGACACGGACACCACAGAGCAATCTAAAGAATGTCTGCAGAGAAATGTAATAATTCATATGTAGGAAAACTAACTCCAAAGGAGAAACAAGAATACTTGTCACAAGTTGTGTGTGTGTGTGTGTGTGTGTGTGTGTGTGTGTGTGTGTGTGTGTGTGTGTGTGTGTGTTTCTGTGTGTTTCTGTG
>CM060324.1:26884287-26904287 GCA_030674155.1 Stramonita haemastoma | reverse complement strand
AGTGACCAGATTTATTATGTGAATATATTATAAAAGGGGGATAAGTAGATAAAATCAAAGGCAAATTATTCTAAAAAACAATAAAAGTAAGAAATAGAAAAATAAATAAAAAGTAGTATAAAATAATAATTATAAGATAAATAAATGAATGAAAGAATAAATAGAAAAAATAATAAAAATAAAAGAATAAAATAAAATAAAAATTATAAGTAAAATAATAATTTAAAAAATAGGACGAAACGAAGTACATAACTGAAAGTATAAGGGAGGGGGAGAGAGGGGGAGGGGGGGGGGGGGGTAACATTTTCATTCATAGTGGAATTAATAATAATAATAATAAATAAAATAAAATAAATAATAAATAAAATATTTAATAAAATAGAATAGAATAAAAAGGGGGGATGAAAGGATAAAAAGAAAAGTAAATAAAAAGTATATATATATATATATTTAAGGGGGAGGGGGGAAAGACATAGAAAAAAGGAAAGTAAAAGGCAGAGACAGAGAGAGGGAGGGGAGGAGAGAGAGAGAGAGAGAGAGAGAGAGAGAGAGAGAGAGAGAGAGAGAGAGAGAGGAGAGAGAGAGAGCTTCGATTTTCAGTCATACTAGGCCTTTCTCTCACAAAAATACTTTCATCTTCATTCATACTAGACCTTTCCCTCATACTAGATCTCCCCCTCCCTCTCTCTCCCTCCCTCCCTCTCTCATCTTCATTCATACTAAAACTTTCTTTCACAAAAATCCTTTCATATTCATTTACAATAGACCTTTCTCTCATACTAGACCTTTCTCTGACAAAATCCTTTCATCTTCATTCATACTAGACCTTTCTCTCACAAAGATCTTTTCATCTTCATCCATACTACACCTATCTCTCATACTAGACCTCTCTCTAACAAAATCCTTTCATATTCATATATATATAGCTTTGTATCAGATGGAAACCCATTTGTCTTGTTGCTGTCAAGTGCAGTGTACATTTCACTTTTTCATGTAGCGTTACTGTTTTGTAAAAGAAAATGTTCTATAGATTTTGTTGTTGTTGCTTTTGTTGTTGTATCAGTTTTTTTCAGCAATTCAGTAAGGTGAACTTACCACATGAAACAAAACAAACCAAAACCCAACAGACAACAGCAAACAAAAACTAAGTTTAAACTTTCACAGACAGACCCAACCAACCAACTGAACAACCAACCAACCAACCAGCTAATTAACTTAACTAATCAGCCAACCAACTCAACAACTAACCAACTAACCAACCAGTTACCCTAACAACCAACTAACCAACTGAATAACCAACCAACCAACCAACCACCTTAACAACCAGCCAATCAACTGAACAACCAACCAACCACCTTAACAACCAGCCAATCAACTTAACAACCAACCAACCAACATAGCAACCCACTCAACAACCAACCAACCAACTGAACAACCAACCACTTTAACAACCAGCCAATCAAATTACCAACCAACCAACCAACTTAACAACCAACCAACCAACTTGACAACCAACCAACTAACCAATCAAACAAAGAGGAAGTTCAGAAAAAAGCCCAAAAGATTAGAAGGTTTAAAAACTTTCAAATTTTCTTCTCTCTCTCTCTCTCTCTCTCTCTCTCTCCTCTCTCTCTCTCTCTCTCTCTCTCTCTCTCCTCTCTCTCTCTCTCTCTCTCTCTCTCTCTCTCTCTCTTCTCTTTTTCCTCCTCTCCTCCCCCGCCCTCTTCCTTTTTCTTCTTCTTTTTCTTTGTGATTATTACTTCATGGGTAATGGTGTGGTGATGCTTTCATCTTACAGGAGCAGGGCTGTGACTTCTACAGCCACCCCCGGGTGTCTCCAGATGGGAAGAAGATCTGCTGGTTCCAGTGGAACCATCCCAACATGGTATGAGAGACAAAGAGCTATCCTCTTTTCCTTCAGTCGTACTGTGTATTCCGTGCAACTTAACCACGTCCTGTATTATTACTTGGATGAAGTCGCTTTTCTGTTATCTATCTATCTATCCTTAGTCTGACAACCGTGGGGGCACTCCTGAAGACTTCATAACCAGTTCCCTCCATTCCTCTTTCTGTTCTGCCTTCAAAGTTGCTTTTAGAATTTGAAAAAGTCTTATTTGTTTGAGGTTCTATTTTGTAAGATGTATTTAAGTATGTAAACAGTAGTTTATTTTTGAGGATAGCATTTCCTTCTTTAATGAAAAATTGTTTTTAGTTTTCTTTTTATCCTTCTCTTTCTGTCAGCTTTTTAAAGTCTTGCTGACTGACTGCCAGTCTTACCAGGTCATTTAGCTGTATTAAAAAAAACAAAAACAATTCTTTTGTATTAATTGCATTTTCTCCCAGACACATTTTATAGATGTAGCTGTTGTATATTGCGAAGTGATATTGAAGAGCAAATTATTTGGCTAGTATTTGCCTCTTAAAAATTGTTACAAAATGTTTTTTTTTTCAATATTGTCTGTCTTTTATACAGGTTTGTTTTGAATCCCCCCCTACCTTGGTAGATAACAGTTCTGGTACACAGATACCAGCTTTGTTTTTAGAAAAGGTTTGATTGATGTCTTTTGCCAACCTAGTGACTCTTACTAGAAGTTTTGTGTGCACTTGATTGGATTGCCATTGTTTGTTGTTGTTTTTTTATAATATACTTTTTTGTGCTTTTTCTTGAGGATTTTTTTTTGCTGTTGCTTGACATGGTGAGATTCTGGTTCGATTTGTTAGAGAACACTGGTCTAAGTATTGTTTCAAGTACTTTTTGTTTACGACAAAGAGAAAAGAAAAAGAAGGGCATATCATGTAGTGGCATTGCCTGTGATGTGCGCCTCTTGCTGTGCACAGCCCTGGGACAACACGGAGGTGTGGGTGGCAGAGCTAGATGGCTGGGGCTGTCACCTGAAGGACGGGTCCAAACAGAAAGTGGCGGGGGGAGCTGGTGAGAGCGCCATCGAGCCGGGATGGACCACCAACAACAAACTGCTGTACGTCAGCGACAAAACCAACTGGTGGAACCTGTACCACGTCACCGCTAACGGCAGCCATGTCAACCTTCATCCCGATTCTTCGGAGATTGCCGGCCCACAGTGGCAGTTTGGGCAGACAGCCTATGTGGCTGATCCTAAGGACCCCAACAAGATCGTGACGCTGCAGGATTATGTGAGTGGTTGTGAAGCGTCATGTTAGTAGACCAATACTGACTCGACTTTCCTGAGAGTCCAGATGAGACTATAAACCAAAGTCCCATGTGCAATCACACAAAACATTTTGCACACATGGTAAAACCTGTCACGCCTCTCAGAAGAGTAGGCTATTTCATGCCAGTAGGAATTGATGACAAAATTTTAAAAGCACATTGCACGCAGGTGTCTTGTTTGGACATCATCTCTGAAAAGGAAATGTGGATACCTTAATAGGCAAAACTGGTCACATACGCAAAATGTCAGCATTGGCGAACCTCAGAGGTCTATCATAGACATAGATATAACACTTTTTTTTCTTTCTTTTTTTTACATATATGTACTTGATTTTCTGTCTGTGGGTGTACTTGTTTCTCTGTATTTTTACATGATTTTTTCAGGGACAACTCATAATACGTTGTTGTTTGTTGACAGTTTAAGTACACTAAATGTATATTGCACACTTGGACATCAGCTTATTGTCTTATCGGAAAGCCTAGTACCCAGACCACCCCTCGTGATCCAGTAAATGGGAGGGAAAATTCAGCTTTAGACAGGAATTCAGCCAGCGAATTCCTGCTTTGTAGATGGATAGTCGCCATTGAGATTTGAGTTTGTTTGGGGTGGGGTTTTTTTTTTCCATTCCTCAGCTGAAGCTCACACCAGCAGTAAGATTTTTGCATATGCGACCAATTACACCCTCCACCCACCCATCCACTCCCAACCACTTAGGTAGCCATATTTCTGACTTCAGGGATTATATATAGATAGATAGATCGATAGATCATACATACATACATACATACATACATACATACATACATACATACATACATACATACATACATACATACATACATACATACATACATACATACATACATACATATAGATGTATGGTTTACAATTCCTTGACACTTTCCGGATCTCAAGTGAAGTAGTGTGTAGTGTGTTTCCTTCATAGTAGCGTTTTGGCATGGTTCTTACTCAAAAATGCCTTACAGTGCTGCCACTGAAAGACATTATTCCCTAGAATTTATTTTCATTTCAATTTTTTTTTTTTTTTTATTGAATCTTTGATAAGTCATTTTCAAAATGATTGAGAAGTTGGTACCTGCACTTGTTTTTCCTCCACTACTTTAACCTCAATTATAGTAGTGTTTTCTGTTTTAAAATTTTTTTTTTTTTATAAGAGACACTGAATGAACATGCAAGAAGTGACAGAATGGTATGGATGGGTTTGACGAAGTGTGTTTCCTTTATAGAAGTGTTTTCTGTAAAAAAAATTTAAAAATTTAAAGAGACAATGAATGAACATGCAAGAAGTGACAGAACGGAGCGGATGGGTTTGACGAAGTGTGTTTCCTTTATAGTAGTGTTTTCTGTAAAAAAAATAAATTTTAAGAGACACTGAATGAACATGCAAGTAGTGACAGAAGGGTATGGATGGGTTTGACAGAAACTGGGGGTGATGGACATCAAGAACCCGGGGAGCTACGTGGCTTTGGACACAGGGTTTTTCTACAACAAGTGCCTGGCCCTCACCAAAAAGGGAGACGCTTTCTTCATCGGCTCCGGTCCTGACACCTTCGTCTATGTGCTGCGATTCAACCTGGACCAGAAGAAAGTGAGGAGGGGGCTGTGTGGTGTGTGTGTGTGTGTGTGTTGTGTGTGTGTGTGTGTGTGTGTGTGTGTGTGTGTGTGTGTGTGTGTGTGTGTGTGTGTGTGTGTGTGTGTGTGTGTGTGTGTGTGTGTGTGTGTGTTGTGTGTGTGTGTGTGTATGTGTGTGTGTATGTGTGTGTTTGTGTGTTGTGTGTGTGTGTGGTGTGTGTGTGTGTATGTGTGTGTTTGTGTTTGTGTGTGTGTGTGTGGTGTGTGTGTTGTGTGTGTGTGTGTGTGTGTGTGTGTGTGTGTGTGTGTGTGTGTGTGTGTGTGTGAGAGAGAGAGGAGGTGGGGGATGGTGGAGGGGGAGGGTGGAAGTGGAGTGGTGGTGGTGGTATATTTTGTTGAGAGAGGGAGGAGAGCTGTAAATGTGTTAAGTTGGGTTGAGGAGATGGTGAAGTGTGGAGATATATGTGTGTGTGTGTGTGTGTGTGTGTGTGTGTCTGTCTGTCTGTCTGTCTGTCTGTCTGGCCTGTCTGTCTGTCTGTCTGTCTGTTGGGGGAGTAGAGGTGGAGGGTGGGAGGGAGCGGTGGTGGAATATAGTTGAGAGGGAGGAGGGGTGTAAATGTGTTGAGTTGGGGTGAGTAGATGGTAAGGTGTGGATATATATTTACATCTATATCCATATACGCACATGCATGCGCGCACACACGCACATGCACACACACACACACACACACACACACACACACACACACACACACACACACACACACACACACACACACACACACACACACACACCCTAAAAATTTATATTCATTCCATAACAAACCAACCAAAATTTTGAACTTGTAAATCAATCATAATGGCAATCATACAAATTTACAATAATATGATAATCACTTATCACCACTAAGAACAATAAGCAACAATAACTATAAAAAAAAAGTGATTGAAAAGGACTGGGGAGAGGGGTATCAAAGAGGAAGGGAAGAACATAGACAATCAGCCAAACAAAGATAATGATAAAGATACAAGTTTTACAAACAGAACTCCTACAAAATAATTTTTTTTTAACTCATCAGCTGGACTAAAGATCAATTGACCAATTTCCTTCCATCTCCTTTCCTCCCTTAGCTCTGTAAGGAATCATCTGGGCACCTCCCTCATTGATCGTTTCAGGCCATGCTTTTCTGGCACCTGGCAGAGCCCATCTCTCTTTTTCTTCTTTATTCTTTTATTTCAGGATATTGGAATAAGCACTAATGTTCTTTTCTACATCCAGGCCCCGTGTGTATGCAGTTTTGTAAATTTTGTCATCCATTCCAACTGGCACACAATGGCCTACTCTTCCAAAAAGCAGAACAGGTTTTCATTTGTGCACAAGATGTTCTCTGTGCGTTAGCACATGACACCTCAGTTTATAGTCTCATCCGAAGGACTTTTGGGGGGAGTGGAGTCAGCATTGATGTTAAATCCTGGTGAAAATATCCCCTTGAATGGGATTTGAACCTGGGTCAGCAGATCATGAGTGCAATGCGCATCGCTCTAACCAACCAGGCTATCCCATCCCCGTCCAGGTATATGATGCACGCTGAGTGTATTTGCGTTTTTATGAACACACCAAATGCTGCCAGGAATGACAGAGTCTTTAATGTGTGGATTTGATCTTCCACATGAGTTTATACATGTGTATAAAATAAATCGTATGTAGAGCATAAAAATGTCTGTACACATAGGCTGATAGTACTAGTAACAGGGAACAGAAATTGTGAAGAAGATGGTAAGAAAGGAGGAGGAATAGAACAGAAGTTTCCTTGGGGAGATGTTGGGGTGCTGTCACATTAAATAGTACCTGCACCTTCTGGAAATGCTACGCTAGGATATCCCTCTATTCTGTCGTGTTCCTTTTCTTCCTGTCACCCCCTTCTCCTCTATTTTCTGCCCTCTGGGTCCATTCTCCTGCCCTTTTTATCAGAAAGACTTAACAGATAACAGTTCTATCCCACGGCAAAGTCAGATACGCTGGGCCAGACTTGTCAGGTGCTTTACAGTAGGGCAATGCATTGTATTTTGTGTTTTGTACCACTTTATGCCACAGCAGATTTCTCTGTGTGAAATTCGGGCTGCTCTTCCCCGGGGAGAGCGTGTTGCCACAAGTGCAGCGCCTACCCATTTTTTTTTTCTTTTTCCTGTATGCAACTGTATTTGTTTCCCTATTTTCACTCATGAGACAGCCAGTTGTGGCTATCTGAACATTCAGAATCAGAAGTACAGCAGTCAGTCTTAAACTGCATCGCCTCTGTGTTGGCAGGTTCAGGTCATCAAGAAAGCCATGACCATGGACCTTGACCCTGGCTACCTGAGCCGTAAACCAGAGTTCATCACCTGGGACACCGCCAACAACATGACCTGCCACGGCATTTTCTACCCCCCGGCCAATAAGGATTTTGAGGCTCCTCAAGGGACCCGGCCTCCTGTGCTGGTGCGGGCTCATGGGGGCCCCACGGGCCACTTCTTTGCCAAGCTGGACCTGGAGCTGCAGTACTTCACCAGCCGGGGCTTTGCTGTGCTCCTGGTCAACTACAGGGGCAGCACGGGACACGGCCGAAAGTACCGACATCTGCTGCAAAAAATGTGAGTGGGGGTGCTGTGTTGTGTTGTGTTCTGACTGATGGATCGGATTGTATTGTATACTGTTTCAATACCCGGTGTATTTCTTTGCATGAAATTTGGACTTCTCTTTCTGTGGAGAGTGGTTTTCCACAAGAGATAGCACCAGCTTTTTGCTTTTTTTTTTTTGGTCATAAATTTCCCTTTAGCATGTATATATACTTCCCAGTGAGGGTGGCTTTTTCTGCAGCGTTTTGCCAGGGACAGCTCACTTGTTGCCATGGGTTCTTATACATGTGCTGAATGCATGTTGCACATGGGGGACCTCTCTGTTTATCATCTCATCTGAAAGACTAGCATCCAGACCACCATGTTGCACATGGGACCTCTCTGTTTATCATCTCATCCAAAAGACTAGCATCCAGACCACCCACTCAAGGTCTAGTGGATGGGAGGAAACTTTTCCAGGATGAAACAGGGATTGAACTCACATGTCTCACTTTCTAGACAGGAGGAGTGTTCCCCCTCTAGACCAAGCGTGTGATTGCAGGTGGGGTGTGTACGACATGGACGACTGCTGCACTGGGGTTTCTCACCTGGTGAAGAAGGGGATGGTCGATGGAGGGAAGGCCTGCATTGACGGGGGGTCTGCTGGAGGCTACACCACTCTGTGCTGCCTCACCTTCAGGGACACCTTCAAAGCAGGTGTGTGTGTGTGGAGGGAGGCCTTTTACCTGGTTTATTGGATGCTGCAGTGCACACACACTTACATTATGAATACATGCAAGCATACAAACACTGTGACACACACACATGCATTTTGCTTTCATGTAGTACACAAACACTAAGGCATGTACACATGTGCAACAAGTGTGCACACATGCATACACATTTGCACACTCACACAAACACACACACACCCTCACACACATCGTCACACACACCCACACTCCCACCCTCACACACACACACACACACACACACACACACACACACACACACACACACACACACACACACACACACACAGAGAACATCTTGCACACACGTTAAATCCTGTTCCGCTTTTTGTAAGAGTAGGCCATTGTGTGCCAGTGGGAACAGATGACAAGATTTACAAAACTGCATACACATGAGGACTGGATGAAAAAAAGCACATGAGTGCTTATTTCATTATCCTCGATATGAAATAAAAAATATAAAAAGATAAAAAGAATAAAATAAAATTTAAAAATAAAGAGTAAGTCACTTCCACCACACGGTGTAAAAAAAATGCAGCAATAATCTTTCAAACAACAACAGAAAAAAAAACAAAAAAACCTGTCACAACATCCTACCTGTCTGCAGGGGCCAGTCACTACGGCATAGGTGACCTGGAAGCACTGGTAGGCGACACCCACAAGTTTGAGAGCCGGTACCTGGACGGGCTGCTGCTGCCCATGAGTGACCCTGGCTGCAAGGCCCTGCTGAAGGAGAGGTCTCCCATCCACCACACCCAGCTCCTCTCCTGCCCCATCGCTCTCTTCCAGGGGGACCAGGACAAGGTGACACCTGCCTGCTTCCCCTCCCCTCCATCCCTCTCCCTCCTCTTCTTTTTTTTAGAACCCTTACGATGGGCTGCTATAGCTGAGTGGTTGGGACTGAGCGACTTCAATCCCATGGGTCCGTGAAGTCGCGGGTTTCAGTGTTCTTGGTGGTGCCGTCTGGTGAATTATAGGTTGTTTGGGGGTGGGGGGGGTAGGGGTGGGGTGAGGGGGTAGGGGTGGGGTGGGGGGTTTACAGTCTACCAGGTCCACTTCTTGAAGTGCAGGCCTGCCAGTGGTTTTAATTTCCTTTTTTTGTATATACATATAAACATGCAGAATATCAAATGCACATGTGTAAGATGTATGGTTGCTGTCAGTATGTAGCTGTACATGTGTAGTGAGATATATTGTTGCTGTCAATATAAAGCTTTGCATGAAGGTAGGAAGCAGGCCAGACGTTCACCTGCCTAACAAGTAAGCCGTGAGGTTCTAGGTTCAATTCCCAGCTTTGCCCTTTCTTCCCAGTTTGACCACTTTTTGGATGAGACAAGAAAGCGAGGTCCCCTGTGCTACACATAACAATTTAGAGCACTTTAAAGAATCCACAGCAATATGGGAGTTGTCCCTGGCAAAATTCTGTAGAAAAAAGCCATTCTGATAGGGAAACAAATATAGTTGCAGACAGGAAAAGAAAAAAAAACAATGGAAGGCACTACTCTTGTGGCGACATGCTCTCCAAGGGGACAGCAGCCCAAATTTCATGTGGGGAAATCTGCTGTGACTTAAAAGTGGTATACAATGTATGGAGTGAGATATTATGTGGTTGCTGTCACAGGTTGTAAGCTATAAATGGATACCTGCCCTCTTCAGGGTCAGGGAAGGTAAAGCAGCAGGGAGAGGAGATGGGCGCCGCCCTCAATATGCTGGCCCCTAGAGAAGCTGAGGTCTCTGATGCCTTTCTACCCTATGACCTCCTAGGTTATGGGACACTTTTACCTTTTTTGTCACAGATTGTGCCTCCCAATCAGGCCATTATGATGTATGATGCAGTGAAGGCGAAAGGACTGCCCTGTATGCTGGTCATGTTTGAAGGTCTGGACTCTGTGTGTGTGTGTGTGTGTGTGTGTGTGTGTGTGTGTGTGTGTGTGTGTGTGTGTGTGTGTGTGTGTGTTTGATTTGATTTGATTTGATTTATTCTTTTATATCAAGGATAATGGAATAAGCACTCTTGTGCTTTTTTACATCCAGTCCCCGTGTGTATGCAGTTTTATAAATGTCATCTGTTCCCACCGGCACACGATGGCTACTCTTACGAAAAGCGGTGTGTGTGTGTGATGTGTGTGTGTGTGTGTAGGAAGGGGTTGTGTGTAGTATGTTGGTGTGTGTGTGTATATGGATTAGTGTGTGTGGTGTGTAGGTTTGTGTGTGTGGGTAGTGTGTATGTAGTGTTGTGTGTAGTGTGTTGATTTGTTTGGTCTATGTGTGTGTTGGTGTGTGTTTGTCACCTCTTCCTTGTCTATTTTCCCCCTTCTTGGTCCACTCTCCTGCCTTTTTCCAGATAGACATAAAAAATAATTCTCCCCCATGCTAAAGTCAGATGCGCTGGGCTTGATTTGTCAGGTTCTTAACAGCAGCACAACGCATTTTCATTTGTATGACAGACAGTAATTGTTGCTGTCTGAGCATTCGACAAAGAAGAAGAATGTACCATCAGATGAGTGTGACACTCTTAACCACAAACCTGTCCATATCCCCACCCTTCCACCACAAAATATTCCTTTACCTTCACCCCCACCTAGCTCATAGTCTTGTAGACCATTGGTGCACCACTGAAGATTTTGCAACCAGCTTCCTCCACTCCTTGGGTATTTTCAGCTTTCTGCAACATGTCATTCCACCCAACGCCAGTCCACTCTGATGTTGTCTTCCAGTCATTTTCTCTGTCTGCCTCTTCATCTCCCTCCTTGTCCTGTTCCCTGTAGGACAGTCCTCACAGCTGTCAGTTTCCCCTACTTTCAGCTGCAATCCAGCTGGTGCTAATTATAGCAGGAGCTGACCACACTTGTGCTAGGTAGGTAAAAGGAAGGAGCACGCAAAATTAAGCTCTTTTAACCCTCTTGCATTCAGTGTCTCTGAACACAAACTGCCCCTAGATTTCGCATTCCATCATGAAATTGGGTCAGGCACACATGCTCGCTGGCCTTTTCCTCTTTCTAAGTACATACCAGCAGCTATAATTACTTCCAGACTTTCAGCAAGGTTCCTACCTCTAGCCTTATAAAGCTAGTAATTGGTGGTGGTCACAGCGTGATGGAAATCTACTGTGTCTAAATCCTGGCAAATCAGGGTTCAGGACAAAAGGGGGGCAATCATTCAATCACGGGACTAAGAGGGTTAACTGAGTGATGTTGGCTTTGTGCCTGTGTCTTTCTCGGCCCCTTACACCAGTATTACACTGCCATAAAAAAGAAAGGCTGACAGTGTGGCCTTGGTGTTGCAGGGGAGCAGCATGGCTTCCGTAAGGCGGAGAACATCCAGGCAGCCTTGGACAAGGAGTTTGCCTTCTTTGGCAAGGTGCTGGGCTTCACTCCCGCCGACAAGATTGAGGGGGTAAAGAATGATAATGATGGTCATATGTGACGCTCCACCACAAAATGAGTCGCTTAGCACCTGACCCACTTTTCCGCTAGAAGCCATTAAAGGCAGGTGGGGGTCAGGTTGTTGATTTTAAGAATTTGATGGATTATAAAACTATAGCCAATATTCTACCTTGTAGTGAAATAATCAAGGCATAATTTTGTTTCCTTTTGCCTTTAAACGTGTTTTTAAAATGCCAAAGCCTTCATTCTGGCCATCTGTTAGGATGCTTAACTTGTAAATTTGTCAATTCCTTCAGTCTATCATTTCAAGTTGTAATAACTTAAGATAGAATTATCTGATTTTCAATCTGTTTTTTGTATTGTATGGCCATTTTATTGCAAATAAATAACATGTCAATAACTAAAAATTGACCTCTGGTGCAATGCGACTCCTTATGTGGTGGAGTGTCACAAATGGAAGTTGTATAGTGCTAAATCTTGTAGATAGATTAAAGGGTACAGTAGTGGTGTTCTATCCCCCAAAACTATGATTTTGGTGATGAGTAAATACTTTTGTTCTGGTATAGATTTCAAGGGCCAAATGAAACAATGTGGTACTTCTCTTTTTTTTTTCTTTTTTTTTTTTTAAAAAGTGAAAATTTAGAAAATGAAACAGACACTTCAGTTCTGGTACATAACTTCAGGGCCAGTTAAACAATTACAAACTTTCTTTTTAAAATTGTGAACAACTTAGAAATTGAAATAAATACTTTATTTCAGACACAGATTTCAAGGGCGTATTAAACATTTATGCACTTTTCTTTAAAAAACCCCTGAAAAAGGAAAAATGTATAAAATGAAGTGTATCATGGAAAGTGCATCAATATTCATGTCAGTTTCATCTTCACTTGAAATGCTGAGTGTTTGGAAAGTTGTTCCTTTTGCTGAGGGTTTTGTTTTTGCTTATTTTAGTGTGCTGTGTACCCTTAAAGGTAAAAAGGTAAAGGTGTTCCAAAACCTAAGTGGTCATAGGGGAGCAAGGCATCAGAGACCTCAGCTTCTCTAGGGACCAGCATATTGAGGGCGGTGCCCATCTCCTCTCCCTTGCTGCTTTACCTTCCCTGTCCCTAAAGAGGGCAGGTACCCATATACAGCTGGATGAACTGGGGGGACTGTACTGAGGCCAAGGCACAAACGGTCACCCATCCAACTGGTAACCACACTCGACGCTGCTTAACTCGACTTGGGGGAAAGCGAGCGCTCTGACCACTTAGCTATCCTGCTCCTAAATGAAATAGATACGTTTATATATAGATAGCTAAGCATGTACCTTAGTGGGCCATATTCCAAGTATCAGTGATGAATAGCCCAATTCTTTTCATCATTCTGGAAAATTGAATCATAAATGAAATATTTTAGGCTTTTAAAACACTGCATCAACTCATATCAGCACCACGTCAACAGCTGCTAGAGACATTGTGAACAAATTTGAAAATGCCATAAGTAAATGGAACAGACGCCACAGTACAGTCTCAAACTCGTTCCCCCAGTACCACTTTATTATCATTAAAAATTTTTTTATTTTTTATTTCAAGGATAATGGAATGAGCACTCATGTGCTTTTTTGCATGCAGTCCCTGTCTGTATGCAGTTTTGTAATTTTGTCATCTGTTCCCACGACACACTATGGCCTACTCTTCCGAAAAAATGGAACGAGTTTTAACATGCGGGCAAGATGTTCTGTGTGCATTTGCACACATGACCTTGGTTTATAGTCTCATCTGAAGGGTTTTTGGGGGAGTGGAGTCAGTGCTGATGTTAACTCCAAGGGGAAAAAATCCCCCTGTACGGATTTGAACCCAGGTCAGCAGAACACATGCACAATGCTCCAACCACCAGGCTATCCTGTCCCCCATTCCATCTTTAGCATCTGCTCCTCCCCCCTCACACACCCTGCTCCTCTTTGCTGCTCCCTAAAGATTCCATTGACCACCCCTTCCCATAAATCCTGTTAGTAAATGGCAGAATTTCGAAAGCAGTAAATTGTGAACATTCTCTGTCTGTCTGTCTGTCTGTCTGTCTGTCTGTCTGTCTGTCTGTCTGTCTGTCTGTCTGTCTGTCTCTCTCTCTCTTCTCTCTCTCTCTCTCTCTCTCTCTCTCTCTCTCTCTCTCTCTCTCTCTCTCTCTCTCTCTCTCTCTCTCTTGCTGGGTAGTTTTGCTTTTGGTTT
Organism: Stramonita haemastoma; assembly: GCA_030674155.1. Taxonomy (NCBI): domain Eukaryota; kingdom Metazoa; phylum Mollusca; class Gastropoda; order Neogastropoda; family Muricidae; genus Stramonita; species Stramonita haemastoma. Next base: position 26,890,563 of record CM060324.1, on the reverse strand, counting down.
GTTCACATCTTCTGTGACATGACTCATAACATAGTGTAATATGTATAGAATAATCAGCATGTAGTGATCAACTTCATCCCTCCCTGAAACGTGTTGCAGCTGCAAATTGCCAACCTGGATTAAGAAGACCTGGGAGGGAGGGAGGGGAGAGAGACGTGTGACCTTGAGAATCTGGCCATCGCTCCATTCCCCCCCCTCCCTGATGCCTGCTGTATCGTCAGCCATTTGTTGCTCAACCTGTACCCAGTATTCCTATAGCGCTGGACAGATGGAGAGGATTGTGTATTGGTGGTTTGGGTTTGGATTCAGTGAAGATTGAAGACCTCACTGCTATCCTCTTCCTGTCTGTTTTGTCTATTTACCTCATGTGGGTTGTTTTTATGGTAATCAGGATTGGATTTACACTTTTAAGACTTTTTTAAAGTTTGTTAGTTAAGGTTTTGGTTAATGTTGTATGTTTTTGAATGTGAAATCCTACTGTACTTCAGTGAAACTATTGTAGAGTTTTGTTCATGGACGTTTTTATTGTGAAAGGGTTTGTTCTGTTTGGGAAGCAGTTGTGTATCTGGAAGAGAGAGTACATCAAAGAGATGGATTGGTAAATTTGGCAAATGGTGAATGGGTTTTAGAGATGGATTTTGTGTTCAGGAGGGAATAAAATGTGGAAAGGTGAAATGTGTCAGGCCAGTTGTCAGAAGATGTAGAATGGAATTTCAGTATTCAGAAGATCGAACAGGGCTGTCCCTCATCTGCTTTTTGTGACTCGTGTGTCGTCACATTTTGAGGGGTAGGAAACAAAACACATGCTGATAAATATGGCATGGGATTCACACCTTGAAATCAGGAGATGGAATGAATAGAGGCCATTGGTTCTTGAAAAATAGACCATTTTGTGACAAATTGCTGCGTCAAAATGATAAGCTTATTTCAACAACAACAAAAATTGCAAAGGGTATGAATGAACATTGCAATGAGAAAACTTGAGATAAACAGTCTACGAAAAAAGTAGATGACCATGTGATCCCTTATAGCCATTAAAGATAAATGTGAAATTGGAGGACCATGCAATGCTCTGCTGACAGTAGGGACATAATATGTAAAAAACTTGAAGGCCATGTGATCCTTTGCTGATATTTACAAATTGAAGTGATTGGGTTTTCTTGAATTATACAGCTTTTTTTCTCTAACTGAAACCATACTGGTGATGTGACTGCTCAAAATGTAATTTTCAGATGTGTCATTTGTGGTTGTAAATTGGCTGGTTTTGGAAGAACTGTTCAATGAAGGACCATTTGTGGAGTGGATTCCTTATTGTGGTCATTGACTTGAACAAATAACCACCTTTTTCTCTTCTCACCTTTTCCCTTTCCCTTTAGTCCTCTTGCTCTTGTCATTTTTCAACTTTTAAATAAAGTTTATTTGAAGAAATAATTTGCCCATCACACTACATTTTTTTTTCTTTGGCTGGTCCTTGTGCAGTACTGTATTGTTAATGATATGGGTTACGATTGACCCATTTACTTGCTGCAAAACTGTGTCTGTGTGATAGGATTTTTCTGTAACATGCACATGGGAGGTTTAGTTGACTGGTTGCTAGACCTTTTAAGAGTATTTTCATATATCCTGCTTGTATGAAAATACTCCATTGTATAATATAAAAAAAAGGAAGAAAACAAGATCAGTAGATAGAAGGGTAATGAATATGTGAGACTTTTTAAAAAGATATTTGTTAAATGTATAACTACAAAATCCATTTGACCCTGATCATGTAAGAAAAGAAGACTGTTTCGAGGTACCGTAAATATTTACTCCATGATGAGTATCACACTGAAAAGAGTTGTCATTTATTCAATTGAGATTTTATTGTTTTTACTATGCTGTTAACGACTTATGAGAAATAACAAAACTGTGTGTTGGAGATAGATCAGACTTTGTGAGTGTGTATAGATTGATTGATTGACCATACTCCACACACACACACACACACCACACAACACGCACACACTTACACACACACACACACCACACACACACACACACATGCACACACACACACAACACATGCACACACAAACACACACACACACACACACACACACACACACTGTAGAATCTTGTGACGTTTGTCATGTGCTGTTCACTTCATTGCAATATTTTCTTTCCGCATAAACAGTTCACTGCACTTTCCATGAATGTTAAACCAGACACATGTTACTTATCACAGAGAGGCAGGCTTATTTTTCCACCTGTTCTGGTCATCATGTTGTGATTTTGCATCATGGATGATTTGAACATAGGTGTCTCTTGACCAGGTAAATTGTTTTGATCAGTACGTGGTAATGATGCACATTCCAGGTCATAGCATTTTAGTGTGTTGGACTTTGTACCTACACCTTGTACTGTGATCCCCGATATTCTTTTTATGGAACTTTTTTGTTATGGAAACGGATATATTGGTGAACATGAAAATTGGTATTATATCTTTCTTTCTATCTATTTAGCTAGCTAGCTATCCCTTAGTCTGGTGACCATGGGGGCACCCATGAAGACTTGACAACCAGTTCACTCCATTCCTCTCTCTGTTCTGCCTTTCTCAAGGTATTATATATTATCAGAAATCAATCTGTATTTTTATAGTTACTACTCAGCCATGTCTTCTAGACATTGCATAGGTATGGTTTTTAGATTTTTACAGCTTATCTTTAGTTCACTCAGGGATAATTGTATCATGCATTTCTTACTTGGGTTTCAATTCTTATTTCTACTTTGAGAATAATGAACAAACACTCATGTTCTTGTTTACATTCAGTCCCTATGTGCATGCATTTTTCAAAATTTTATTGATTAATTATGATGTTTTTGCTGATTTTATCTCATGATTTTTATGGAAAGGGTAGATAAATTTTGTGCCATAAACAGATAGACGTGTATCAAAATAAATGGTGACTGTATCAAACTGAGCCTGTATGCATCCTTTATATTTTATGAATGAATGATTGTATGTTTGATTTATAATGCGCATGAAAACCTTCACTCCCATGGTAGATATGATACAGTGCTGGGAAAGAAGGAAAGTGAGGAGGTGATGGGGTGGGGAGGGTGCAGGAATAAAATGATAGGGAGTCATGAACACACAAAAAAAGAAGCACACAAAGAAACAGGCCACCCACACATTCATACACACATGCGTGCACGCACACACACAGAGACACACACACACAGGGACGGAATAGCCTGGTGGTCAAAACATTGCGCTGGCAATCTGTCGACCCAAGTTCAATTCCCATTGGAGGGGATTTTTCCCCTGGAGTCAACTAACATCAGTGCTGATTCCACTCTCCCCAAAAGTCGTTCAGATGAGACTGTAAACCAAGGTCCTGTGTGTGAATGCACACAGAACATCTTGCGCACATGTTAAATCCTGGTCTACTTTTCATAAGAGCAGGCCATTGTGTGCTGGTGGGAACAGATGACAATATTTACACAACTGCATACACACTGGGACTGGATGAAAAAAAGCACACGAGTGCTTATCCCATTATCCTCAATATAAAAGAAAAAAAAGAACACACACACTTTACACAGCTATGATTATACCATTCTCATGTTTTCATCTTTTCAAGAGTTGAGCAACAGATGATCAACATGTGTAAGAAAGTTTGGGAAATGACAGCAAAGGGGAACTTTCTGTACATCATTTCACATGATTATAAATTATGTCCGTTAAGGTCACAATATAAATCAGGTATCAGTTAGTGCATCAAACACCAAATTCTGCCATCTCAACCTAGATTTTAAAAAAAACAAAAAACATCTCAACATCTTACCTCCCCCCTGTGGGGATTTTGGTGGGGGGGGGGGGGGGGGGAGGGAGGGGAGAGTGCTGTCAGTATAAATTGCATCCTGACAATCTGAAAATTTTGTGCAAGGAATTTCCTCTTCTCTGTCCCTCTCTTAGTTTCTGCCTTGTTCCTTTCCTTCCTGCCACCTCCTTCTTGTCTTTTTGCTGCCTTCTTGGTTCATTCTCCTGCTATTTTCCCAGAAGATTTAAAAGATCACAATACTTTCCACACCAAAGTCAGATGTGCTGGCCCTGACTTCTCGGGTGTTTTGGTTATATGACAGACAACAGTAGTTGCTGAATGTTTGATGAAGAACATCTTACATTTAGACAAATAGGACCAGGCTATACTGAAAACATCAGCTCTTCTGATTATATATAGTCCATTAAAAGGTAAAGGTGTCCCATAATCTAGGCGGTCGTAGGGGAGTGAGGTGTCAGAGACCTCAGCTTCTCTAGGGGCCAGCATGTTGAGGACGGCACCCATCTCCTCTCCCTTGTTACTTTACCTTCCCTGACCCTAAAGAGGGCAGGTACCCATTTACAGCTGGGTGAACTGGGGGGACTGTACTGAAGCCAAGGCGTGCAAATGGTCACCCATCCAACTGGTAACCATGCTCGACGCTGCTTAAGTGTGGGAAAGCGAGCGCTCTGACCACTGAGCTATCCCGCTATATAGTCCACTACAAAAGCAATAACCAAACAAAATGAATCCTTAGACAACTAGCACAGCAGAAAAAGAACATTTGCTGCCCATTTCAGTGTTTACAACACAGACGATGAATGGAAGGAGGATAAATAGGGAAATGTGATCAAGGTTTTCTGACCCCAAAAAGATAAACAGGAAGAGCAGAAAAGAAGCAAGGAACAGATAATAGGCAACCACAAAAACATGGAGAAAGAAAAGACATAGAAAGGGATAGAAATACTTTTCTTTTTTACACATTTCTCAGGAGATAGGAATACGATTCACACTGAAAAAGCCACAACCTGTGTAAGGTTATTACATTTTGGATTATATTCTTGATGTTCGCTGTGTTTTAAAATCCACCATTTTTTCCCCATACATTCTTACAAAAGCATGTATACATTTTACACACAAGTATGATTTTCCACATTTTATTTAGAAAAACCGGTTTCAGTAAACAAAATGCAATCAGTACACTATTCTTATGTTCAAAGCAGTAACTATTGTTCACAGAATATAATGTGGGTGGTTAGTATCTTTCAAACTAAACAAGTAGTTATGACATGATGCCGCAGCACAGGGGTTCCTGGCCGGAAGGTTGCAGGTTTGAACCCCATGAGTTTGTCATGGACTCCATGGGAAGAGTAAGACCACACATTTGACCATCATCCACCATTTGGAAGCCACTTTGAGAGTGTTGCTCAACCTATTTTAACCACCACTGCTGGTGTCTGTATCTCTTGGGTTTAGTGGATGCCAGGATATCTTATGATAAGAACCATAGAGTACAGCCCTGTCCAGTGGACTTAAAGCTGGCGCACTTCCATAACATCATCATTACATCTCCTCTTTACCACTGATCATCATACAATAAAAGAAAAACTGTCTCTGATTCTGTGCTCTGGTTGCTCTGGTCTCATGGTGACCTCAGTCTCAGTTTCCCATACACTTTTACCATGCCTGTGGTGAGCAGGTGTCAAAAACTTAGAGGTCAGAGGTTTCTAGGACAAGGTAATTTGCAGAACATTGTGCTGGATACCACCCTAGGCTGGCAATTCGCTCAGCCTGGCTCCATGACTAAGCTATCGTTAACAACAGGGGTTTAGTTGGTGGCACTCTGACGTTAGCTCAGAACAGGCACTGACCACAAAAAGAATGGGTGGCTCTAATCTTGTGGCAAAATGCTTTCCCCGGGGAGAGCCACCAAAATTTCATGCAGAGAAATCTGCCATGACTTGAAAGTGGTATACAATACAATACAATACAAGACAAGACAAGACAAGACAAGACAAGACAAGACAATACCATACAGACCCAGCAGCAGTGCGGGCTATTGTGGGCAGTGGCCTTACGGCGGCCTAACATTGATAGGCTTCCTGTGGACTCCTGACTCTGAGGATGTTTTCTGATCAACCAAAGTAGGTCAGGGCAGAGAAGTTAAAGTAAGGGCATGGGGAACAGCAGGATAGGAATGTCAGAAGATGAGGCAACCCCCCCCCCCCCCCCCAAAAAAAAAAAAAAAAAAAAAAGAAAGTAAAGAGTTACTGCTCTGACATTCTTATGACTCAAAGCATTTAACACATGTGCATACACACACACGCACACACCACACCACACCCACCAATCACACGCATCAAAGCCAGCTTGTATGATTTTTGTGTGTCCATGTATATGTGCGCATGTATGTGTACTGCATTATATCTAAAAAAGAACTGTCATATAGTTCACAACACACACACAAACCCTG
>CM060324.1:26849287-26879287 GCA_030674155.1 Stramonita haemastoma | reverse complement strand
TTCTTGATCGCCAAGGGACTGGCAAAGCTGTTCTGCAACACACAAACACACACACACACACACACACACACACACACACACACACACACACACACACACGACACACACACACACACACACACACACACACACACACACACACACACACACACACAATGACAGGGGAACGGGATAGCCTAGTGGTCAGAACATTGCGCTTGCAAATTTGACGACCCGGGTTCGATTCCCGTTCGAGGGTATTTTTCCCTTGGAGTTAACATCAGTGCTGACTCCTCTCTACCCAAAAGTCTTTTGGATGAGACTGTAAACCAAGGCCCAGTGTGCGAATGCAGGCCAGAACATCTTGCGCACTCATTTAATCCTGTTCTGCTTTTCGTAAGAGTAGGCCTTTGTGTGTCAGTGGGAACAGATGACAAGATTTATAAAACTGCATACACACAGGGACTGGATGTAAAAAAGCACATGAGTGCTTATTCCACTATCCTTGATATCAAAGAATAAATAAATAAATAAATAAATAAATAAATAAATAAATAAATAAATAAATAAATAATAAAATACATAAATGATCAGGGTCAGCTCTCCTTTCACTCCCTAACAAGGCACTATACTGCTGTTATCGTGAATAAGTCTAATCGGGTGCAGCCCATTTCTATCTGGCTTGTGGATTGCATGCTGGGTATGGTGGTGTTATTCAGACTATCACTTTTCTATGACAGGGGATGGTTGGGTTTTCTTGTTGGGGGGGGGGGGGGTTGTTGTTTTTTTAACTTAACACATGTGTACTGTTGTGTTGTGTTGCATTGTGTTGAGTTTTGTTGTATTGTATTGTCTTGTATAGTATTGCACTGTATTGTATTGCATTGCATCGTACTCTACTGTACTGTATTGCATTGTCCTGTATTGGATTGTACTGTACTATATTGTAATTGTATTGTATTGTATTGTATTGTATTGTATTGTATTGTATTATATTGTATGGTATTGTATTGTATTGTATTAAAGCACAGCAGATTTCTCTACATGAAATTCATGTGCTTTCCCTCGGGAGAGCTTGTCACCCCATGAACAGCACCATTTCTTTCTTTCTTTTTTTTTCTCCTGTCTGGATACTATTTCCTGATTTCCCTACCACTTGTTATATATGAATATTGGCCCAAGGGAACTAGAGTTTATTGTCTTATTTGGTTGCCGTACATGCACAGGAAAAGGCAGAGCTCATGTTTGCATCAGAAGAAAAGGAAAATCCCTCAAATGGACAACACAACCAAACTTGAATCCATGATTTAGGTCATTTCCTGTCACCTCCTTCTTCTTGTCTATTTTCTTCCCTCTTGGTCTATTCTTTTTTATATTCTAGTATACTTTTTAATTTTTAAACAAGACTGAAGAAATATCATTTCTCTCTTATGCTGAAGTTGGATGCGCTGGGCTGGACTTTTGTCAGGCGCTTAATGGCAGAGTAAACACATTTTCACTCCTATGACAGAGAACGATAGTTGCTGTCTGAGCATTCAATGAAGAAGGAGGACCACGGCTGTCAGTTTCCCCCACTTTCACCTCTTCTCAGCCACTACTCATTCCATCCCATCTCAGCCCAGATGGGGCCAGCTGGTGCTAATTATAGCAAAAACTGACCATGCTTAGGACTAGGTAAAAGGAAGGGGTGCAGTGAGTGATGTTGGATTTGTGTGCTGTGGAGCATTCCTTCCTTCGTTCCTTCCTTCATTCATCCATCCCCATGCCTCATGCCTTACCTCCTGCAGGTGGTAGTGGTAGAGGCTGCAGTAGAACAGGGTGGTGGTCACTGGCATGTTGACCAAACACCGTCGCCGTGGGAACTCCACAAACATTCGGCTTTTGCCGTCCCGTTCTGCTTGTGAATCCGAGTCCTGCCATCCATTGAACAGTCAGTCAATCAATCAATCAATGTACAGTCAGTCAATCAACCAATGAGCAATCAGTCAATCAATCAATCATTGAACAGTCAATCAACCATTGAACAATCCGTCAATCCATCAATCAATCAACCAATAAGCAGTCAGTCAATTTATCACTGAACAGTCAGTCAATCAATCATTGAACAGTCAGTCAATCAATCAATACACACCTCAATGGGCCTTTGTCGTTCCAACAGATCGATGTGCTCTCTCACATACCCCGCATCACTACTCAGGTTGGGTCACATTCAAAGTGGGCCCTGTCGACAACATGACACAGGCATTACTTCATGCTTGCAGTAACAGGACATGAGAGAGACAAGAGAGGGAAGGAGACAGAGAAAGAGAATGGGTGAATGACTGGATGAATGGAGAGGAGGGATAGCCTAGTGGTCAGAACATTGTGCTCGCAATTTGACAACCCGGGTTCGATTCTCTGTCAAGGGGATTTTTCCTCTGGAGTTAACATCAGTGCTGACTCCACTCCCCTCCCCAAAAGTCCTCCAGATGAGACTATAAACCAAGGCCCCCATGTGTGAACACACGCAAGAACATCTTGCGCATACGTTAAATCCTGTTCCGCTTTTTGTAAGAGTAGGCCATTTTGTGCCGGTGGGAACAGATAACAAAGATTTACAAAACTACATACACACAGGGACTGGATGTAAAAAATAAAAAGCACATGAGTGCTTATTCCATTATCCTCGATATAAAAGAATATATACATAAATTAATTAATGAATTAATAGATAAATAAATAAATAAAATAAATATAATAAACAGTGACTGACCTGAGGCAGGCTTTGAGCATGGACACCTTGGTGCTGGTGTCTCCAGTACTGCACGCCAACTTGTACTTCATGATCTGAATGGCAGCAACAACAACAGCAACAACTGTTGTCAGTATTTCAGAGGGAGAAGAAGGAGAGGGAGAGGAAGGGGAGAGAGGGGGGAGAGAGGGGAGGGGGGAGAGAGAGAGAGAGAGAGAGAGAGAGAGAGAGAGAGAGAGAGAGAGAGAGAGAGAGAGAGAAGAGAGAGAGAGAGAGAGACAGAGAGAGACAGAGAGAGACAGAGAGAGACAGAGAAGACAGAGACAGACAGAGACAGACAGAGAAGAGACACAGAGAGACACAGAGAGAGAATGAATGAATGAATGAATGAATGAATGAATGAATGAATGAATGAATGAATGAATGAATGAATGAATGAATGAATGAATGAATGAATGAATGAATGATCTTTATTTTTCAAGGGTTACAGAGTAAGCATTACATACTTTTTTTCATCCGGCCCGAGAGAGAAAGAGACAGAAAGAGAGAGACAGAGAAAAAGAGAGAGACAGTGGTAGGCAGACAGACAAACAGACAGACAGACAGACAGACAGAGAGACAGAGGCAGAGACAGAGGTAGAGACAGAGGTAGAGACAGAGGCAGACAGACAGACAGACAAGCAGGCAGACAGACAGACAGAGACAAAGAGAAGGATGGATAGAAAAAGAGAGGGAAGGAGAGAGGCAGAAAGACAGACAGACAGACAGAGAGAAAGAGAGAGTGAATGGAAGAGAGAAGGAGCAAGAGAGAGAGAGAGAGAGAGAGAGAGGAGAGAGAGAGAGAGAGAGAGAGAGAGAGAGAGAGAGAGGAGAGAGAGAATGCATGCATGTGTGCGTGAATGCAGTGAGCAATGTGTGTGTTTGTGTATGTGTTGAGCATGTATGTGTCTGTGTGTGTGTGTTGTGTTGTGTGTATGTTGTATGTGTGTGTGTGCTGCGTGCATATATGTGTATATGTTAGTTAGTTTCAGTTTTGTGTGTTGTGTGTGTGTGTGTGTGTGTATGTGTTATGTGTGTGTGTTGTAGTTGTGTGTGTGTGTGTGTGTGTGTGTGTGTGTGTGTGTGTGTGTGTGTGTGTGTGTGTATGTGTGTGTGTGTGTGTGTTGTATGTGCGTGTGTGTGTGCGTGTGGTGTGGGTATGTGTTGTATGAGCTACGTATGTGTGTGTTAGTGCATGCAATCTAACAACTAACAAAAAAAGTAAATAAATCACTGCAGCTCTTCGGTCCTTCAAGCATCACTGCAACACAAACAATCACTACTTGTCATCACAGTTCATATGTCTTCTGTAAATAAGGAACACAACAAACTTTAGAATCCGAAATGTAAAGCTCTTAGAAGACAAAAATGTGTGTGTGTGTGTGTGTGTGTGTGTGTGTGTGTGTGTGTGTGTGTGTGTGTGTGTGTGTGTGTGTGTGTGTGTGTGTGTGTGTGTGTGTGTGTCCTGTCCATTCACTGATGTTATCCTCCGTTTCTTCCCTGGTCTGCCTCTTTTTCTTCCACACTGGACATAACCGTACACATCATATATTCATTACACATTGACTCGCTGCAGACACAGCACAACACATCCATCACACGGACTCACGACAATGTGTCAATCAACTCTGCGTGTTCAAAATGGCCGCGTAAGTAGGTCAGGTAGTGGTTGGCTGCCACGGGACGACTGAGCAACTCCTGCTGGAAGATGGAGCGTTTGACCGTATCCTTCAGGTGGAGCACTGCCTGCAGTGACCAACATCACACACACACATTACACATGATGTGTCACACAATAAGAAAAATGGTAATGGGGTGGGGGGAAGGGGGGGTTGGAATGGAGGGAATGAGGGAGGGGTGGAGAGAGGGGGGAGGGAGGGAAGGAGGGAGGGGTGGAGAGAGGGGAGAGAGAGACAGAGGTAGAGAGAGAGAGAGAGAGAGAGAGAGAGAGAGAGAGAGAGAGAGAGAGAGAGAGAGAGAGAGAGAGAGAGAGAGAGAGAGAGAGGAGAGAGAGAGAGAGAGAGAGAGAGAGAGAGAGAGAGAGAGAGGGGGGGGGGAGGTGAAAGTAAAGGTAAAGAGAGAGGGTACTATATAAAAAAAAAAATTAAGTAATTCACAATTTTTTTCTAAGCAAAAATCATGAAAAAGAAAAGGAAGGAAAAAAGTTAAAGGAAAAAAAAAAAGAACAAAAGAAAAAGAGAAGACCTGACAGCCTGGGGTTGGGCCAACACCAAGATGCCCGTTCAAAGCCAAGAGGATTTTTCCCAAGGAGTTCACATCAGCACTGAGTCCACTGCCCCCCTCCCCCCCAAAAAAAAAATCCCCCATCCTTCTGATGAGATTATAAACTAAGGCTCCATGTGTGAACGCATGTAGCACATCCTTTGCACACACTAAAACCTTTTCTGCCTTTGTGCTGGTAAAACAGATCACCAAAACCATATTTAAAAAATCACATGAACATTGGTGTCATGTTTAAACATCATCCTCAAAGTCAGAGCTACCCTAATGGTGGGCAAGAACAGTTGTATGATTATGTCAAAATCTCCCCATTTGCGCGCGCACGCGCACACACACACACACACACACACACACACACACACACACACAACAAACAAACAAACAAACAAACAAACAAACAAAACAAACACAAAATACACATACCCTTAGTCTGTAATCTCATAAAAAAAATTCCAGAGAGTAGAGTTAGTGCTTCTTTGAACAATATTTTCTCAAACATGGGCATTTCTGTGATGGTTAGAACCCATGCCATAAGTTATCATCACAGTTCCAGAAAAATTTTCACACCACCAAGCTATCCTACCTGATGCCTTATGTTAACACTCTTGCATTCAACTCTCTGAACACAAAATGCCCCTAGATTTTGCATTCCATCACGAAATCAGGTCAGGCACACATGCTCACTAGCCTTTTCCTCCTTCTAAGTACATACCAGCAGCTATAATTACTAACAGACTCTCAACAGGGTTTTTCCTTCTAGCCTGATAGAGCTTCGACATATGGTAGCAATTAGTGATGGTCACAGCGTGATGGAAATCTACTGTGTGTAAATCCGGCAAATCCCAGTTCGGGGCTTAGGGGGGGTAATTATTCAATCCCGGCAAATCCCGGATCGGGTCTAAGAGGGTTAAATACAGGTGAACAATCACAACACAAAGGTGACTCACAGCTGTAATGGCGTTGCCATCCATGCGGGTGACTGCCTCATCCAACAAGGACAGCTTGTCCTTCAGTGCCCGGTAACACTCCAAGGAATACGGCTGAAATTAACAATGACAACAATAAAACTCATTTGGTGTTAAAGCAAATCTGATAGGGGACAACATAGTTATTTTCTTATCTTTTTTTTTCCCTTCATTCTGTTTGGAGTCGTCAGGCCGTCACACTTTTCACCAATTCCTTCCATTTCTGGACATACATGTAGTAGTTGACAAGATAAGATCAGATGGATCGATGGTCTAGAGGTAATGCACCTGCCTAGAAAGCAAAAAGTCCGGGTCGGAGTTTGCGATGGTTCAAACCCGTTTAGGCCCAAAACTTTTCCCCCATCCACTAGATCATGAGTGGTGGTCTGGGTGCTAGTCTTTCAGATGAGACGATAAACTGAGGTCCTGTGTTACACAACATGATTTAGTGCATGTAAAAGAACCCAAAGCAACAGGAGGGTTGTCCCTGGCAAACTTCTGTAGAAAAAAGCCACTCTGACAGGGAAACAAATAATGGGTAGGCGCTGCAGTTTGGCAACATGCTCTCCCTGGGGAGGGAAGCCCGAATTTCACGCAGAGAAATCTGCTGTGACATAATTCGTCTTCACACTACAGCATGGCAACATGTCCTCACCTCTCCCCTCATAAAGCATGGCAACAATGTCCTCCCTCTCCCCTCATAAAGCATGGCAACATGTCCTCACCTCTCCCCTCATAAAGCAAGGCAACATGACTGCCTCACCTCTCCCCTCATAAAGCAAGGCAACATGACTGTCCTCCCTCTCCCCTCATAAAGCATGGCAACATGTCCTCCCTCTCCCCTCATAAGCAATGGCAACATGATGTCCTCCCTCTCCCCTCATAAAGCATGGCAACATGTCCTCACCTCTCCCCTCATAAAGCATGGCAACATGTCCTCACCTCTGCCCCTCATAAAGCATGGCAACATGTGTCCTCACCTCTCCCCTCATAAAGCATGGCAACATGTCCTCACCTCTCCCTCATAAAGCATGGCAACATGACTGTCCTCACCTCTCCCCTCATAAAGCATGGCAACATGTCCTCACCTCTCCCCTCATAAAGCATGGCAACATGTCCTCACCTCTCCCCTCATAAAGCATGGCAACATGACTGTCCTCACCTCTCCCCTCATAAAGCATGGCAACATGACTGTCCTCACCTCTCCCCTCATAAAGCATGGCAACATGACTGTCCTCACCTCTCCCCTCATAAAGCATGGCAACATGACTGTCCTCACCTCTCCCCTCATAAAGCATGGCAACATGACTGTCCTCACCTCTCCCCTCATAAAGCATGGCAACATGACTGTCCTCACCTCTCCCCTCATAAAGCAAGGCAACATGACTGTCCTCACCTCTCCCCTCATAAGCATGGCAACATGACTGTCCTCACCTCTCCCCTCAATAAAGCAATGGCAACATGACTGTCCTCACCTCTCCCCTCATACAGCATGGCAACATGTCCTCACCTCTCCCTCATACAGCAGCACATGACTCCTCACCTCCACTCATAAGCATGGCAACATGTCTCACCTCTCCCTCATAAGCATGGCAAATGACTGTCCTCTCCCCTCATATAAGCATGGCAACTATGTCCTCCCTCTCCCTCATAAGCAAGGCAACATGACTGTCCTCACCTCTCTCCCTCATACAGCATGGCAACATGACTGTCCTCACCTCTGCCCTCATACAGCATGGCAACATGTCCTCACCTCTCCCCTCATAAAGCATGGCAACATGACTGTCCTCACCTCTGCCCTCATACAGCATGGCAACATGTCCTCACCTCTCCCCTCATACAGCATGGCAACATGACTGTCCTCACCTCTGCCCTCATACAGCATGGCAACATGTCCTCACCTCTCCCCTCATAAAGCATGGCAACATGTCCTCACCTCTCCCCTCATAAAGCAAGGCAACATGTCCTCCCCTCTCCCCTCATAAAGCATGGCAACATGTCCTCCCCTCTCCCCTCATAAAGCATGGCAACATGTCCTCCCCTCTCCCCTCATAAAGCATGGCAACATGTCCTCACCTCTCCCCTCATAAAGCAAGGCAACATGACTGTCCTCACCTCTCCCCTCATAAAGCATGGCAACATGACTGTCCTCACCTCTGCCCTCATACAGCATGGCAACATGTCCTCAACTCTCCCCTCATAAAGCAAGGCAACATGACTGTCCTCACCTCTGCCCTCATAAAGCATGGCAACATGTCCTCACCTCTCCCCTCATAAAGCAAGGCAACATGACTGTCCTCACCTCTCCCCTCATAAAGCAAGGCAACATGACTGTCCTCACCTCTGCCCTCATAAAGCAAGGCAACATGTCCTCACCTCTCCCCTCATAAAGCATGGCAACATGACTGTCCTCACCTCTCCCCTCATAAAGCATGGCAACATGACTGTCCTCACCTCTCCCTCATAAAGCAAGGCAACATGACTGTCCTCACCTCTGCCCTCATAAAGCAAGGCAACATGACTGTCCTCACCTCTGCCCTCATAAAGCATGGCAACATGACTGTCCTCACCTCTCCCCTCATAAAGCAAGGCAACATGACTGTCCTCACCTCTCCCCTCATAAAGCATGGCAACATGACTGTCCTCACCTCTCCCCTCTTCACACTAATTTAGCAAGGCAACATGACTGTCCTCACCTCTCCCCTCATAAAGCAAGGCAACATGACTGTCCTCACCTCTGCCCTCTTCACACTAATTTAGCAAGGCAACATGACTGTCCTCACCTCTGCCCTCTTCACACTAATTTAGCAAGGCAACATGACTGTCCTCACCTCTGCCCTCTTCACACTAATTTAGCAAGGCAACATGACTGTCCTCACCTCTCCCCTCTTCACACTAATTTAGCAAGGCAACATGACTGTCCTCACCTCTGCCCTCTTCACACTAATTTAGCAAGGCAACATGACTGTCCTCACCTCTGCCCTCTTCACACTAATTTAGCAAGGCAACATGACTGTCCTCACCTCTGCCCTCTTCACACTAATTTAGCAAGGCAACATGACTGTCCTCACCTCTGCCCTCTTCACACTAATTTAGCAAGGCAACATGACTGTCCTCACCTCTCCCCTCTTCACACTAATTTAGCAAGGCAACATGACTGTCCTCACCTCTGCCCTCTTCACACTAATTTAGCAAGGCAACATGACTGTCCTCACCTCTGCCCTCTTCACACTAATTTAGCAAGGCAACATGACTGTCCTCACCTCTGCCCTCTTCACACTAATTTAGCAAGGCAACATGACTGTCCTCACCTCTGCCCTCTTCACACTAATTTAGCAAGGCAACATGACTGTCCTCACCTCTGCCCTCTTCACACTAATTTAGCAAGGCAACATGACTGTCCTCACCTCTCCCCTCTTCACACTAATTTAGCAAGGCAACATGACTGTCCTCACCTCTGCCCTCTTCACACTAATTTAGCAAGGCAACATGACTGTCCTCACCTCTGCCCTCTTCACACTAATTTAGCAAGGCAACATGACTGTCCTCACCTCTGCCCTCTTCACACTAATTTAGCAAGGCAACATGTCCTCACCTCTGCCCTCTTCACACTAATTTAGCAAGGCAACATGACTGTCCTCACCTCTGCCCTCTTCACACTAATTTAGCATGGCAACATGTCCTCACCTCTCCCCTCATGATTCGTCTCAGGGTAAACTCCACGGGCATCTTGGTCCACCTCTCCCTCCTGGCCGACTGAAAAAACAAGGTCTGAGTTCAGACAGTTTGCTAGTTGGAACAGTTTTCTAGTATACAAACTGTGACACACACACACACATCTACAACCCCCCCCCCCCCCTTACACACATACACAAACACATACACATGAACACACACATGCACACACACACTTACACACGCACGCATGTGCACGCACACACAATATGCTCACCAACAGCTGTTTACGGAGTTGGTTGATCTCCTGCTGCATCTGATCCATGTCCATGGACCCCACCCTCTTGCCCATCCCTACCACTGAAACACAACACAGCCACCCTGATTTATACCCCCATTATAGTCTCATTATATATATATATATATATATATATATATATATATATATATTATATATATATATATATATATATATATATATATATATATATATATATATATACAATTACAACTTGATTCATCTCTCTCTCTCTCTCACTGATCTCTCTCTCTCTCTCTCTCTCTCTCTCTCTCTCTCTCTCTCTCTCCTCTCTCTCTCTCTCCTCTCTCACCCCACCCCTCTTGCCCATCCCCACCACTGAAACACAACACAGCCACCCTGACTGATGCCCGATTATAGTCTCATTATATATATATATATATATATATATATATATATATATATATATATATATATATATATATATATATATATATATATATATATAAACAAATACAACTTGGTTCTCTCTCTCTGTCTCTCTCTCTCTCTCTGTCTCTCTTCTCTCTCTTGCCCATCCCCACCACTGAAACACAAAACACAATCACCCTGATTGATACCCCGATTATGTCACAGTTTCACTTACCTCTATCTGTCAGTCTGTCTCTGTCTGTCTACCTGTCTGTCAGTCTCTGTCTATCTGTCTGTCTGTCTGTCTGTCTGTCTGTCTCTGTTGGTTTCTGTCTGTCTGTCTCTGTCTGCCTGTCTGTCTCTGTCCCTCCCCCCCTCTCTCTCTCTCTTACCCTCTTGCCCATATTCCACCCACCACCACCACCACCACCACTGAATCACAGCCACCCTCACCTGACTGATACACCCAGCTGAGATTCACACTCAGGGTATGAGTATCAGGCTTACCACACATACCCTCCTAACCTCCACCCATCTTCCCTTCCCCCCCCTCCCCCTCCCCATTTCTTTCCCCCTCCTCCTTTTCGTCCCTCTCCCTCCTCCTCCCCATTTCTTTCCCCCTCGACTCCTCTCTCCTCCCTCCCCCTCCTCCTCCCCTTTTCTTTCCCCCTCCTCCTCCCTCCCCCTCCTCCCCTTTTCTTTCCCCTCCTCCTCCCTCCCATTCCCCATCCCCTTTTCTTTCCCTCTCCTCCTCCTCCCACCCCCACTCCCCTTCCTCCAGTTACCTTCCTCTATGGTCAGACTGTTGGAGCTGCCTGAAGGACTGGTGACCATGTTCACTTTGGGGAATCCGTCAGAGCCAGCTTTCTGTGACGCTGCAGCCATACCATTAACCCTGCCTTGTTAGCGCTCACAGCATTACATGGCATTATTGCCTTGTTTTAATATAATATTGCCATAACACATAGATCTATATCATTAATTCGTTTTCAATATAAACATACTCAAAAAGTAATGTTGCATTATTTGTCTTTTTTTCAGTATAATATTGCCATGACACAAGATCTATATCATTGATTCATTTTCAATGATAAACATACTCATAACGTAATATTGCATTATTGCCTTGTAACATAATTTTGCCATGACACATAGATCTATCTATATCATTGGTTCATTTTCAACAATAAACATACTCATAGCATAATATTGCATTATTACCTTTTTCAGTATGAAACTGTCATGATACCTCTATATCATTCTCTTTTTTTATGTGCTCACAACATAATATTGCATTCTTGCCTTTTTATCAGTATAAAACTGTCATGATACATCTTATATCATTCTTTCATTTTCAGCGATGAATATACTCATAATGTGATATTGCATTATTGCCTTTCTTTCAGCATAAGATTGTCATGATACACCTACTTCACCGATTTTTTTCAGCAATAAATGTACTCAAAACATAACATTGCATTATTGCCTTTTTCAGCATAAAAATGTCATGATATATCAATACCTATTATTTTTTCTTCACCAATGAATGCATATATTCACAATACCAGTAAGTTCTTAGACATAACTACACAACTTTACATTCTTGTTTCATTTTTCTTTAACGTATGAACTAATGTGGCCACAATTCAATATCTACATCACTGCTTTCCTCAGCAATAAACACATAGTCATAATATTATATCCACATCAACTTACATATTACGTGTACAGTGGTGATATATATCATCAAATAACAGAATTTCAACATAGATTGATGTTTATTTGGAACATGCAACAGCATGATGTCAAGTGGAATATAGATCCATTAACTATCATTCAACAAAACTGTTTATGCTTTTAAGGATTAATCTATGGGGAAAAAAGAAGAAGGTGAATGAAAAGGAAAAACAAGGAAAAGACAAGAAAGAGAAACAAAACCAGAAACACACATATTGGGGAGGGTGGAAGAGGGATAGAAGGAGGAAGGGAAGGGGGAGGGGGCAAATGGAACAAAAATGAAAAAAAAAATCAAAGCACGCACATGAAATGTTCACCTCACAATGGCAAATTCAATATCCTACTATTAAATCAGTCATAACCATCATCAACATCAGTGTCAAGACTGCTGACATCATATCAGAAAACATATCACCACCAACTCATCAAATAAGAATTATGATAAGAAGGAACATGAAAAAAAATGTCTGGTCCATTGATTCAATCCAGTCAACTTTCACACATAAACTGCAGACACCAAGAAAGAAAACAGCAATTAAATGGAAAAAAAGAAGGAAAACCAAAAACCATTTAAATATTTAAAAAATAGCACAAAACAGTTTAATCAGTTTACTAAACTCAGACAACTTTCACACTCCAAAACCATTCCTAAATTTCACATGCACGCACGCACGCACGCATGCACGCACACACACACACAGACACACACACCAGCAAAATGTAAAAACATCAAAATTACCACATGCACAGTACACACAACACTGCAGATGGTCATCAGTCATTATGGCACAGTGGTAGCGCTTCGAGTTATGGACTGGAAGGTTGTGGGGTGAAATCCCACAAAAGTCATAGGGATTTTTCAGACTCTGGCCATGCTGGCACCTATTCATAGTGAGTTTGCTGTGTGCTCATTGGGAAGACTGTAGCCCCACAGTCGAGCTTCATCCACTTTACATATATATACAATTTTGAGAGAGTTGCTCAAATTACCTGACCAACACTGCAGGTGTCTGTATCTCTCAGACCTTGCTGACGATGGTATTATATTGATAGGAAGTGTAGAATACAGCCCTGTCGTGTAGTCTCAAAACATAATGCACTTCCATAGTAGTATATCATCCTCATCACAACTGATAATCATGCAATAAAAAAAGAAAAACTGTCTCCGATTCAGTGGCCCTGACTGATATGGTCTCATAGTGATCTCTATTTCAGTTTCCCATAGACTTCTGTGCCTGTGGTGCGTTTATGTCAAAGCCTTCAGGGTTGAGATTCCCATGAGAAGATCATGGAGGAACATTGTTATGGTCACCTTCCCAGGCTGGCATCCCAGTCTGGCTCTGCAGCTAACCTATTACTGTCATCAGTAGAACGCTTAGTAGGTGGTGTCCTACATATGTCAGTTCAGAACAGGCACCACTGAACACCACCAAAGTGACCCAGCAGCAGTGCAGGGCCCCTCCGGCTGGTAACCCCATCGTGGCCTGACACTGATATGCTCCCTGTGGACTTCTGACCCTGAGGATGCAAAATAATGGATCTGTCTATGGCTGAAGTAGAGAGATAAAAATGTTCAGGGTAGGAACAGTAGGAGAGGAATGTCACAGAAGATGAGGCAGCCAAAAAACAAAAACAAAAAACCCTCTGCGGTTCAATGCCACTGGTGAACTTACTCAAGGTCAGACTCTGTGAACGCACGTGACTTGCCGCTTTGTGGAAGCTGCCAAAGGCATGCTTTGGCTCAGGCATGCCGGGAAGGATGCGTAAATTGGCAGGGGAAGGAATGCTGGAGGGTACGGGTGTAGCAAGGGAAGATAAGTCTGGTGTGGTTCGACTGGTTCCTGAATGGTAATTCAATTTGGTTGTTGTTGCAGAAAAGTTTGGATTTTTTTTTTAATAAACAGAAAACAGGATAAAAAGAAAAAGAAAGAGTCATATAATTCTTCCTGAAAAGTAAAAGTGTTAAAAGAATACCTGAAAAAATCAACTGATTATTAAAACAGACATCATAACAGTTATCTTAACAGTATTTATGAACAAAGATTCGCAGTAGACAGCTATATTCATGCTTCTGTGGGGGTTTTTCATACCATCATACAACTTTTTCAAACACTCTAAAAGTATACAGAGCAACTGTCTACTAACATAAATTTATGTGTGATATTCAATACACATGTATATAATGATATATATAAAATATGAATATAAGAATAACATGAATAAATATACTTGATCTTCTGAAATTCTTTTGATCTTCTGAAATATTATATCTGATTTTGTGTAAACAAATAAATGTGGAGAGTAAAGGCACTAGCAGGTCTGTGCATAGGCTCACCTGAAAAATGACTAAAATCCACATCCGTAATTTACACAACATTATCAACACTTCCACAGATCTTAATTTCACAACCAGAAGAATAGAAAATCCAACACCCTGTCCACTCCACTGTTGCACCAAGGCCACAATAATAACAGTCAATACTAATATTTCATGATGTCGACATCTTGATTTTTCAATGATCTTCAGGACTGACTGGACATTGACTAAAAACATGCGTAGTTGAGCACAGGACAGACAGACTGTGTGCTGTAGGACAGTCCATTCAGGTCAAAGTTAAGAATACTTTAATCAATCATCTCTTGATGGGCAGTTACACAAGAGTGCAACACTGACAGATGCACTATAATTAACTTTATGGTTAAGAATAAAAGCATAGTCTAGACAGATCTGTCTAGACTCTGTCAAGCACTCTGATTTGTTTTTGCGAGATATAGCACTATATAGATTCCATTTTATTATCATTATTATTGATATTATTATTGATAAAATAATAATAATAATAATTATTATTTTTTTTTTTTTTTTTTTTTTTATAGCTTGCACCCAAATTATTCCTGGAGACAAAGAGGGAAAGAAGGGATAAAAGAGGGGAAAAGTAGGGCATACAGCAAGACAGGGAAACACATCAGAGACAGAGTGAGAAAGAGGGGGAAGGGCGAGGGAAGGAGAGAGAGGGGAGAGAGAGAGAGAGAGAGAGAGAGAGAGAGAGAGAGAGAGAGAGAGAGAGAGAGAGAGAGAGAGAGAGAGAGAGAGAGAGAGAGAGAGAGAGAGAGAGACCCACAAAGAGAGAGACAGAGACTCAGAAAGACAGAAACACACACACACACACACACACACACACACACACACACACACACACACACACACACACACACACACACACACATAAAACACAAAGACAACTAAAATATATAAAAAAACCCAGACCTATGACAGACACAGTGAGGAAGTAGAAAGAACTGGAGATGGATGAGTACCAGGAGTTGACAGAGAATGGGGAAAATAATAATGGGGAGGGAGGGATAGGGGGGGGGGGGGGGGCGGCTAGAGAATGTAAGCTTAGGAAAATGTTCACGCCAAAGTTCATCAATGCATGGAACAACTTATGTGATAGAAGGGAACAAAACAGAATCTTGAATTCACACAGAACTCAAATGAAAAAGAGGGATAAAAGCAAAACACACTCGCACACGTACACACTACACACACACACACACACACACACACACACACACACAAACACACACACACACACACACACACACACACACACACACACACACACACACACACACACACACACACACACACACACACACACACATACACACACACACACACACACACACACACACACACACACACACACACACACACACACACACACACACACACACACACACAATGTATACACACATCGTCTATCTCAGCGATTATTATCTCATTCCCTCCTACCCCAAATCCCCTTAAAAAAAAGAAAAAAAAAGATGGAAATGCCATGTGACTAATCGATTCACAGAGACAGGGGCTTTTTTGTGTCTATTTGCATTTTTCTAGTTTGGTTTGTTTACTTTTTTTTCTTTTTTGGTTTCTGCTGTTGTTTTGTTTCTGTTGTTAACTTTTTGCTTGTTTCTTTGTTTGTTGTTGTTGGTTTGGTTTTGTTATTTGGGTTTGTTTGTGTTTTTTTGGTTTTGGTTTTTTTTGTTGTTTTTTTTTGGGGGAGGGGGGGCACAATTTTTTAACCATCTCATAATATGAAACTCACCAGGTTTTTTCTTAGGTTTGGATTCTGAAAAAGCATTCCATTTTGTTCAGGTTAACATCTAAAAATGTGTATTTTGTTTGTGTTTCAAGCTCTGGTTTTCATTCTGTCATAGTGATCAGGCGCATTCTTTGCTAATGTATGACTTAAAAAGGCTTGTAAACTTGCTTCCATCACAGTGATTTGGAAAAGGAGACAAGAGAAGATGTTTTCTTTATACATTAAATGTATACAGATTTATCTGAAAAGTGTGAACATCTATCTGAAATAGACAATATATTCTTACATGATAGGAAGATACTGCTATATAACAAGAGAAACAGCGATGATTTACATACATGTGCATGCATACAGATAACACACACATACACACACGCATGCACACACATGCGCACACACACACACACACACACACACACACACACACACACACACACACACACACACACACAGTGTCACACATACACACGCATACCATATCGCACAGAAGCCTCATTCCCAGATCAATGAAGTCAGAGTCCCCGCATTCATCATCCCCATCATCAAATTTGGCAGAGGTGATGATCTTCTTTGCAGCCTCAATTGATACCTTGCAGGAAAAGAAGCAACACACACACACACACACACACACACACACACACACACACACACACACACACACACACACACACACACACAGAGTGGTTAGAACATTGCACTTGCAATCTGACAACCTGGGTTAGATTCCCGTTCAAGGGGATTTTTCCCCTGGATTTAACATTACTGCAGACTATAATCCTTTGGATGAGACTATAAACCGAGGTCCTGTGTGTGAAAGCATAGACCATCTTGCACTCAGACCAAACAAAAATGGTACAAAGACAATAGTAATTTACTAATTATGACACTTAATCAATATTAACTATTATCACTCACGTCATCATCAAAGATGTTCCGTCTGTTGGTTTTGAAGCCGTACTCCTCCCCATCATGCTCATCTCCATCCTTAAAAAAAAAAAAAATACAAATGAGATCCAGCAGAATGAAACAGTGTGTGTGTGTGTGTGTGTGTGTGTGTGTGTGTGTTGTGTGTGTGTGTGTGTGTGTGTGTGTGTGTGTGTGTGTGTGTGTGTGTGTGTGTGTGTGTGTGTGTGTGTGTTGTGTCTGTGTCTGTGTGAGCGTGTGTCTGTGTGAGCGTGTGTCTGTGTGTGCACGTGTGAGTGTTTTATTTATTTTATTTATTTGTTCTTTTATATCGAGGACAATGGAATAAGCCCTTATGTGCTTTTTTACATCCAGTCCCCGTGTGTATGCAGTTTTGTAAATCTTGTCATCTGTTCCCACCAGCACACAATGGCATGTGTGTGTGTGTGTGGTGTGGTGTGGTGTGTTTTGTGTGTGTGTCTGTACTTGTGTGTGTGTTGTGTGTGTGTGTGTGAGAGAGAAGAGTGAGAGAGAGAGAGAGAGAGAGAGAGAGAGAGAGAGAGAGAGAGAGAGAGAGAGAGGAGAGAGAGAGAGAGAAGAAGAAGAGAAGAAAGAAAGAAGAAGAAGAAGAGACAGAAGAAGAAGACAGACAGACAGACAGACAGACAGACAGACAGCAAGACAGGAGACAGACAGGACATAGACAGAAAGACAGACAGACAGACAGACAGACACTTGAGTGTATACTTAATTACACATCAGATGTGAGTATATCATACATATATGAGTGGTTACAGAGCCTGTGAATGAAAATAATTTTTCACAGTTATTGTGTCATGTCTTTGAAGTTTGATGATGATGATGATGATGATGATGATGATGATGATGATGATGATGATGATGACTGTGGTGGTGGTGGTGGTGGTGGTGATGATGATATCTAGAGTTCCAATATCACAACACACTGTGCTATGGGGAAAAAAATTCAAATTTGGGATTTTCTATGGATACACACACACACACACACACACACACACACACACACACACACACACACACACACACACACACACACACAACTTCACAAGACTTCTTGTTCTTCTAGTTCATTGTTTATAAATACAAGCAAAAGAGTCTCAAAATAGAACTCTGGCGATGAAAGATGAGGAACATTATACTATACATGTAATATATATATATAAATATATATATATATATGTATATATAATATTTATTTAAATCATGTCTGCCTGTACTTTCAGTTTAGGGAAGCAGATGATTTTATATTTGGAATAAATATATATTTAATGTCAAGTTTCCCATTTTTTCAGGGTTTTTTTTTTCTCGTCACACATGATTACTTTCATTACCACTTTCTGATCAACATTCTGTCTAGACTTTGAATAACATGATACAACTGCACGAATAAGTCAATTGTGCAGTCCTACGCTGCACATGAGCAGTTAAAATTCAGGAAGTTACGACTGTTTACTTTAGATTCTTCCAAAAGTAAACAACTGTCTTCAGGGTGAGAAATTGTCCTTCGAACTACTACCGAAATGAGATTGCCGAAAACACATACAGCATGCTTACCATTTTGATTGTCAAGACTTGTGCCTCTAGCTTTCAGACACTTGGTAGCAAACAAATCGAAAAACAAATCGGGGTCAGCGGGGTGAAAATAACCGAAACGCTTAGCAGTCATTAACTTTCACTTCTGTACGCCACTCCCATTCACGCTCTGTCTTCAAGATTAATTTCCCTGACAAATTTTCTTCCGCTTCCGTTTTGCTTATGATCACACACCCCTACAACACTTAGGTATTACCTTTCTTATTCACATATTGGTCGGGTAGTAAGGTATATGTACATATATAATAAATATATTATATTAGAGAGAGGTTTTTTTGTTTGTTTGTTTTTTTAACAGATTGGTAAAAGCATAGAGTCTTTTAGAAGATCATTTTAAGGAGCGTAGCCAAACGGCCCAGTAGAAAAAAGGTTTGCTCAATATTTTATTTATTTATTTATTTTAATCGAGGATACTGGGATAAGCGCGCATGGTGTTTTTTCATCCAGTCCCCGTGTGTTTGCAGTTGTGTAAACATTGTCATCTGTTCCCACCGGCACACGATGGCCTACTCTTACGAAAAGCGGAACAGGATTTAACGTGTGCGCAAGATGTTCTGCGTGCGTTCGCACACGAGGCCTCGGTTTATAGTCTCACCCGAAAGACTTTTTGGGAGACTGAAATCAGCACTGATGTTAACTCCAGGGGAAAAATCCCATTCAACGGGAATCGAACTCGGGTCGTCAATATCCTGCATCTAGCCTGGCAACAAACGTTTATCAGGCAGAAGATCTAAACCAAGCTTCAGGAGACTATGGTGATCTATAAATAGGCTGCAGATGGTGCACGGGGTCCGTTGCACGATGGTTTTGATGGTGTCTGTATTCGGATATAGATTTGGGGGGGGGGGGGGGTGGGGGTTGTTGTTGTTGTTGTTTTGCTTTCTTCTTTTCTTTTTCCCCAATATCAGTGGTGTCTGCACTGCTGAGTTTGTGTCAGTGTTATGCCGTTGGCCTGTGACACACCACATTTTTCTTGCATACACATAGGGACTGGATGTAAAAAAAAAAAAAAAAAAAAAAAGGCACATGAGTGCTTATTCCATTATCCTCGACATTAAAGAATAAATCAATCCTGATTCTGACAAAAAAGAAGTAAGAGACGGTTTTGATAATTCCGTCGACAGCAGATAGATTAGGTTTGCCTATCGTTTTCTTTCATTGTTGCAAACTTTCTCATGTCTTCAGGAGCCCAGCTCTATCATTCATTCAGGGGTGGGGGGTTGGGGGGTTTGGGGGGTGGTTTTTTTTTAAAACGGTTTTAGCTATGTTCTGTGTGTGTGTGTGTGTGTGTGTGTGTGTGTGTGTGTGTGTGTGTGTGTGTGTGTGTGTGTGTGTGTGTGTGTGTTGAAGTCAAGTCAAGTCAAGACAAGTCAAGTCAAGTCAAGTCAAAATAATCTTTAGTGAGGGCAAAAGATTAAGTTTCCACAACTTTTTTCATCCTGCCCTCACAAAAAATTACGCGATGGCCATGCTGTGTGTGTGTGTGTGTGTGTGTGTGTGTGTGTGTGTGTGTGTGTGTGTGTGTGTGGTGCGTGCGTGCGTGCGTGCGTGCGTGCGTGCGTGGTGTGTGTGTGTGTGTGTGTGTGCGTGCGTGCGTGCACGCAGAGAGAGAGAGAGAGAGAGGAGAGAGAGAGAGAGAGAGGGGAGAGAGAGAGAGAGAGAGAGAGAGAACAAAGCTTTTATATTTTTCTTTTTTTTAACACACACACGTGCACGCACGCGCGCGCGCACACAAACATACACCATGCACGCACGCAAGCACGCACGAGTGCGCGCGTGTGCGCAACACACACACACACACACACACACACACAAGCACGCACGCACACACAAGCACGCACGCACGCACGCACGCACGCACGCACGCACCACACACACACACACACACACACACACACACACACACACACCACACGCAATCACCCCACCCCCCAACCACAAGCACACACAGACACACACACCAGCAAATAGAGTGACGTGTTTATTGTACAGACTGTAAAACAGCATACATTATTTGTTCTTTAACTATCAACGTATTAAAACCAAAAGTTCTCTTTAGAAAATAAATCAAAATAAACCCACTCTCTCCATCTTCTTAACCATCGTGTACCGGTGGGAACAGATGACAAGATTTACAAAACTGCATACACACGGGGGCCGGATGAAAAAAAGCACATGATTGCTTATTCTGTTATCCTCGATATAAAAGATTAAATAAATAAATTAAATAACCAACCAGCCGAAAAAGGCCCTAAAAACAATTCAACCAAAATATGAAGAAAAAAAAATTGAGTTTATTGCTATTGGTAACTGAAAAATAAGAAATAATCCGGACAACAGCAGAACGTAAAGAAAGGTTATAAAACAATCACAGAAAAAAAGTTGAAAATCTCAAACCTGAAGTGCATCAATTATTTCCATGAAAACAGTTCTGAAGATTTACACACTATTCAGAAAAACGAAACAATCAACGAACTAAAACAAAACAAAAAACTCACCTTTAGAATTAAATGGTTTTTATTTTTAAAATTGTGTGTTCTTTATTGCTTCAAAACCTCAGCCGTTATGACCTTTTAAGTCGATTGAATATTCAAAGAAATAAACAAAGAAAAAAGCAACAACAACGACAAAACACACATTTGAAATTAAAAGTTAGATCAGGCCAAAAGCGTAACAGTGTAGCTAGATAATTTTGATTTTTTTTTTTTTTGGTTATGATGAATGAGAATGTCCACTCACATAAACGCGTGTGTGCGTGTTTTTGGTGTATGTACACATGAAAGTATGAATTTAAGCGTTGAAAACTATTTTCTGTAATTGCATCAAATGTTTGTTTTTTCTGTTCGGTTTGGTTTGCTCTCTTCACACAACTAATAACAGTTTACTTATTGATACCCTCCGTTTTGAATTAATTCAAAGAAATGAAAGATGCTGAAAAAAAATTGCTAAAGTGGTGATATTGGTAATGAATTTTATTACCTTTTTATTTGTCCAATGTTGAAAGAAATTCATCTTTAAAATATTACCAAAATATTAATTCAACAATTAAAAAAAAACTTTTCTTCAACAAACAAGTAGACTTGGCTCAGTGTTCTTAATATTATCGATGCTATCGCAAATAGTATGTAAAACTTGTTTTAAAAATTGGAAATATGTAAAAAGGTTTCATTGTTGTTCTCCGGCATTGTGGTGAAATATCTGGTTCAATGTTTATAATTATTTCTGTATGCATTCTCAGCTTGTGGTTATTTACTACTACGTTTAGATGTGCTGATATTTATATCAGTATTTTTCTTTGATTATCTCTGTTTTAATATGTTTAGTGTCGTTAATCTGGATGATTATCACTTTTTTTTTTTTAATCAAAAGAGAACAAAAATGTTTACTATAAACATAATTTGAGTGATAAAGTTTGAGGTCTTCTTCTCTATTTTCTTCGATATCAGTCAAATACTCTCTCTCTCTCTCTCTCTCTCTCTCTCTCTCTCTCTCTCTCTCTCTCTCTCTCTCTCTCTCTCTCTCTCTCTCTATATATATATATATATATATATATATATATATATATATATATATGTGTGTGTGTGTGTGTGTTGTGTGTGTGTGTGTGTGTGTGTGTGTGTGTGTGTGTGTGTGTGTGCGTGTGTGTGCGTGGTGCGTGCGTGCGTGCGTGTGTGTGTGTTGTGTGTGTGTGTGTGGTGTGTGTGTGTGTGTGTGGTGTGTGTGTGTGTGTGTGTGTGTGTTTCTCGCTTTTGCTTCTTATTCTCCTTCTTCTCCACCCTCTTTTTCACCTTCCTCCTTCTCTAAGTAATTTTTTCAGGTTTTTCATGACACCTGACATGGCGAGTGAACAGTTAGTATGCATATTATACTAAGCTGTACATGTACAGTCATACAAAAAAAGTTGAAAACAGTGTTGAGGGTGAACACCACCACAACAAAAATAAAACAACGATTTCAAAATCCCAACGATAATAACAGCAACATAAACAATAAAAACACAAACGAAACAAAACAAAACAAAACAAACTCCCCGTCTAAAAAATAAAATATGAACTAAAAAAAAAACAAAAAACATACATGATCAAATCCAGTGAATCAATGAGCTGATGTATAGTTAATATAATATTGCACCTCTCGTTACAAAATAAAAGTGAAGCAATGTGGAAATAATTCATGATGCATTGATGATACATGTTATGATGTTCACAGTCTGTCTCAATGCAAAACAACAACAACAATAATGATAATATCAAAGGCAACAATCACAGCAATGATCAATCATATTAACAAGAACACTGGTATGGAAACAGCGGACATTGGGAAACAGCGGACATTGGCAGCTGCAACAACATGATCAACAACAACATCGATAATTATCATTAAGCAGCAACAATGCAGTAACAGCAGCTGCAGTAGCACTGGCTGTGGTAGAAGCGACAGCAGCAACAACAGTAGCATTAGTAAATGTAGGCTAGCGGCTGAAGAAAAAGAGGTGAAGGAAGGAAGAAGATAGAAGAGAAGGGAAAACTAGGAAGATGGTGTGATAAAAAAAAAAAATAATAATAATAAACAGACTGCCCTGTCTGAAAAGTTAGACATAAACTAAATCAAACAAACCAAGAAAAAAATGAGACATACACATGCAATCTTGCCCAACAAAACAGAGGAATTTTTTCAAAGCCAGTGTTGCCATTTCTGGTTGAAGTAAACATATCCAACTCTGCCAAGTATTTTGCAGACATCGGTAGAAAACAACGGATGAATTTGATTCCGTTTGATTACTGTAGAGACGTAGAGAATATCAGACCGCGCCCTTACATTAAGCCCACACTTTGAATCAATGAGAGAAAAATGCAAGGTGAACCGATAATTAACTTTCAACTCTGACACAAAATGCTGGCGCACAAAATAGATATCTTTGCATAAGAAAAGATACTACCTAGACGGGGAGTTAGCTTTTCATATGAAGTATGAGAAATCCAAATACTTTTTATGAATAATCCTCACATAAAAACCTACGCGATGGATCATCATTTATACATAAACTGGATATTGAATTGACATATGAAAGATGACACTGGAATATTTCTACAAACAAGATTCTTTGCACATTCAAACCTGAATTGAATTCCGTATAGTTTTTGAGCATATGCAGTTTTCTTCTGACACAACCTGAAGCAACGATTCACATTTTGTGATTGCAGCAAAGAAATTTGATATAAAGAAAAATATCCTACCTTTATGGGCCTAATTGGGAATATAATACCCCACTTCTGATATCAAGTTAACATATATAGATACAGAATGGTTCAATCGTTGCGGAAAGCAATCAGATTTATAATTTGTATAAAATTCTACCGCATGAATGGAATAAATTGACAGTGACCTTTCTTTTAATAGGTAATTCTTAGTATTCCACGCAGAACTAGCACCTACGAAAACATGATTCTTTAGAAACTATCGGTAACAGTTCAAAGATCTATCCAATCTTAACATCAACAGAGACTGAACACATCGGAGGTTAGTATCTCTTTCATGAGCTGATAGTTGGCTTTTTTTCACATAAACTGTTTCTAGATCAACCCAGACCAAAGCATTTTGATATGCATTTGCAGAAGATGTTGTGATTTTCAAAGTTACTGATATGTAGATCCACACCAGCTACCAAACGACATGTGTAACGCTTTGCCTTTGGAGCATGATATAAGCAGTTGGTTTGTTGCTTCTCACAATACTTAGGTGTATTTTAAACAAGTTTTTTTTTCTGAATGAACATATCTTAAAACCAAAGCAATCTCGCTTTAGTTTTTACCATGTAAGTTTGCTTTACCCTACAGTTAATGCTAACATGTTCTTCTTTTTAAATGAGTGACTAACTTGCAAAGCTTTGACTCCATAATTAAAGAAATGCTGTGGATTAATAGACTAAAATGTCACACTCCTATAACAAAGCCGGTAAAATCATACTACCTAGTTTTTAGAAAACGCAAACAAGTTCACTGACAGAGATACTGGGATATTAAACTGGAAACAATCCTCAGTATGTTTGTTTTCATTTGCTGCCTTTCAAGGTAACCATTACCGTTCAAAATAACATCTGAATGTAGCAGATTTGGGAATGTGAGGAAGCTTTCATTGGTCATACGAAAAATATATCCATCTTTTCGTTTTTCGTTCTTCACCACAGTAACAAAGAAATAAATCATTGCAAAGCGCCAACGTCTCCTCAAGAAGTTTAGGCAGAAGTCGATTGATTTGAAAAAAGAAGCAAACAAACAAACAAAGACAATGTGTATGTTCAAATTTGTCGGATTTTGTTGGGGGCGGGGGGGGGGGGTTGTTTGGTTGTTTGGTTTTTGTTTTTGTTTTTTATTTGTTTGTTTGTTTGTTTGTTGTTGTTGTTGTTGCTGATGCTGTTTGTTTTTGTTGTTGTTGGGGGTTTTTTGGGGGGGAGGGTTGGCACTGGCACACAATGGGAAAAGATGGGTTTAAAAAAAAAAGGGTGTCCCATCACCTATACTATCACTGGGGAGAGAGAGATGTCAGAGACCCCAGCTTCTCCAGGGGCTAACAACATCTTGAGGGCAGCACCCATCTCCTCCCCTCTCGCTGCTTTACCTTCTCTGTCCCTAATGAAAGAGGACAGGTATCCATCCATTTACAGTGACAGAAAATGGGCTAGACTGGCTAACAGCAAGGTGGTCAGGGCTCGACCTTTCAACTCCAACATGGGGATAAGGGTGTTCAAGAAAAGGCACGGTGAACTTTCCTGTCTGTTCGGCCATTGGTCATGCATGATATGTTGGAATGGGTGAATACAAAACTAAATCTGATTTGATAAACAGGGACTTTTATATCATTCACTTTACAAACAGGAACTTTCATATTATTCACTTCAACAGACATGAATTTTCAAATTATTCACTTTAAAAGAAAGACAAGAAGAATGCGTTTTTCGAAAACTAGATGATCATCGTTGAATTCACGTTAACAGTGCACAATAAGGATGCTGTCTTCATTACAGTTTGTTTCTTTAAGCGGAAACACCTTCAAGCCTTACTGCATCGAGTTCTATACAAACAATCTTATGAGACATGTTCGTATTCTATGTACGACACAAACGTATGAAACAATCTACAGCCACCCCCACCCCCAACCACACCAAATACAAAAGCAAAACAAACAAAAACAGTATTCCTACTTCAAATAAAAAGGCTAACCAAACTACCCTCTAAATGCACCCCCCCCAAAAAAAACAAACAAAAAAAACAACCCCAAAACAAAAAACAAACCAAAGCAAAAGTCCTTCGGATGAGGCTATGAACCGAAGTCCCGTGTGCGAACGCTCATAGAACATCTTGCGCACACGTTAAAACCCGTTCCGCTTTTCGGAAGAGTAGGCCGTTGTGTGCAAGTGGGAACGGATGACAAAATTGAAACTGCATTCACATGGTGACTGGATGTAAAAAATAAAAAATATATATATATAAAAGCACATGAGTGCTTATTCCATTATCCTGGAAATAAAAGATCTTTTTAAAGCAAACAAAAAATCTCCAAACAAACAAATAAGCAAAACATAAAACAAACAAAAAGTTGCCCCCAACCCCTCCTTCCCCTCTCCCACCCTTGATGAAAAGAGCAAAAACAGGAATAAGATCAAACACACGTGAGCAGAGACGGGTGAGAAAGGCAGTTTTTGAGCACAATCTTGATTTTTTGGTGTAATTGCACTGGTCGGTGAAGTGTACACATCTACGGCAGAGAGAGAGAGAGAGAGAGAGAGAGAGAGAGAGAGAGAGAGAGAGAGAGAGAGAGAGAGAGAGGAGAGAGGAGAGAGAAGACAGACAGACAGACAGACAGACAGACAGACAGACAGACAGACAGACAGACAGACAGACAGACAGACAGACAGAGACAAAGACCGTCTGTCTGTTTGTCTGTCTGTCTGTCTTTCTCTGCCTGCCTGCCTGTCTGACAGATGGACATACAGACAGACAAGGAAAGGGGAAGGGGGGGGGGGGGAGGTAGAGAGAGACAGACAGAGACAGACAGAGACAGACAGAGACAGAGAGAGCAATAAAGACAGAGACAGAGACAGTAACAGTGTGTGTGTGTGTGTGTGTGTGTGTGTGTGTGTGTGTGTGTGTGTGTGTGTGTGTGTGTGTGTGTGTGTGTGGTGCTGCAGTAGTAGTAGTAGTAGTATTCAACAAGTGAACTATGTCGTGGGTCAATGACAACAGTAATAACAACAACAACGTCCTCGCTACACGTACAGCCCACCATCGCCAATCACAGTCTTCATCAAAAGCTGCTCATCAGAAAGGTGTTCTTTTCACCGTGATATATACAATAATGACAATAATAATTGTATATATACATATATATACACAATAGTTCTCACCATGAAAATAGTCATTTTACCATAACGAATAATTTAATTTTGCATCAAAAAACGATCACCTCTTCCGCTCTCCAGGATCCCCGCCCCCCCCCCCCCCCCCCCCCAAAACAAAAGAAAGAAATGAAGATTAGTTAGCATTACAATAATGTCTATTCCACAGTGAAATAGTTAAATTCCCCGTAGAA
The DNA here is from genome assembly GCA_030674155.1 of Stramonita haemastoma. Classification (NCBI taxonomy): domain Eukaryota; kingdom Metazoa; phylum Mollusca; class Gastropoda; order Neogastropoda; family Muricidae; genus Stramonita; species Stramonita haemastoma. The sequence continues at coordinate 26,852,023 of CM060324.1, read as the reverse complement.
ATATTCGGGTTTTTTTTTTCAAACAGCAAATGTATAATGAAAAGTGAATATTCCTTTCAATTTTGAAGAAAAGTACGTTCTTAAAATGAATACTTCTCTCCAGTCAAAGTTTTGGTTTTGATTGTTTTTGATACTTCCACCTATAAATATTTTTTTCACAAGAACAACGATACTATGTACAATTCTCATTTTCATCAAGAAAAACAATCAACTTCACTAACGAAAAAAATAAAGAAAAATAATGTATATAAAACTATTTATTATCTAGAAAACAGACTCAAAAGGGGTTCCAAGTATTACGTTTACATTTAATCCTAAAATGGCTTTTTATGTGTATTTTGTCCCCTCCCCCACCCCTACCCCGTCCCCGTGGTAATGCTTAGGTTTGTTTCGAAACAGCGCCCTAGGGTCAGGGACAGTAAAGCAGCGAGAGGAGATGGGCGCCGCCCTCAGTATGCTGGCCCCTACAGAAGCTGAGGTCTCTGATGCCTCGCTCCCCTACGACCACCTGCGTTATAGAACACCTTTAACTTCTTTATGTTCATTAATTGAGTAGAAAACTCTCCGTTATCTCTTCCAGAATTCTTTCACGTTAGTTTTCCTGAGTGACTCCTGTCTGATTTGGACATTTTTCGATATTTTGGTTCTTGGTCGTAAATTTTTGGACTTGCCATCAACATGTTTTCTTCTGTTCTTAGTGGATAAAACTGCTGTCAGATAGAATCAGGTTGTTGTGGTCGGATGATGAATAAACGGAATTAGTGATTACGATTGTGAAAAATTTCTATCTATCTATCCCTTAGTCTGGCGACTGTGGGGGCAACCATGAAGACTTGACAACTAGTTCCCTCTGTTCCTCTCTCTGTTCTGCATAAAGATATTTTGCTTCTGCTAAGCAGAAGCTGAAGCAGAGCAGAAGCAAAATATCTTTATGAACGTTAAAATCAGGGTTGTATGAAATTATGATGTTACCAGTTGCTAACCCAAAAAATAAGTTATTTTGGATCAAGAAGTAACAACTGTAATTTCAGGCACAATGATTAAACGATGACTTGCAGAAAACCCTTCCCTTTTTTCTGACACTCTTGATTATAGATTGATCACGCCCAAAGCGCATCTGACGCAACCGAAAATAACATAATAACACAATAAAAGTATTGGTTTTTCAGAACCTTTTTTCAGGTTCAGGGGGGGGGGGGGGGGGGATAAAACAACCGACTATGGATTTTCCATCACAAAAACTAAATTGTTCACATAGTAGAAACATACTTTCAGTCCCCTATTCCTCATGGGGATAGACTCACTTCAAATAGGCTACAGCCTTCTGAAGGTGGGTACAAATACATTGGGTGATACAGAGTTAATGAATCACGATGGTTGTACTTATAACGTTACTGGCACAAAAGGCCTTTCGCATAGTCACTGAGCTTGCGAACAGATAATATCAGTGGATGATTCTTTTCAAAACGGAATACATATAATATTCCTTCTTTTTTCTGCTTTTGCCAGTCACACTTAACAGACATTTTCCCACAATCTCGCCACCATATCATTGACGCTGTTGTTGTCGTCAACACTAAAATCACCTGACACGGTGACGTCAGCTCTACTACACCTTACAGTTCACTGACGTGCGGATTCTGCCGCCGGAGGAGGAGGGGGAGGAGGAGGAGGAGGAAGAGGAGTAGTACCCGTAGCAGGAGGAGGAGGGGGAGGAGGAGGAGGAGGAGCAGAAGCTGTAGTAGTAGGAGGAGGAGGGGGGATTGGAGGGGGAGGAAGAGAAGGCGCGGTAGCCGGACCATTGCCTGAAGACGCCGCAGCCGCGGGCAGGACACTCAGCCCCAACGGTCTGGCAGGCGGGGGAGGGGGTGGAGGGGCGACAGCAGGGGGGTGGGAAAACCTCATGGCCTCCGTGTAGGAGGGAGGGGGCACGCCGTAACTCACCCCCACCATCGCCCCCCCGGGCTGCACCACTGTGGTGCTCTGCTGCACGGCGAAATACGCTGGCGGCGCTTCGCCGTACGGCGAAAACGCCAGGTTAGTGGCGCCGCCGTAAGGCGGCGCGGAGGGAGAGGAAGAGGAAGAGGGGTGGAGACGAGTGTTGGAGGTGGACGACACCATGAAAACGGCGTTGTTGTTGTGGTAGATGGTGGAGGCGGGAGGAGGGGGGCCGGAGGAGGAGGGGGGTAGGGGCGAGCTGTCTGCCGTCGACCCCCACCCCCGCGGTAGTGGCGGCCCAGGTAATAGCGGGCCAGGGCGAAGAGGACGAAGAGAAGGACTAGCGCCCCGGACAGGCCCCCGATGAGCGCGGCCACGCTGTAGGAGGGCCAACTGTAACGGTTGGCCGAGGAGGAGGTGGTGGTGGTGGTAGTGCGGGTGGTGGTGTCTCTGGGATAGGCTGGAATGCAGAGGAGGAGGAGCGAGATGAAGTGTGTTGTCAAGTGTCAGATGGATTTTAAGATAAAATAAAAGTAAGTGTGTGTTGTGTGTGTGTGTGTGTGTGTGTGTGTGTGTGTGTGTGTGTGTGTGTGTGTGTGTGTGTGTGTGTGTGTGTGTCTGTGTCTGTGTCTGTGTCTGTGTGTCTTCAATTTTACGTCTGTTCATGTGTGTGTGTGTGTGTGTGTGTGTGTGTGTGTGTGTGTGTGTGTGTGTGTGTGTGTGTGTGTGTGTGTGTGTGTGTGTGTATGCGTGTGCGCGCGCGTGGTGTGTGTGTGTGTGTGTGTGTGTGTGTGTGTG
>CM060324.1:26696787-26844287 GCA_030674155.1 Stramonita haemastoma | reverse complement strand
ACACACACACACACACCACAGCGCATACAAGTGACACACGATAACATACTTCTAAAAATAGAACAAAGCGTGGTCAAAATTCGTTGTTCTTTTCAGTTCCGCGTCCTCCACCACAAACGTTGGGGATAAGGCAAACTGTTGAGTAGTACTTTTAGTATCCATTTTAACCATCATGTTTCAGGTCATTTTATTTTATTTATTTTTATTTTTATTTTATTCTTTTATATCGAGGATAATGGAATAAGCACTCATGTGCTTTTTTCATTCAGTCCCCCTGTGTATGCAGTTGTGTAAATATTTTCATCTGTTCCCACTGGCACACAATGGCCTACTCTTAAGAAAAGCGGAACATCGCGTTCTGGGTACGTTCGCACACGGGGCCTCGGTTTACAGTCTCATCCAAAAGACTTTTGAGGAGAGTGGAGTCATTGGCATGTGTGCAGTCTCTCACTGAAAGTGTATTTCATCTTCCCCATGTGACGTTTCCTGTATAAAATGAACATTTCAACATGGCAGATGAACATCCAGTGACCTTCAAAAGTACACTTAAGTGCTAAAGAAAAACTTCCAGGGGTGGGAGAACTTGTATATGTCATTTCCAAACTAACAGAAAAGACTGTAACTCCACTAACTGAAGAAAGCACACAAAAAAACTATTTAAAAGCCTCTTCACTTGAGACGTTCTTCAGATGTGGCATGTCATAGACTAGATGAGATTTGTAATTGTATTCTAGAAGACCTTGACTTTGCACGCCATGGTTATCACAGAAGCTGTTATGCACGGTTTACAAGTGTGAAATTTGCCAGGAAAAGAAAGCGTGAGACAGGTAGTGAAGAGGTTGCAGGACCATCAAAACCTAAAGGACTGTTGCTACTTCAGGCCCATTGCTTTCAAAAGACAGTTGCATTTTTTGCAAGAAGAAATTTCAAAAAGAAAGTTTCAAAAGAGGTTTCATTTTTTGGAAAACTTGTAAAATGTATCACCAAGACAGCAGAACAGTCTATACAGTATGCAACCAAAACTAAACAAGATGATATTTTCACTCATTATCAAAATACAGATCTTGTAGTACGGAGGTTGTAGAAAAGACTACTGAGATGTGAAGACAGGCATGCTGAAACATCAACAGACCAGAAAACTACTGAGCGGCTACAGGCACACGAGAGGGCATTTGAATACATATGCGAGTATGATGAAAATGTAATAATCAGAGGTTCACAGGTGGAGAGAATGACCATACTAGGTGATAAGTACTGTGAATACATGCAACAACATTCTCCTGACTTCTACAACCCAGGATACAAGACTTACAAACTGAAAGAAAAAATAATGAAACATTTTGGCTTCAGAATTCAATTCTGGGCTCCGAACCACCGCATTGATCTTGTTTATTGTGATGAACTTGCCCAGGGTCAGGCAATTGAGACAGCATTTGTGTCAGCAGCTTCAGAAGAAAGACGTCTTGAGGAATCTGCATATGTTCTTCGCCGATACATTATGGATGCTTTCAGGGCAACACCTGATATACCATGGCCTCCTTCTGCAGAATTTCTTCAGTCTGATGCTGTTAAACCTCCAGATATTCTCACAGACTTTCTAAAAACACTGCTATCTGGAAAGAGTAGTTCTATGGAGCAACCCAAAACCACCAGATTGGCATCCTCAATTGCCCAGGACATATGCTAATCTGTGACAGGAGGAAGTGGAAAATGCCTAAACATGTTTTGCTTGGAATGTCTGTCAGACATGTAACTGGCAGCTCTGAAATCATAAGTCTGTTGAATAGGTTTAGTCATGTTGTTGGATACAAAACCATTGTGCGACTTGAGACTGCTATGGCCAATTCTGTACTTCAGTGCGCAAGTCTCCTTCCTTCAACAGTGAGTTTGAGAGAGAACAAGGTTATCCATTTTTGCTGGGATAACTTTGACCTGAACGAAGAAACTTCATCAGGAGCCAACACCACCCACTCCACTCATGGCATTGGTCATTCAAGAGGTTACTGGGGACACAATGCCTGACACTTTTCTGTCTCAGACAGAACCTCCTCCTCATTATCAGGACCGCCAATGCTCAGTGCAGTATGAGCCACATGATGTTCCTCCATGCTTTGCAAAAGTAAAGGCAAAACCTAAGTTGCATGTTGTGGAAACTCATTTCTCAAACACAGAGGCAGTCTACAAAGCTCAACATGCTGATTTTTGGTGTTTTTTTCCTCCAGATTCCAGGCCACAAATGGAAATCAACTTGTCTCTGGATGGGGAGGGTGGGTATCACTCACAGGAGAAGGGGCAGAAAAGAAGCAGACTACTGTGGACTATACGGCACCCATCCACCACCCTGTCACTGAACATAATAATAATTGATAATGATAATGATAATGATGATGATAATATGATAATAATATAATAATAATAATAATAATAATAATATAATAATAATAATAATATAATAATAATAATAATAATAATACATGGAACTTGTATAGCGCTATATCTTGTAAAAACAAATCAAAGCGCTTGCATTCGACTACACAACACACAAGCAATCAACAGCAATTTACAGTTTTAACAAATTCGAATGTACACTCACTCGCACGCGCGCCACACACACACACACACACACACACACACACACACACACACACACACACACACACACACACACGCATGCACGCACGCACGCAGCATGCGCGCGCACACACACCTATAAACGTTATACACTTTGGCAGGTAGATGTTGAAGGCAGGACAGGATTGTAGTTTTCATTTCAACTTCTGTTTTGTTTTTAAAATATGGGACAGGCGTTCCTTGTGCAGTGGTGACATTAACATATGTTGATAGCCTGTTTAATACCCTTTATTTTGGTACCAAATTTGATATGAATGTGTAAGAATATATTTACATAAATAATTCAAAATTAACCTCACCCCCTAAATATTTGCCTTCTGAAGGGTTACCATATTGAATTGCTTGTATATCCTGAAATAACCTGGTTACATGAGGGTAACATATACCATAACACGTTAAAATAAACAAAGTTTCAGAAAAATGCACCCATAAATCCCCCCCAGGGGGGGGGGGGGGGGGGGGGGGGGTCTATGGAGGGACCAAGGTCTATAGTTGTTGTTGCTGTTGTATTAGTAATGGTGGTGGTGGTACTTGTTGTTGTTGTTGATGTTGTTTTGCTGCTGCTATTGTATACCTGGTAGAAGACGAAGAAGCAGTGCGGACGACGAGAAAGAAGAAAACTTCTTTCAGGGGTAACATGAAACATCAGTCTATCCTAGACATAGTTTGAGGCTCATCAATAAGATGTTTAAATTCATGGAGAGAAAGATACAGCATTGCCAGAATATGACCCGTGTTTGCTCTCGACCACAACCTTGAGAACTGAACATTTTCTTTGTTCAATGCCCTGTTTTCAGATTTTGGCTATAAAGAATAATTATGGAACAGGGATTCAGATCCACGTCGAAGTCTGATGCGCTGGACTTGACTTGTCAGGCGCTTAACAGCATGCAGTGCAACACATTTTTGTTCATATGACAGACAACAATAGTGTCTGTGTGAGTGTTAGAGAACCAAGAAGAAGAATTCAGATGAAAGCTGTTTACATCATTTGTTGTGATTAATCCGAAATTGCCAATATGACCAGGTTCGTTTCTTAGTCTGTTGTAAGATTTATATGGTAACTGTTGCGCTTTCTTTTTGTTTGTTTGTTTTGTTGTTGCTTTGTGGATATTTTTTGTGTGTTTTTTTGTTTTGGCTTTGTTCTTCATTGCATTGTTTTATGTATATAGTCTAATATCAGCGAACGTATGAATTCAACTAAACAACAACAGAAAAACACACACCAATGCAGTAGAATAGGGACTGAAGTAGCAGCAGCAGTAACCACATCACTAATAGTTTCCTTAGTAACTGCAGTAAAATGAGAGCAGGTTAAACTTCATGATTCTCTAACAGCCTGTTCTAAAAAGATACAGCACACCCCTTACATTCAAAATGACCAAATATCCTGCAGAGTAGAATGCAATGTGACATTTTTTTAAAGAGACAGCACACCCGTAATGTTCAAAAATGAACAAATGAAAATGTATACTATTGTACCTAAATGTAAACAAAGAATCGGATACCTTGCTTCAACGAAAAGTCTTGTAACAGAAGAAAAAATACCACCCTCATTTATCTTCAACATGATGTGACCTTTGTGCCCCTTTAGTGTTGTCTGTTAACGTGAGATGAGGCATGTATCCTAAACACCAACCAGCACCCAACCCCTCAGTTCTACCACGGAAACAAAATAAGACATGCACAAGACGACAAATATCACTGTCAGTAGGCCATATACCCCAAGTTTTTACTACCATGACCAACTATCATGGTGGTTGTTACAATATAGGCCAAACCCAGCTTTTTTTCCCCACAGACACAAAAGACTCGAAGTTTCTACATACCTGTAATTAACACCAACAGGATGAAGGCAGCCGACAGGTAAGCGGCACACCTGCCTAGAGCAGCCATACTGCTGTATGCAAAATGCTGTGCTTGGTCGTGTAGGCGAGAGCTTGCAGGCTTAAAACGGTGGCAGGCTACCTCTTTCTCATTCCCAGCAGTGGAGCGACAAACACACACGCACACACACAAACACTCACACACACACTCACACCTACGATCAATACCCGAACGCGGCTAGTCCTATAGCACTCTATTTGTGCCTTTGCATCACCGTTTTTAAGTCACCGATGACTGCTTTTCTATTTAAAACAGCAGGGGGGTTTTGACAGCCTTTTTGGGGGTAAAATGACAAATGAAATCAGAGTAATGAATATCGATCGAAATTTCTTTGTGGTTTGTAATTTGTTTGCAGTTGCCTGCTTTGGGTGTGTCTGTGCCTGCTGTCTGCTTGACATCCGGGTACCTCAGCGCTCGTGCTAACAGTGCGAGGGTCAATACTGCTATGGAGAACAAGGCCGTCCAGGTAATTCCGTCAGCTGTTTAACATTGAATGAATCATCCTATGGCACACATGGAAAACCCTAGGGAATGGCATCACGCGTTGACATCGCCACAGCCATGCTTTGTTTTGCTGCAGGTACGATGGCTTTCTACACTATATATATATATATATATATATATATATAATATATATATATATATATAATATATATATATATATATATATATAAAAGAACAATTGCATATGTGACCAGAATCATGAACCTACCCGACTCTGAAGCTAAAGCCATGTAAAGGATACATTTTGTCTAACCTTTACATGCAAATTTTGCTCCAGAAAAAATACTTTAAAACCATTGCAACAAAGAGAATTTTCCATGTCTGTGTGTATAGATATTTCCTGATTTTGTAAAGCACCATTCCATTAAGTAGTCTAGTCAGACAGGTGAATCATTATTCAAGTTTCCTTTTCCCCATTTCCTTTCAGAGAAAAAGGAAATCATTAGTCAAAGTTTCCCTTTTCCCCATTTCCTTTCAGAGAAAAAGGAAATCATTAGTCAAGTTTCCCTTTTCCCCATTTCCTTTCAGAGAAAAAGGAAATCATTAGTCAAAGTTTGACTTTTCGCATTTTCTTTCAGAGCCGCACTGAACTAAATATTACCTACAGTCTCCTTGTGGTAAATATCAATATATTATACAGTGTGCTTCATTTTCCCTGTCTAAAGATAGTTTCGCCCAGGCTTCACTCACGAGCACAGACATCAACAAATACGATTCTTTCTAGAGTGAGAAAATGGTGAGAAAAAAAAAGTTCTGTTAGCCATGACTTCATACCAAGGAAAGCATCTCCCAGTGTAAGAGACAGAAAACACACCGCAACTTGTGATGAAAAGCATTGCATGATTGAATCGGATTTAAATCTTACAAACCAAAATATTGGTTAATATTGTTTTTATTTTTGAATGTTGTTCACATTTCAGTTTGTGTCTACAACGAATCGTGCTGTTACTATCTTCTTTATGCTAAAAAGCAAACGTATCTATGAACAACAAAGGAAAAGATTCAATAATGGGTAAAGACTGTTGTGTAGGAAGAAATCTGATAAAATTATCATCTTGATGTTTGAGACTGAATCTGATGTACTATATGATAATCGTGTTGTTGTTGTGTTGTGTTGTTAAATGAGATCTAGCTTTATTACTTTATTTATTTTCTTTATACCACTTTATGTCACAACAGATTTCTTTGCGTGAAATTCGGGCTGCTCTCCCCGGGGAGAGCGCGTCGCCACTAGAACAGCGCCACCCAGTTTTTTTTTTTCTTTTACATGTGTGCAACTGTATTTGTTTCCCTATTAGAGTGGCTTTTATCTACAGAATTTTGCCAGGGACAACCCTCTTTTTGCCGTGGGTTCTTTTACGTGCGCTTAATAATGATGTGTAATACACGGCACCTCAGTTTATCGTCTCATCCGAAAGACTAGTACCCACACCACCACTCATGGTCTAATGGATTGGGGAAAAGTTTCGGGCCCAAACGGGATACGAACCACCGTACACTCGGACCGGGGCTTTTCGCTTCGGAGACAGGCGTGTTACCTTTATCCCACCGATCCATCCATATGCAGGTCACCACTGTTGTGCATTGTTTTCCCCGTCCTGCCAGGTAATCACTGTCAGATTAGCTTTCCCCCGTGAGGATGCCGGGGGCCTGTCAGTATAAAATAGCATTCCCCACCTTCTGGAAATTCTGTGCTAGGAATTCCATTTCTATCCCTCTCTTTGTTTCTGCCTTGCTCCTGTTCTGCCTGTCACCTCTGTCTTGTTTAGTATCCGCCTTCTCGGTCCTTTCTCCTGCCTTTCTTTCCAGAGAGACGTCAAAGATAACCAGTCTCTCCCACGCTGGATGTGCAGGCCCTGACTTGTAGGGTGCCTAACAGCAGCGCAAGGCATTTTCGTTTAAAATTATGACAACAATACTCTTTGTTGCTGTCTGAGTGTTCGACGAGAAAAAGAAGATCACTAAGTTTAAACTGGATTATTGAGGAAAAAGTAGTGGAGGAAAAACAAGTGCAGGTAACCACTTACAACTTCTCCATCATTTTTTTAAATGATTGATCAAAGATTCAATGATAAAAAAATTAAAGTAAAAAATAAATTATAGGAAAAACAATGTCTTTCAATGACAGCATTTTAGGCTCCACTGGTTGCGAAGTCTGTGTGCATGACTGTCTTCAAGTACCTCATCATACTGGCTGCCTGACTTAAACTGCAGAAGGTCATTATTTTCCCTGGTGGTTGAGACTATAGGTGATCATGCTGAGAGCGTGTCATGGATGATAAGAGAGTCTGAACAGATCAGTTTAAAGTGTACTGACATTTGTAATGCAGGCTTTAATCAATGATTACAGTACTACTTTATCACTGTGTGTGACGGTCTTCAAGTATCTCACCTGAATATCATTGGTAGCCATACTCAAACTTCAGAGGATGTTTTCTCTTGTAACTGAGACTACCGGTTATCATGCTAAAGGCTCGCTGTGACTGAAGGCTGATCTCAACATAACAATTAAAAGCATAACAACGTTTTCATGTAGACTTTGATCGGTGATCACGGCACCGCTTCGTCATCGTGTGTCCTAAGTAGCTCTGCTTCCAGCATTGCTCGCATACAATCATGGAGAATATCAGCCACACACACACACACACACACACACACACACACACACACACACACACACACACACACACACACACACACACACACACACACACACACACACACACAAAAAAAAGAAACACCACGTCGCAAGAAAAGGCAGAAAAGGACATACTTCCACCATACTGTTCCAAGACTGCATTTTCTTCTTCAACAACAGGCCAGTCATTTTGCAGCAGCTGCTATACATCATGTGATCATCAACACAGAAACAAGGACCAGAAACTTCCTCCATAGGCACTCCCCATCATAAACAATGTGTGCAGTGTTGACTGATGCTATACCTGATGCTATACGTGTGATCATCAGCATACAAACAGGGACGAGAAACTCCCTCATAGACACTCCACATCAAAAACAGCATGTGCAATGTTGACGGGTGCTACACATGATGTGATCATCAGCACAGAAACAAGAACCAGAAACTCCCTCATAGACACTGGTCTAGAAGTAATGCACCTGTCTAGAAAGAGCAGCCCGAACTTCACGCAGAGAAATCTGCTGTGACATAAAGTGGTAATCATCATCACCATCACCATCAGCATCAGCATCATCAACAGGCCTGGAGCTTAGGATTATGGTGCTGTTCAGTGAAGGCACAAGACTGATTCATGCAATGAGGGTTCTTGACAGTTCCTAGGTTCTTGGCCTCTCTCTCTCTTCCTCTTCTCTCTCTCTCTCTCTCTCTCTCTCTCTCTCTCTCTCTCTCTCTCTCTCTCTCTCTCTCTCTCTCTCTCTCTCTCTCTCTCTCTCTCTCTCTTCTTTCTTTCTCTCTCTCCCCCCGCTCTCGGGGGAGTGTGAAGCGGAGATGGACGTGCTCTGACAGTGCTCCTCATTATACATGAAAAGTGACTGTGTTTGTGTATGTATTGTGACAATTTTTTGCAACAGAGAATCTCATTGTCAATGGCAGAAGAAGGTCTCTGCAGTTACAACTAACATCAAGAGTTTAGAGGCAGGATCTGATCAAGGAGTTAATGCTTCCAGCTTATATTTTCTAAACTATAATGTAAACGGTCTTTTGCCTAAAATTGACAACATGGATTTTGTTAGCTTTTTGTTTACATTTGATATAATTTGTTTAACAGAAACTTTTGTTGCATCTTATGTTGACTTCCCTATTTTCAGGGATTATGTAATGTTCATTTCAGGGGCAAAAAAACTGTCTCATCAAGGAAGATATTCGGGAGGGGTAATTGTCTTATTCAGAAAATCCTTTGGGGCCTTTGTGGAAAAAATTGAGGTTGGTTTTGACAATACTATTGTTGTTAAGTTGCACAGAGACTTATTGGGTACAAATAAAGATATCATGTTAGTTTGTACATATATTCCTCCATGTGAATCTGTATTCTGGAAAACCAAACAAGGGGTGTATAGTATGGTAGATTTAGAACAGTGTATACTTGAGCTTCAAAGCTCATATGATGACTTTAATCTGTTGATAACAGGGGATTTTAATGCTCGTGTAGCTAACCAAAATTACAATGTGGGGGATGACTTTGATGATTTTGAAAATTTGTATTCTTTTTCCAATCTTCAATTGCCTAGAAAATCACATGATACAGAAACTAATGTATTTGGTAACCAGTTAATTGAAGTATGTAATATGTTTGATTGTGTTATTTTAAATGGGCTTTGTAATGCAGAATTTGATGACAGTTATACTTTCATAGCATCTTCTGGTTCAAGTACAGTCGACTACTTTATTGCCTCTTTGGATCTATTAGCATCTGTTCAAATACCTACTCTGGTTATAGAAAGTATAACAGAATCTGACCATCTTCCGGTTTGTATGAAGATAGAACCTGTTAACAGTGTTTCCATAAATTTATGCAATCAGGCGTATAAAACGGAAGTGACTCATGAAAAACTTATATGGAATGACAGTAAAAAAGATGACTTTCTTAAGGCTTTAAGCACTACTCATATACAAACTAAATTTACAAAGGCATAAGTACTATTGAAAACAATATGGAGGATGCTTTTTATATATTTGTTGAAAGTTTGAAAGAGGCTAGTATATGCATGTTTAAAAAAAATTCCACAGCATAAAATTAAAAAGTCTGAATGGTTTGATGATGAATGTAAAGCTGCCAAAAAAAAAGTAGATCAAAATTAAACAAGTTCAGAAAAACCAGAAATGAAGAAGACAGAGAAATTTATGTTCAGGAAAGGAAAATCTATAAGCGATTGCTAAAGACAAAAAAACAAGGTTATAGAAGAATGAAAACAGAATCTTTAGCAAATAACATTTCAAATTCTTCCCATTTTTGGAAAGAAGTAAGGAGCATGGGGTGTGGAAATCGTGCAGTGATATACAACAATATTAGTACTGAAGACTGGTACAATCATTTCAAAAACGTTTTTCAGAACCTTGAAGAAGTTATGGAACAAAACGATATAGATATAGATTTAAAGGAAGGAACAGAGCATACTTTAAATAAAGACATATCTGAAACTGAAGTAGTATAGGCATTATCGAAACTTAAAATAGGAAAAGCTAGTGGAATTGACAATATATCAGCTGAAATGTTGAAGAATGGAGGCAAAGCTGTACTGGAGTTTTTGGTAAAATTTTTAATAATATCTTTGCTTCAGGTGTATATCCCAAGGACTGGTCAAAAGCCATAATAATACCCATTTACAAAAAAAGGGGATCCTGATAATACAGATAACTACAGAGGAGTTTCCTTGTTAAGTATCCTTTCAAAATGTTATACAACTATATTAAATGCAAGACTTTATAACTGGTTAGAAGATTATAATATGATTTCTGAGAATCAGGCAGGATTTCGTAGAGGATATTCAACAGTTGATCAAATATTCAATCTATATGCAATTGTCCAGAAATGTATGATGAAGAGAGGCAGAAAATTACATGTATCTTTCGTTGACTTAAAAAAAAACCTTTTGATTCTGTACATCATGACAAACTTCTTCAATGCATAAGAAATCAAGGTGTGTGTGGAAGGTTTTTGGCCTCTTTGAAAGCAATGTATTTTTCTCTAGTGTCATGCGTACTGATTATTTTGAGTGTCCTGTTGGAGTAAGACAAGGTTGTGTTTTAAGTCCTACTTTATTTTCTGTTTTCATAAATCAGCTTGCTACTCACATGAATGTTAAAGGAAGACATGGTGTACAATTGTTTGTATTACTTTTCGTAGATGATGTGGCTTTACTATATTCATCAGTACATGGTTTACAAAACCAGTTAAATATCCTTCAGAATTGTTGTAATGATATGAAATTAAATGTGAACACTGAGAAAACAAAAATTATGGTATTTAGAAAGGGAGGCTATTTAGGACGACATGAACAGTGGGTTTTTAATGGAAAGAAACTAGATGTGGTAAACAGCTATTGTTATTTTTGGATTCCATTTCACAACAATGATTAGTATGAAGAGGGGTACCGAACGTTTAGCATCTAAGGGTAAGAAAGCAGTAGTCCAATTGAATAAGGTTTTTCAAAAATATAAGGAAATGTCAGCAAAGCATTTTTCAAGATTTTTTACATTAAAATTCAACCGATTCTTCTGTATGCTTCTGAAATATGGGGTTTGTCCAAGTTAGATCATTTAGAAAAGGTACACTCTACGGCTTGCAAAAGATTTTTAGGTGTTCCAGTTAGAACTCCAAATAAAATGGTTTATGGTGATTTAGGAAGATTTCCACTTCATGTCAATTCTTGTGTTTCTGTCTTAAGGTATTGGTTTAGATTGTTACAAATGAAGAATGAAAGATTGCCACATGTAGCTTATCAGATGTTATTGGAATTAGATAAAATGGGTACAGATTGTTGGGTGTCGAAATTTAGGGAAATTTTATGCAAGACAGGATTTGGTTTTGTTTGGCTACAGCAGGGTGTGGGTTAGGTCAAAATGTTTCTTAGACTATTTAAACAGAGACTTGTTGATTTATACATTCAAGAATGGTCTGGTACTATAAGAGACCGTGATAGATACGACAACTATAGATCTTTTAAGGTAATTTTTGAAAAAGAAAAATATGTGTCTGATATGGATACCTACTGTTTCAGAGTTGCCATCTCACAAGCCAGGTTCAATGTTCTCCCCCTTAACGCAAACATGCATCGTTTTAGCAATGTACTTCAGAAGAAATCTTGTCCATTCTGCAAGTCAGAAGTGGAAGACGAACAGCATTTTCTTTTTGTGTGTCCCATGTATTCTGACTTGAGAACTAAGTTTCTGGGGGATCTAGTTAGAACCCCAATCCACATGCTGTTACAAGTGTCTAACAACAAGCAAATGCACGATGTCTCAAGGTATATTTTTCACTCTGTGAACGAAAGAAAGAAAGAGCTGACTGGAGTTTGATGGTGATTTTGATGGGGTGGTCAGTTTATTTCAGGGTAAGGGTGTCTCCATGGTATTAGCACCGCTCTGGAAGTGTTTAAAATGGTGTGTATGTGAGTGTGTGTGTGTGTGCGTGCGTGTACGTGCGTGCGAGCGTGCGTGTGTGTGTATGTGTGCGCGCGCGCGCGCGTGTGTGTATGTGTATGTGTGTGTGGTGTGGTGTGTGTGTGGTGTTGTGTGTGTGTGTGTGTGTTGTGTGTGTGTGTGTGTGTGTGTGTGGCCGAGGGTGTACTAGGAGATACTCTCTGTGTGTTTTGATTAGTGCATTGTGAAAACAGGATTTGTTTGAAAAAATCAGGACTATCCTGATGTAACTTGACAAGTGATGGTGATTTCACCTTTATGAATGTTAACTTATAGCATAAACATGATGATGAAGGTGATGAAGATAATGGCGGTGATTGGTGTAACTGTAATTACAGTTAGTGATGACGCTCTTTAGTCATGTCTGTGATGAGGATGATGATAATGGTGACTATTTTAGTCATGTAATGACTGCACTGATGATGAGATGATGATGATGATGATGATGATGATGATGATGATGATGAATGATGATAGATGACTTTAGTAATGACTGTGTTTAGTTGGATGTTAACGATGATGCTCTTAGTCATATATAATGTATTTGAATGTGTTGCAGTACTGGACAGTTGATCGAAATTTTTTGGTCATTTACCATTCCCCCTTGTCCCTTTCATTTGTATTGTGGCCCAAGGCCGAAGTACAATTAAAATGTTCAGTGTTCAGTGTGTTCAGTGTGTTCAGTGTTCAGTGTGTCCCCCCCCCCCCCCTCTCTCTCTCTCTCTCTCTCTCTCTCCTCTCTCTCTCTCTCTCTCTCTCTCTCTCTCTCTCTCTCTCTCTCCTCTCTCTCTCACACACACACACACACACACACATTGCCAGCAAAGTCTGATTGGTTAAAGCGAATGTGACTGTTTCAGCTATTCTTCTTTTATGGAATAAAAGGTATGTTTTTTTCGGGGTGGGGGTGGGGGGTTGTTTGAATGAGGCCACTATGTGTTCATAGTCTTCTAAAACTGTGTTCGTTTATTCTTTTCTTATTAAGAGTTTTATAGTGTCATCAATGTGGAGAGAAAACTTGATAACTGTTATAAACGCCCAAAGGACAGGTGCTATCAAAATGTTGTTTTCATAACGACCTCTGTCGCTATCCCAAATGGAACCGGGAAAAGGACACAGCCCAAAGTTGTGCCATTTTATGGTTAACTCAGACTGTTGAGTGTTCTTTTGCAGAAACTGCTATGAGAAGTCTACGTGTACAAGAAACTTCTTCAGCATTTTCCTGCAAGAACTTTGGCACATGATTCACCTAGAAAACCAGATGAATCACATTGTTTGCGATGGATTTTTCTGCACTGGCCACATCAAGACGTGCCTCATCAAGTTTGAATTTGTTTGTTTGTCTCTTTGTTGTACTTCTCTTTGTTTTGCTTTAGCTCTTTACACCGGCTTCAGCATTATTTTTTCGTTTTTCAGCAAGAGGTCCAAGGATCACCAATGGGCAGATTTGGCGTCTGTGACCGTTCCTTCCTCCCACCCGTTAGGTAGCCACATTCTGACTTCGAGGATGGTGTCGAAACACCACACGACAGCTGGAATCGAATCCAGATGAAACGACAGCTGGAATCGAATCTAGAAAATCCTGGTTTACTTGTTAGGCAGGTGAATGTCTGAACAGTCCTGCCGTCTTCCTCCTTGGCTTCACATAATGTTTGCATGTGTACACAGCACCTTTCTGGAACACTGCACAACCAAGTACCTGTCTTCAGTGAACTGTTTAGTCAGCCTGCCCCCAAGGAAGGAGAAGAAAATAACCTGCACACCAGACGCCAGGCCACAGTGATTAGCACCCTGGGTTACGGATTGGAAAATCGTGGGTTTGAATCCAATAAGAGGCACAGGAATTTTTCGGACCCCGGCTGGCTCCTACCCAGAGTGAGTTTGCTATGGGCTTATTTTGTGACTTCAATCGAGTTTCATTCATTTTGCGGATGCGATTTTGAGAGTGTTGGTCAAGATACATGACCAACACTACAGGTGTCTGTATTTTTCGTCCCCAATTGGCATCGGCATACATTATGATAGGAAGCACAGAATACGACCCTGTCAAGTAGTCTTTAAGCACATGCTTTGCCGTAGCAGCAGATTTTATCATCCTCATGGCCATTGATGCTCACGCGGTAAAAGGAAATTAATTGTCTCTGATTCGGTGCCCCCAGCTGCTCTGATCTCGTCATGACCTCAGTTTTGGTTTCCCACACTTCTTTGCCTGTGATGAATTAATGACAAAGCTTTTGGGGTCAGTAATTTTCGAGAGCATGTGGTTGTTGTGACGTTGCTGTGGTCTCCACCCTGGGTGGGCGTCTCAGTCTGGCTCCGTGACTAGGTTATTATTATCATTAGTAAGAGGCTTAGTCTCCTGGGTATGTTAGCTTAGAACAGGCACCACTGAACACCACCAAAGTCTCCTGGGTATGTTAGCTTAGAACAGGCACCACTGAACACCACCAAAGTGACCAAGCAGCAGTGCATGGCCCCTCTGGCTGGTGGCCCAGCTGACATTGACAGTGGACTTCTGATCCTGAGGATGCAACATAACAAATCTGGGGTTAGTTTGACCATCCCAGATATACAGCTGTAAAGGAATCTATGTCAGAGTGAGTTTATAAAAATAGTGGAGAAATACAGGAGTGAGAATGTTGACGTCAGAGCGAGTTCATAAAATTAGTGGAGAAATGCGGCAATAAGAATGTTGACGTCAGAGCGAGTTCATAAAATTAGTGGAGAAATGCGGCAATAAGAATGTTGACGTCAGAGCGAGTTCATAAAATTAGTGGAGAAATGCGGCAATAAGAATGTTGACGTCAGAGCGAGTTCATAAAATTAGTGAGAAATGCGGCAATAAGAATGTTGACGTCAGAGCGAGTTTATAAAAATAGCGGAGAAACTACAGCAGTGAGAATGTTGACGTCAGAGCGAGTTCATAAAAATAATAGAGAAATGCAGCAGTGAGAATATTGACGTCAGAGCGAGTTTATAAAAATAGTGGAGAAATACACCAGTGACAATATTGACGTCAGAGTTTGTTTATATATATAAAAAAAATGAGCGGAGAAATGCAGTAGTGAAAATGTTGACGTCAGTGTTTGGTTATACAAACAGTAGAGAAATGCAGCAGTAAGAATGTTGATGTCAGACTCTGCTTATCACAAAAAATAGTAGAGGAATACAGCAGTGAGAATATTGACGTCAGAGTTTATTTATGAAAATAGAGAAATACAGCAGTCAAATGTTGTCGGCAGACTCTGTTTATTAAAAAAAAATAGTAGAGAAATACAGCAGTAAGGATGTTGACGTCAGATTTTCTTTATCCAAAAAAAAAAATGTAGAGAAATACAGCAGTAAGGATGTTGACGTCAGATTCTCTAAAAAAAACAAAAAATGTAGAGAAATACAGCAGTAAGGATGTTGACGTCAGATTCTCTCTAAAAAAAAAAAAAATGTAGAGAAATGCAGCAGTAAGGATGTTGACGTCAGATTCTCTCTTTTAAAAAAAATGTAGAGAAATAGAGCAGTAAATATGTTGACGTCAGACTGTTTATCAAAAACAAAGAGTAGAGAAATACAGCAGTAAGGATGTTGACGTCAGACTCTTCCCCCCCCCCCCCCCAAAAAAAAAAAAAATGTAGAGAAATACAGCAGTAAGGATGTTGACGCCAGAGTTTGTTGATAAAAAAAAGATAGAAGAAAATGCAGTACTGAGACTATTGACGTCAGAGTTTGTTTATATTAAAAAAAAAATAGTAGAGAAATACAGAAGTAAAGGATGTTGACGTCAGAGGTTTTTCATATATAAAAATCGTGGAGAACTGCAGCAGTATAGATACTTATGTCAGATTCTGTTTATAAAACAGTGGAGAAATACATCACTTAGGATGTTGATGCCAGAGGCCTTATTAATAGTATTATACCCCTACAATGGCGTACTGGCCAAAACTTTTCAGAAACCAACTTTCCTTTAATATGTAGTGACAACGTTGTCTCTTCCCTACCACTGAACAAGTAGTTATCACGTTCAGTAATACACAAATCTCTCTGTCTCTCGTTATCTGTTTATCTTTCCGTCTGTATGTCTGTCTGCGTGCGTGCGTGTGTGCGTGTGTAAGTGTGTGTGTGTGTGTGTGTGTGTTCTATCTATCTTTTATCTATCTATCTATCTATCTATCTATCTATCTATCTATCTATCTATCTATCTATCTATCTATCTATCTATCTATCTATCTATCTATCTATCACATACATACATACATACATACATACATACATACATACATACATACATACATACATACATACATACATACATACATTCATTCATACATTCATACATACATACATACATACATACATACATACATACATACATACATACATACATACATACATACATACATACATACATACATACATACATAAACACACACACACAAACACATCACACACACACACACACAACACAC
Source organism: Stramonita haemastoma (assembly GCA_030674155.1). NCBI lineage: Eukaryota > Metazoa > Mollusca > Gastropoda > Neogastropoda > Muricidae > Stramonita > Stramonita haemastoma. The sequence goes on along the minus strand of CM060324.1, from coordinate 26,827,688 downwards.
ACACACACACACACAACACACACACACACACACACACACACACACACACACACACACACACACACAACACACACACACACACACACTCCCTATTGAAAACCCTCAGTGTGGAATTTCAAACCCAAATCAATGACATATACCACTTCAAATAGGGCCATGAACTATTCTTGAATAAATCACTGTCGTTGTCTTTAACATTGTCTCATGCACAGGCATCTTCGTTTCCAGTGCGCACACACTTAGACGCGCAAGAAACTTCGCTATTATGCATGCCGCCACACATGCACGCAAGAATGCACACACACACACACACACACACACACACACACACACACACACACACACACACACACACACACGTACACACACACACACACACACACACACACACACACACACACACACACACACACACCACCACACACACACACACACACACACACACACACACACACACACACACACACACACACACACACACACACACAGGTGCGTGCGTGCGCACAAGCACATACGCATACACATACTCAAGCGCATGTGTCATCGAGCACTGCCGCATGCATATATTATTATGCACCCCCTATTTCCCCATCCCTCCCTCCACCATTCAGGCACACATAGGCAGAGAGAGAGAGAGAGAGAGAGAGAGAGAGAGAGAGAGAGAGAGAAGAGAGAGAGAGAGAGAGAGAGAGAGAGAGAGAGAGATCAAACACAACAACACACACACACACACACACACACACACACACACACACACACACACACACACACACACAATCTGTCAATCACTCTGTGTGTGTATGTGTGTGTATGTGTGTGTGTATGTGTGTGTATTTGTGTGTGTGTGCGCGTGTGCGTGCGTGCGTGACTGACTGACTGAAAGCCTGCACAAAGTTCCATTTCCTGATATTCAAGTCAACCTCTCAACGATTATTTCCCCCTTACAAGCCATAAATCAAGAAAGTCCTGGTGTAATTTACGCGCTCTGTGATTTATCACGATTCTTACTACTACCTGTGAGTCACATGCAGGAAGGCAGGTGAAAGCCCAAGCAAGCAAACAAACAAACAAACAAAACTGTCGCAGCTGGTTTCTGATATATTCAGTTCAGTTCAGTTGTCTCCATCGCCGCTGTCGTCGGTAGGAGCTCCACTCAATGCTACCAGGGTTCGCTATTTCTCTCTGTTTCGGCTTTTGAGTTCTACGATCTCCTGCAGCCCTCCCAGACCATTGACCTCAGTGATGTTGGCAATGTAGGATGTTGGTGGTCTGCCTCTTTTTTCCTTCTGCCCTCAACCTTACCGTGGAGAACTACTGTTGCCATCAGATTTGTCTGGATGCGTTTCTATTTGCATGACCAACGTTTCTCAGCCTGCGTTTGACAATTCCACCTAACATTTATCTTTTGCACAGAGAATTCTTCGAGAATGCTTTCTTCTCTCTTCTTCTTTTTTTCTTCTTCTTCTTTTTCTATCTGATCATTTGGCTCTTAGAAGTCGCCTGTTCATCCACATTTCGGCTGCGTTTGTTTTGTCTCTTTCCAATTTCAGTAGCTTCTGACCGGGACGTCAGAATATATGTATATGTGTACACACACACACACACACACACACACACACAACACACACACACACACACACACACACACACACACACTGTGACTGAGGTATCTGTTACTTCGCCATGCAGATTCTATACCGACACCCTGATGTACAGGGCCCACAGGCTGCGAGCGAAAGTGACGTGTTTTCTTCTATATTATTGATCTTCCCTCTCTCGTCTTCAGCGTTCAAACGTTGCTCTTACTCAAAATCTTGTTTCAGTGGTACTTAGTATCGACTTCACGTAATCTGATAGGAAGATTGAAAGCTATCAGAAGTTTTGAGCGTGTCAAAGTCCAATTTTAAGTCAAAATTTTATTTCCAGGTGGTACATTCAGTATGCAATGGATTTGTATTTTTTCCATCAAGCCATCTATCTAGAAAAACAATACAATTTAAAAAGTGGTGTCGCTGCTCTTGAGGTGTCATGTTCTCCCCCGGGAAAGGAACCTGGATTTTACACAGAGAAGTCTGCCGTGACTGAAGACTGTGGTAGACAGTTCAATGCAACACAACGCAATACAATACAATGAAACAAATATTTTATAAAAGGTAAAAGGTAAAGGTGTCCCAAAACATAGGCAGTCTTAGGGGAGCGAGGCATCAGAGACCTCAGCTTTTCTAAGGGCTAGCATATTGAGGGCGGCGCCCATCTCCTCTCCCTCGCTGCTTTACCTTCTCTAGGGCAGGTACCCATTTACAGCTGGGTGAACTGGGGGACTGTACTGAAGCCAAGGCGCACAAACGGTAACACATCCAACTGCTTAACTTGACTGGGGGAAAGCGAGTGCTCTGACCACTTAGCTATCCCACCCCCTAAATACAGTATATACATTACAAAAAATAAACTACAATGCAGATAATAAAATTATTTAAATTGAACTGCGTACAAAATAGCGAAGCACAACACAATGCAATACAGGTGCAATGTAATACAATACAATATATTACAATACAAAACAGTACAATATAAACTAAAGTCAATATTTTGTATACAAAAGCAACCCCACACCCACCCACCCGCAAAAAAGAATTAGCACAGACTGACAAGACAAGATGTCAGACACCTTGCACCCAGATATACAAGTTAAACGTGTGATCTGTTCCAGTATCTCTGCACAGACCAGTGTTTGTTCCAGAGACATATGGTGGAACAGCGGTGGATCGATGGTCTAGGTGGTAACGCGCCTAACCTAGAGAGCAAAAAGTCCGGGTCCCAGTGTGCGGTGGTTCGTGCCCCGTTTGGACCCAAAACCTTTTCCCCATCCATTAGACCCTGAGTGGTGGTCTGGGCGCTAGTCTTTCGGATGAGACGATAAACCGAGGTCCCGTGTGTTACACATCACTATTTAGCGCATGTAAAAGAACCCACGGCAACAAGGGGGTTGTCCCTGGCAAAGTTCTGTAGAAAAAAGCTACTCTGATAGGGAAACAAATACAGTTGCCTGCAGGAAAAAGAAAAAAAATGGGTAGGTGCTGCACTTGTAGCGACGCGGAGAGCAGCCCGAATTTCACGCAGAGAAATCTGCTGTGACAAGTGGTACAAAATACAAAATACAAAAAATACAAAAATACATGCCCAAGCACTGCAATAATAAGCAATCGAGTCTCTTGTACACATTCTCAACACTCAACTGCTTATTAATGTCCATTCACTATTAGTAATAACATACAGATCTCAGGTACTTTATTTTAACATATCATCAAGATACTTTCGCTTTTTTTCAGCGGAGAAAGGTATTTTCTTGTTGATCTACTATTCTTGAAGAATTAGTTACACTTTCTTTGTGAGTTTTGTTGTTGTTGTTGTTGTTGTTTTAACAAAAGAATAGCAATTTTCTTGTATTTTGTATTCAATATTGTCCAGCCCGTTTTGCTGTGCATTCCTTTTAGAGGGCTGGTTAAAAAAAGTTGTAGCTGCTGTTGCTGTTGTCGGCGTTGTTATTGTTGTTTTGGAGGAGGAGGATAACAACAACAATAACAACAACAAACAACAACAACAACAACAACAACACACAACAACACGAAAAGCACGAAGAACAAGAAGTGTTGGTGAAAGATGCTTCACTGTAATTTTAATTTATTCAACCGCCCACCAACACGCCAAAATACAACTAACTGCTTTTAAGAGTAGAAACAAAGGAGGCAGTCAAAGTTGATATTAGTGAACGACTTTTGAAACCTCTCTCTCTCTCTCTCTCTCTCTCTCTCTCTCTCTCTCTCTCTCTCTCTCTCTCTCTCTCTCTCTCTCTCTCTCTCTCTCTCTCTGTAGTGTATGTAGTGTAGCGTAGCGTAGCGTAGCGTAGTGTAGCGCAGTGTAGCGTAGTGTAGCGTAGTGTAGCGTAGTGTAGCGTAGTGTAGTGTAGTGTAGTGTAGTGTAGTGTAGTGTATCCAACATCCTTTTCCTGACTGATGGAAAATTGGTTTGATCTGAATTTGTCAGGATTATAACTACATTTTGTGCCCAACGACTCAGGGAACAAACCTGTTTTTCCTGATTGATCACCATGCTCTTGCACGTACATCTATTGCCACGAAATGTTGTTTTTTTACAGACAGAATATTTTCCCAAACTGGTCGCATCATCACCAATTGTGGTAAATCCAAATCCATACCCACGTTGCACACAAACCTAAACAACCGTACTGAGGATGCCACACCCATTTTCTTCCACCACAGCACATACACACACACACACACACACACACACACACACACACACACACACACACACACACACACACATACACGTACCACCACACACACACACACACACACACACACACACACACACACCACATACACGTACGCACACACACACACATACACACACATACACGCACGCACACACACACACACATACACACACGCACACACGCACACACACACACACACCACTCACTCACACACACACACACACACACACACACACACACACACACACACACACACACACACACACACACACACCACACACTCCAAAAAGCTGGCTCCCTCACACGCATTTTCTTTATGGATGTTTCCTTTGCTTTTTAGGGCCGTGTAACCTCACCTTATGGCTAAGAAACTGCTTTCCTATGATGTCTGTTCCCTCCTTGCTCTGTGGATCGGATCATCAGTTTCTTAGTCAATAGGTGTTAGCGATGTCATGTCTTCTAGGAGACGCATTTTCCCCCCGAGGGAGTGCCGAGGACCCGTCAGTCTAAATAGCTTCCCCACCTTCTGGGAATTCTGCGCTAGGAATTTCCTCTTTTCTATCCTTTTCTTTGTTTCGGCCTTGCTCCTTTTCTTCCCGTCAGCTCCTTCTTGTCTTAGTTTCCACCTCCTTTGTCCATACTCCTGCCTTTTTTTTTTAACCTGAAAGACTTAAAAGGTAGCAATTTTCTCCCATGCTGAAGTTTCATGCGCTGGGCCTGACTAGTCAGGTGCTTTAACAGTGGCGCAACACATTTCCCCCCATATGGCAGACAACAATTGTCTGAGCGTTTGTTTTTGTTTTTGTTTTTTTAATGTTGCCATCCGTTCCAATTGCATACGGGATTTCAATCTATAGTCTTATCCCCAAAAAAACTTTTGGAGGAGTGAAGTCAGTGTTGATGTTAACTCCGGGGGGGGGGGGGGGATTTTTTTTTTCTAAAACATGCGCCTCCGTGGTGACTCGATTCCGGGCTAGCTGTCAGAAGACAAGCGCAATGCTCTGACCACTAGGATATGCTGCACCACAATGAGTTGATTTGATTTGATTCAATTTGGTTTAAGCAAAATTTTGCTCAGATTTTGTGTTTAAACCAAACTGATTCAATTTGATTTCAGAAGCCACAGCTTGCAGAGGATGAAGAAAGAGGGAGACCAAAAAATTAGCCAACAAGTTGATTTTTTTTTTATCTTATCACAGATGCCATCTTGACGTCCAGAAACTATAGCATGGGTTGGTTGTTATTCCCATATCAGCCTGTGCACAATGAAGCAGTAACACGATGCAACAAAATTGTGGGTTCTGCACAACTGAGACTGATTTATCCGTGTGAGTGTCGTGTGACAGCAAAATAAATCGTGAATGATGGTATGCAGGTACTGGCAAAATATTTTGAACTCCTTCCATCTTCCATTATTATGAGTGTCGTGTGAGATACAGAGCAAAATAAAGCGTGAATGATGGTACGCAGGTACTGGGAAAACATTTTGAACTCCTTCCATCTTCCACCTTCCATTATTGCATGATGATCATTGGTAATGAGGATGATGTAATGGTGCTGGTGGACCGGTGGTCTAGAGGTAACATGCCTGCATAGAAAGCGAAAGTCCGGGTCGGAGTATACGGTGGTGCGAATCTCGCATGGGCCCAAAACTTTTCCCTCATCCATTAGACCATGAGTGATGGTCTGGGTGCTAGTCTTTCGGATGAGACCATAAACCGAGGTCCCGTGTGTTACACATCATTATTTAGCACACGTAAAAGAACCCATGGCAACAAGAGGGTTGTCCCTGGAAAAATTCTGGGAAGTATAGAAAAAAGCCACTGTGATAGGGAAACAAATACAGTTGCAGACAGGAACAGGGAAAAAAATGGATGGCTCTGCACTTGTCGCGACGCGCTCTCCCCAGGGAGAGCAGCCCGAGTTTCAGGCAGAGAAATCTGCTGTGACATAAAGTGGTATAAAATACAATAAGTATATAAATCTCAAAAGTGCTACAGAGTTCCAAGTTTAAATCACTGCAAAGTAGACTCAGATTTCATCCCACGGCCCACCTCCATTCTGCTACTGACTAAGAATATGACGGCTACAACAGCCAAACTGGAGTGTTTGGTATACACAGAGACAGAGAGAGAACTCAGAACTCAGAAATCGAAGTACGGTGGCCTTGCGCCACTGTAGGCTGCAAGTGGTTGATGTAGGCAAAGTTGACAGTGTCCCGAAGTGGGCAAAACTCGAAAATACATCATAATTATAACGTTCAATTTCTGGGGGGAAAAATCACGAGGACAATGCACATAACATACATGAAAGGGCACTGGTATCAAACAAAAATTACAGTATTATTCTAACGTAGGCTCTCCTTGTGTCTTGAAAAAGTCAATATACATACAGCTACTTAGCGTTATAACAAACTGAGAACCATTATTTTTCTTTTTGCTTATAGCTACTTACATTTATGACAAAACGATAACTGTTGTCTTGAGTTGTGACTAACTATCCTTGTGCAACAATTCCTTTCTCTTATTGATAGCGTGAAAAACTATATCTTGACAAACAGTTGTAAAGGAAATGCTGTTCAGCTTTAGCTTTTGGTTTACAAAAGAGACCTTCATTTTGATTCCGTTCACAACATCAACGGGGCAGAATAGCTAAGTGGTCAGAGCTCTCGCTTTCCCGAGTCAAAGTTGTTTAAGCAGCATCGAGCGTGGTTACCAGTTGGACGGTTGAGCGTTTTCGCGACTTGGCTCCCGCACAGTCCCCCAGTTCACCCAGATGTAAATGGTAAATGCGTACCTGCCCTCTTTATGGTCAGGGAAGATAAAGCAGCGAGGGAGAGGAGATGAGCATTGCCCTCAATATGCTGGCCCCTAGAGAAGCTGAGGTCTCTGATGCCTTGTTCCCCTACAAAGGTTATGGGACACCACCCACCTCACTGTATCCATGTATATTGTTGTTGAGTGGGAAATCATTACGTCTTACATGTGGCACAGCAACTCTAAAGCAGTAAGTATCTAACCGTAGAAGATATTCTATAAGAAAGAGAGAGAGAGAGAGAGAGGAGAGAGAGAGAGAGAGAGAGAGAGAGAGAGAGAGAGAGAGAGAGGAGAGAGAGAGAGAGAGAGAGAGAGAGAGAGAGAGAGAGTCAGTCAAACAGTTACTTGGGTGTGTGGGATAAAGAAAGCTACCACCGTTAAATCTACCCAGCAACAGTGCAGGGCCCATATTATGGTTGGCCTGGCTTTGCAGTGGGCTAATGGTGGACACCATCTGGAAAGATCAAAAGATTTCACTCAACTCCAAGATCAGACTAATGCGCTCCCTTGTCATATCCATAGTCCGGTATGTCTGTGAATCGTAGACCCTGACCGCTGATTTGGAGAGAAGAGTACAGGAGGTAGAGATAACATGCTTCCGGAGACTCCTTGGCATCTCCTACAGAGACCACATAAGCAATGAAAACGTGCATAACAGAATCCAGCAAACCATTGGTCCCTACGAAAATCTTCTATCAATCATAAAGAAGCGTAAACTTAAATGGTACAGGTATGTCAAAAGATCGAAAGGACTTGCAAAACCAATACTGCAAGACACTGTCCAAGGAGGAAGAAAAAGAGGCAGACCAAGGAAGAGATGGGAGGACACCATCAGCGAATGGACAGGCCTAGAACTCAACAAAACTTTGAGAAAGGAAGAACAGAGAGAGGAATGGAGGGAACTGGTTGTCAAGTCTTCAGGGGTGCCCCCACGGTCGCCATAGATAGATAGATAGATAGATAGATAGATAGATAGATAGATAGATGATAGATAGATAGATAGATAGATAGATAGATAGATAGAATGCTGATAAGCCTCCTGTCAACTTCAGGGTGACAAAGTCAGGCATGTCCCGCCCTCAGAAGGCTGCCGCTATGATGGCTGCTTTTACCTTGAGCACATGGGCCATTTAGTAGGATCAGACAGTAGTGCTGACAGCCTGATTGACAAATAGCCCGTTTTGCTTCATCGCATTCCTCCTTCGCCTGCTCCCCCCAACCCCTCCATTCTCCGTCACCTTTCCTCTTCTTGCTTGGCCTTGTAATTTGAAGTTATCATTCCTCTGTGGGAATGCCAAGGGCCCTTCTAGTGTAAATTACACCCCCCACCTTCTGGAAATTATGTGCTAGAAATTTTCCCTTTTCTATCTTTTCCCCAGTTTTTGTCTTTCTCCCCACCTCTCTATCCTCTCCTTCTCATGCTTATTTTCTCCCTACCCAGCCCATTCTCCAGCCTTTTTCATGCCAATCTGAAAATGTTTTCTTATAGATTATCTGTCGAGCTGCCCTAAAGTTGGAATGAGTCGGTAGAGGCTAGCGGGCAGACCTCCACAGGGTTACAAGCCCAGGAGAAGACCAGGCAGTACACATTCTACCTAATATGGCGATGCAAACTAAAGGAAACATTGTCTGAGTTTTTTCACGAATTCAAAGTCTAGATAAGGTAGGTAGGTGTCCCATAATCCGTGTGGTCGTAGGGGAGCGAGGCGTCATAGACCTCAACTTCTCTAGGGACCAGCATGTTGAGGGCAGCGCCCATCTCCTCTCCCTCGCTGCTTTACCTTCCCTGACCCATTTACAGCTGTGTAAACTGGGGGAACTGTGCTGTAGCCAAGGCGCACAAATGGTCACCCATCCAACTGGTAACCACGCTCGACCCTGCTTAACTTGACTGGGGCAAGCGAGCGCTCTGACCACTGAGATATCCGGTCCCCAAGGTCTAGATGGTGATTGCAATTCACGCCAATCCCAACACTGCTATGGCTTCTACTGATATGGTATGATAATTATCAGTGCTGACAAAGTAGAAGGAATAGAAAATGTTTTTAAAAATCAAACAAATAAATGGCTTGGTACTTTATCTGATTTTACTGATATTGCACCCCGGTGGAGAGAAATGAAAGAGGTGACAATGTCATGTTAGCTCACCTCTGCCAACCAAAAAAGCTGGGGGGTGAAACACCCCTACAAGCTATCAGTCAGAAGACGTTACACTTCGGTGTCACCAGGAGACAGAGTGGGGAATCAAATCCACTACATATTGACTGATCGGAGGTGGAAGTTTGCAGTTTTAAACTCAAAGATCTTGTCAGGCACAGACACAGGTCGCATACTTGTCCCGGAGAAAATAAGGTGTAAAGCTGTGAAAATTACAACAAATATACCATCCCCCATATATTAGGCACTGAAAAATTTGAAGATCCAGACTTTGTCTCGTGTTTCCAAATTGAAACAAGTCATTCTTTTTCACAGTGACTGGAGTCATTGATGGAGAATGATAAGCTGCCAATGAAATTTGGATGGACATGAAAAAGGTCTACACTAATGCAGTAGAAGGAAAATTTGGATGGAAACAAACGAAAGAAACCAAAATCATTTACGTGTATACATGTTATTAGAATTAGCCAAAGATAAAAACAAAGCCGGCATATAGGGTAAAAGAGAACAATACTGACGATTAAAGAAGGGAATCAAAAGCACCATTTGAAGCAACAATAAAAACTGGCTGGAACAAATATGTCTTTTTCAATGAAAAGCATGATCCTTAGATTAGATTTTTTGTTAAAGCATTAGAACCTGATCCAATTCATATTACACTGTTATTTCTATCACTACCAGTCATTTTAGAACCTTTGAAATGAGTTACCATATCATTTAATATGTATAGTTAATCTTCATGTGTATATATACACGAACGTTTTCTACAAGTGTATATAGTAGTAGGCACCCATCAATCTCGGAAGACTATGGAGTTGCGCTCTAGTCTTTAGAGTGCAAAACCTGGGTAAGTAATTGGAAAGGCAATGACCGATATGAATGGTTCCAGTACCATCGCAGGAGCCACCAGAACGTTGCCATATACAGCCCCAAGCCACCCTGGGGACTCCAACTCCCCGATTTTTCCTCGGGAATGGTGTATAAACACGACACCTGCGAGCATGTTGATCTGAGTGTATATACAGGAAGGAAATTAAAGCACTGGCAGGTCTGCACTTAAAGTTGACATGAGAGATTGTAAAAAAAAATACCTCCTTTAAAAATTTGAGTTTTTTTCATTCAAAGTTAAGAGCCTTGGTGAACAAACCATTGTTGTGCTTAAGCTGAGCTATAAAACTACGAACTGTTCCCCTGTCATTCCCTGCAAAGTGCAACCTTCCGAAAAAAAAATACCCCTCTCAGATAAACAAGTACTGAAAAAGAGCAGGAGTGCACAGAAATAACTGAGAGGAAAAGGCAAGCAATATCATGCAATCTCCCTCATGTTTATTTCTATCCATATGGTGATGTTGTCATAGACATTCTCCAGTACCTGACAATCAATGTGCACTGACTTCAACAAATTATCAATACAGTTAGCAAACTGGCATAGTACACCATAACAGGCTGAGTGTGATAGTGACAATGTGAATTAGGCAAATGATTATGCATGTGGTGGGATGACAGAGATTGAAGGTAAGAAGTTTGTGGATCCCTGGTCTAGAGGTAACGCGCCTGCCTAGAGAGCGAAAAGTCCGGGTGGAGTGTGCATGGTTCAATTCCTGTTTGGGCCTGAAAACTTTTCCCTCATCCATTAGACCATGAGTGGTGGTCTGGGTGCCAGTCAACCGGAGAGGATAAACCGAGGTCCCGCATGTTACATGTCATTATTTAGCGCACATAAAAAACCCACAGCAACAAGAGGGTTGTCCCTGACAAAATTCTGTAGAAAAAAGCCACTCTGATAGGGAAACAAATACAACTGCAGATATGAAAATCAAAAAAATAGGTAGGTGCATGTTGCACTTGAGGCGACCCGCTTTCCCTGGGGAGAGCAGCCCCGAATTTCATGCAGAGAAATCTGCTGTGTCATAAAGTGGTATGAATAATTAAAATCATTAAGTACTGATGTGAAAGAGATGAAGACAATGATTCTGCAATGTTTACAGAGTATGCAGAACATAATTGAAACTAGGGCAGAGTGTGCTTTGGGAGGACAACATCAGCAAATGGACAGGCCTAGAACTCGACAAATTTTTGAGAAAGACAGAACAGAGAGAGGAATGGAGGGATTTGGTTGTCAAGTCTTCAGGGGTGCCCCCACGGTCGCCAGACTAAGGGGTAGATAGATAGATACAATATGTATCAGGTGATTCCAGTCAACATCAAGAGACTGAAACAACTTTCCAAAGTAATGCACACACACACACACACACACACACACACACACACACACCCCACACACAAACAACACACACACACACACAACATGCACATATGGCATGTTTGCAAATATAAACACACTTAAACAAGGTGCATATGCATGTGTAAGAACGTGAGGAAAATTGTCACTGGCAAATTGCTATTTAAAATACCACTCTTATAACAAAACAGCTACACAGACAATATGACAAAAACTTATTTCCCCTGTGAGAGATTAATTAGACCTGTAATTGCTGAGAATTTTTGGTGCTGCTCCTACCTACCCCCCCCCCCCCCCCCTTATTTCTCACCTCTCCCACCTATGCCTAAGGTGTACTCCCACCTTCCCCTCAACTATTGCCCTCCCTCCCTCTTACCTATCCCACATACCTCCCACTACCCCTCCCTTACCAATCTCCCTCCCACTGCCCCTCCCTTACCTATCCCCCTCCCTCCCCCTCCTCTCTTACCTACCCCCCTAACACAACTTTAGCTGTGAGTTAGGAATTTGAGATCTCTATGGGGATCACCTCTAACTCTTAATCCTCCTAAGTTTGGAGGAGATGTGTTGTCTATCTTTCCATGTTCATGTTGTTTTCTGTTTTATTTGTGTGTGTATTAAGTTGAGGCAAGGGGGCAGGAAAGGAGGGGGGAGAGGGGTAAGTAAGGGGAGGGAAGGAAGGATAGCTGGGAGGAGGGAGAGGTTGGGAAGGAGGGGAGTGGCAAGGGGGAGGGAAAGGAGAGGGGTAAGGGTAGCTGGGGGAAGGAGGGATAGTTTAGGCAGGGGGTAGGAAAGGAGTAAGTAAGAAGCTGGAAGAGGGATAGTTAGGCAGGGTGGAGAGTAGTAAGGATAGCGGGGAAGAGGGATAGTTTAGGCAGGGGGTAGGAAAGGAGTAAGTAAGGATAGCTGGGGGATAAGGAAGGGGGGGGGGGGGAGGGGGAGATAGGGTGGGGGATAGATAAGGGGATGGGAGGGGTAGCTGTGGGTGATAGGTATTGAAATGGGGGAAGGAGGGGTAGCTTGGGGGGATGAGTTAGTAAAGGGAGGGGAAACTCAAATAGGATGGGGGGGGGGGGGGGGGGGGGGGGGGGTAAGTTGTGACCTTTATCCTTGCATATATCAAGTGTTATATCCAGCAAACCAAAAGTGTTCAGGAGTCTTGCAAAACTGTCTTGTTTACGAGAACTCCCAGGGGACACAGATTCATTGTTTCCCACACTAATATTGTTTACTATGATAGTAAGTATATGGATGCAAACTGGCTTGCTGTCACTCTTCATGTCAGAATTTAACCCTTGGCGGCTGTGCTAGATATGTAAATTTATGTGTGCTGGTTAAACTTCTACTTGGAATTGGTGATTTAAATGTGAATAACAGATTTAATGATCAATCTAAAAAGTGTCCTTTTTGTAACAAAATTCAAAATCCATTTTCTATTTGAATGTACAAAGTTTACAGACTTGATAGAGAATAAGCTGTCAAATACTTCACAAATGCAAATGAACAATGCATTCAAACTATTTTGAATTCTGAAAATGTTTGCCAATTGAGACATTTGGGTGTGTATATAATCTATGCCCTGAAAGCCAGAGAATTTTGTTAAGTATAATTGGTGTATTAAAAGTTGAAGTAGTTCATGTCTCTTTGTAAAATCACTCTTGGCAATGCCAACATCATTTATGTTTGTTGTACTGTTTTGTTTGCAGTTTCTTTTATCAAAATATCTACCCCCATATATACAGTCCTGTGGCCTTGCAATTAAGACCCCGAGTTCTCTCTCTCTCTCTCTCTCTCTCTCTCTCTCTCTCTCTCTCTCTCTCTCTCCTCTCTCTCTCTCTCTCTCTCTCTCTCTCTCTCTCTCTCTCTCTCTCTCTCTCTCTCTCTCTCTCTCTCTCTCTCTCTCTCTCTCTCTCTCTCTCTCTCTCTCTCTCTCTCTCTGCGTTCTCCTGCTGGATATCTGAGGATCACTAACGGCGAGACTTTGCATAGACTAACGTTTGCCTACAGTTAAAGTAGCTAAAGTTACATTCCGATTTATTGGACAATATCTGAACACAACACCGCAGTGTGCATGCTTTTTTTTCTAACTTTGTCGTCCATCTCTGCCAGCATAGAATCATCTTTAAGGGATCAAAAATTTCAATAATAATGCTTGATTCAGCATCAGACCTTGATAGAGCTGATTATAACTTCAAGTTAAAATATAGGCATAGACATATCAATAGTATGACACCAGATCTATACAAGGATTATACCATAAATCTGTCTCATCATGTGCATCGGGAACTCCAGGCACAGTTGCTTTAAAAGTATTATAGTGATCCCCAGAAACAAGGCCAGCCAATCACAGCCAAGGCTACAGGTCACCTTAGGCTTGACCCTAGGCTAGGCCTGGGCCTATGCAGCTGGTCACCGTGCCTAGGCCTACCCCATCCTACCATATCCCTAGGCCTAGTAGTTTATATATATTATATGTATATATATATATATATATATATATATATATATATATATATATATATATATATATATATATATATATATAGTGGTTAAGTGCACGTTTTGAGAATAAGACTAGAGTTATTAGATTCATGTGTCTGAAAGAATGACCTAGACTAGAATACGATGTGCAATAGTGTGATTTCAACGTTCTGAATGGATATCAGACAGTGACTGGAACGTTCTAATTTCGTGGGAGGATTCGAGAGTCAGGTAAGGATAAAATGTATCAATTATCATATTTTCTTTGAACAATGTTCTGGAAACCATCGTAATAGAAGTAGGGGTGGTTGGTACTTTATCATGATTGTTGATTTGTCAAAGGGTGGAACACGATTTTGTCACAAAAGCACGCTGCTAGTTTAGATCTAAACCTAAACTTTATCTAAATCTAACACTATACAATGCTGTTAGTGCCAGACTAGTAAAAAAAAAAAAAAAAAAAAAAAAAGATAATAATAATAATAGATTAAAATTGATGACATGGTTAGAATGTTGATCGCTTGAAAAGAATAATAGTTAAAAACTAGTTACACCAGACACAAACCTAATGTGTATAAAAGTGGATGGAGATGAGAAAACGATGCAATACTTGCAACCATCTTTAACACACTTAATTCAGATATTTAATGTTAAGATCAATTCCACACGAAACATTTGCTGTCGTGTAGATTGGACAGCAACGAAATTGTATGTGAGAGAGAGAGAGAGAGAGAAGAGAGGAGAGAGAGAGAGAGAGAGAGAGAGAGAGAGAGAGAGAGAGAGAGAGAGAGACAGACAGACAGACAGACAGACAGACAGACAGACAGACAGAGACAGAGAGAGACAGAGACATAGAGACAGACAGACAGAGACAGAGAGAGACAGAGGGGCACAATGATAGTAGCAAACTATTTCTGTGTAGAAGCCATACTCAAACAGATTTTTAAAAGCCCCATGTTTCGTGTAGGATTTGATTTGAAGTTCAAGTCAAATGGCAGCTGATTTTTTTTACATTCTTTTGTGAACTGTTGCAAGGGCTAAGAGCTTTTATTTGTTCGATTACGTGCCAGTATTGCGGCCACTGTATTACTGCTATGACGACAACTACTACTACTACTACTATACTACACTACACTACTACTACACTACTACTACTACTACTACTACTACTACACTACTACTACGACGACGACACGACGACGACGACGCACGACGACGACGACTACTACTACTACTACTACTACTACTACTACTACTACTACTACTACTACCTCTACTTGCTACCACACACCACCACCACCACCTACTACTACTACTGCTGCTGCTGCTACTTCTTCCATAACTTCTGCTGCTACTACTAGCCTACTAGCTGCTGCTTGCTGTTGTTGCTGCTACTGTTTTATACTGATACTGCAAAAGGATTGTATAAAGCATGCTTTGATGTTGATAGATATTATATGTGATACTGAAAGTTGTGACAGATTTCTAAAAAAAAAATAGAGAGCTTCCTTGGGAGAGTGCCTTGCCATGATGCCTCATTACCTTTTTTTTTTTTTTGCCCCCCCCCCTCTCTCTCTCTCTCTCTCTCTCTCTCTCTCTCTCTCTCTCTCTCTCTTGTGTGGTTGGATGTGGATGTGCCTGTGAGGGGGGGGGGGGGGGGGGGGGGGGGGGTGCAGAATCTTGCTATGGACAATTCACTTGTTGCTGTGGGTATCTTTTGCATGGGCTGGATACATAATCACGCATGACTTCAGTTTAAAGCCTCATTCGAAAGACAGCACCCATATCACTTCGAATGAATTGAGACAATCAGCAGACCAAAGAATCTGAACCACAAATTTCTTATTTGCTTGACCGCAGCGTTACTTCCAGACCACCAAATTACCCTTTGTTATTAATTACACATCAATGTCCATAACAATATAGATTCGGAACATCTCCTCGTTGTCATGACGTCAAAATCATCTGGCTATTTCACACTAGGAAGAAACATCAGTGTTGACAGTCCCTGGTATTTGAAAAAGAATATGTCTGTCCCCTCTGCAGTTACAGTTCTTGTCAGTATGCTGCAGACTGTGCGGAATAAGGTGGATGTCACTCTGTACCGTTATCATATGGAGTATGATGAGGTCACTGGTCGTTATGTAGAAAGCAAAAGTGCCGTGTGGGAACCAAGTCGTATATCAGACTTTCTGCACACCTTTCAGGCCACTAAGCTGACCCTGACACTCTATAGACGATATTGCTCCAAGTCAGACTGCTTTAAAGTGTTCTTTTCCTTTGTTCACCCAAGTGAGATACCTCATAAGTTGCACAGTGGTGTGTGGAACTGCTCTTCGCGTTACTATTCCAGAATCTTTTTCCATGTGGACTGTAACCATAAAAAGGAGTGTGAAGATGGACGGGATGAGACAGAACATTGTCCCTTCAGCAGCCCTGAATGCCAGGGGCAGGTGGCACTCTGCAACCATTGCTATCACTTTGTTCAGGACCCAGAACTGTTTCGTCACAGACAGAAAAATGTGCTAGAAATAGGCAGTAGATATTGTAACATATTAGGTGCGACTTTTAGCCTCCCAAAGTGCACTTCTGACTGGTATGACAGTCTTACAAAAGAAACGAAGATACATCCTGGGCGACTTTACAAGCTCTGGACTGGTTTTTATAGTAATAATATGTCGTTGCCTTCTATGTATAGACATACAACACTACGTAACAGAACTGCCATTCACCATTCTTTTAGTTCGTATCATTTACACATACATCGAGGGCAAACGCAATGTTATCGGTTTGTGGGAAATAATGTAACAAAAAATGACTGCTCTACACTATTTAGACTTGCCCCACAGGATGGATTGTCTTGTGAGTTCAGAGAAAACCAGACTGAAAAGAGCTCTCCTCCTGTACAGGAGGTGTCTCTCACCACCAGGCACTTTCCATTTATTCCAGAACATTCTATGACAGTGTGTGAAGGAGGTCATGTCACACACACATTCTTCTTGTGTGGCTCCAACCAGTATAAAGGCTGTACTCAGGAACAGATGTCATGCAAATTCTCTGATAAAAAGTTGCTGTACACTGAACTTTTTTCGGTAAAACATCGCACTTCTGTTTTCCCCACATTTACATGCAGCAATGGATTGACACTGTCGTATACAGTGGTATGTGATTTTATGATGGATTGTAAGGACCACAGTGATGAAGCTGTCTGTAAATATCCAACGTGTCGTAAATCATTCACCTGCAAGAATGGTCAGTGTCTTTCTTTTGAAAATGTCTGCGACCAAATTACTCACTGTTACGATGAATCTGACGAAACAAATTGTGACTCATTTGTTGATGTTCGTAAATCTGAACAGTACGTCCTGTTCCCTGCTCTCGTCAATTTTGATTCTGTGAGGTGGTTCACATCAGTCCCCCTTCATTTTAACGACTCCTGCCCTGACAGCCATTACCGTTGCCCTGGTGACTTTAATGACTGCCTGCCTGTCTACACACGTTGCAATGGGATGTTTGACTGCTTGTACCACCAGGATGAAGAAAGATGTAAGGAAATGACCTGTCCAGGGTTTTTCAGGTGCCGGGTGTCCACAATCTGTGTTCACAATGACCACCTGTGTGACGGCTGGCCTCACTGTCCACTGCATGATGATGAATTACTGTGTAACATCACCTGTCCTGTGGGCTGTCTGTGTCATGGTCACACATTTCTATGTTTTCAGCCTTTCTCTGCCCTTTTGTCCCCTCAGCTCCGATATCTGGACGCCACAGGCTCTGGTATGACACTGTCAGATGTCAACGAACATGCCCATCTTTTTCATTTAATTCTGGCCAAGTGTTCATTGACTCTCTTGCCTTATTTAGCATTGTCTAATTTGAGGACTTTGGATCTCAGTCATAATCAAATCAAGCATTTCAATGTGACTTCAGTGCTTGGCTTACAAAATTTGTATACCTTTTATTTGTCTAACAACCCTCTGACATCAATCCTCTTTGATGATTCTGTTGGTCTAGAACAAAGAACACTTGCTATAATAGATCTGTCATACACACCATTGACACAGCTTGAGACACACCTTTTCTCTTCATTCCTAAAACTGCATACACTAAATCTCACTTGGACTTCCATTCACACCATCAGTCCTGATGGATTCCAGTTCATGCAACACTTGACAGAACTTCACATGGCTGGCAGTCCAATCAAATCATTTCCACCTGACCTATTTAAAGATCTTCATCATCTACGCTTTATATCCACTGAAAATTTTAAACTGTGCTGCACTGCATTACTGCCTAATTATTTTGATGAATCATTCTGTCATGCTCCCAGAAGTGCACTGTCATCCTGCAAAGATTTACTGCAGTCCTGGACATACCGTGGCTTTCTATGGCTGATAGGCTGCCTGTCAGTGACTGGTAACATCTTCTGTTTCTGTGCACGCTTCTTTGCAAAAAAGAGTTCTTCAAGTAGCTTCAATGTGTTTGTCATAAACCTTACAATAGCTGATTTTTGGATGGGAGTATATATTGCCATTATCGGAATTGCGGATGACAAGTATCGTGGCACATACTTTCATTACGATGACTCTTGGAAAAACAGTGTGGTGTGTAAAGTGGCTGGTGTTTTGTCCCTGTTGTCCAGTGAGGTGTCAGCTCTGATCATCTGGATCATCACACTTGACCGTTTTGTGGTTCTCCATTTTCCGTTCAGCACATTACGATTTAACACAGCATCAGCCACACTAACTTGTGTAGGGATCTGGTTGGTGGGTTTGGTTATTGCCCTGATTCCTTTGCTTCCGGTGACATCACACTGGAAATTTTATAGTCAGACAGGAATCTGTATTCCTCTCCCAGTTACAACTCAACAGTTTAAAGGAAGGTGGTATTCATTTTCTATTCTTATCATTTTCAATTTTATGTTGTTTTTATTTATTTCTTTTGGCCAGATTCTCATTTATTGGTCTATACAAAGCAGCACTTTGAAAAGCAACACAACCAAAGTGTCACAGGACATGGCTATAGCCCGTCGACTGATCACTATTGCAGTCACAGATTTCTTGTGCTGGTTTCCCATTGGAGTGTGTGGACTGTTGGCTGTTGCTGGTACCCCAATTCCAGGTGAAGTGAATGTAGCCCTGGCAATTTTTGTCTTACCCCTGAACTCTGCTATAAACCCTTTCATGTATACATTCAACACCTTAGCAGAAAAGCGTAAAAAATCAAATGAAAGTCATCTTTTAAAATGGCTAGAATGTCATACTGATATCACTGTCATTTAATAGGCTATGCCGCACACTGGTCTGTTGCAAATTTGCACAATTACCTCTTTGTTCATGTACAATGAAGGCTGCAGTATGCTGCAGGTCATTCAAGTTGCTATAGAGCTTCTTGACCACTGGGGTAGGATCAAGCCAGATCTTATTTTGAAGTGTCTTTGTAGTGGGCAGGACCACAACCCCTTTTCTGTTGTCTGACTTAGTCTTGCAAGGAATTGTTATACTCCATTAACTCTTGACGGAGTTGACACGTGGCATTTTTGTTATTCCTGCACGCTTTAATCATTCTAGAAGTACACATTAGCATCATATAATCATGCAAAAGATGATGGCTTGTTTCTTCTTTATCTGTCACTGAACAGGCTTGAAAATATGTCCTTTGTCTCTTTCTTGCTGCTGCCTTGATCGGTTGCAGGTTTAGGTCACGATCACAGTTGCTTGAGCCTTAGACTGTGGCATCATAAGTGATATCACATGTTCCTTAACATTGCCCAAGGTTCTCCGCCATTTTATGTGAGAAAATATCTCATGAAATGCTGAGCCTTACAGGAAGTCATTCAAGTAGTAATGGCCACATTAGCTATTGACTGCAGTTAATTTGCCTCATGACACATCCAGCCAGAGATACCAGTACCCACATCTTGCATCAAGTTTGCTGAAGACACTTGCACCAATGAGGTTTTTCTGTGATTTCTTCAACTGTGGACAGTTTGTGGTATTTCGTCTTGATTTTTTTCCCCTTTTTTTTTTTTTTTTTTTTTGAAGTCTTGGATCTATGCATACTTTCAAACTTACACTAGACCTTCTACTGAAGGTAGACCCAGGAAGTAGCTTCTGTGACTGTGTTAGCTTCAGACTGGCCACCATGTCAAATAATAATGACCAAATACAGAGGGTTTTTTTTTTTTTTAAAATCTTTTCTACATCGAAGAACGCAGGGCTGTCTCTTCTCTTCGTTGCAAAATAGGTTCAACTCTACATCAAAGGTGGAAAATCTGAAAGTTAACTATGGTCCATGTAGTTCTACAATGCTGTCAGGAAAATGGTGATGATCTCTGCCAGTGTTGGCACTATATCACGAAGATACCTCCTCAGCAATGAGACAGGCATAGGATCTGGAGATGCACAATCAAAACCACCTTTTATGAATAAAAGGTTTTTGCGACAACGTGAAACAGTTGGGATCGATACCCATCAAATTCTTAAACAAGGAGAAATATCATTGTATGAAACTCTCTTAGAAAGTGTTTTCAACTTTATCAACAACGAAGTCAGTAAATCTGTTTGAAATATCAGTGTAAGCACTTGCTTTTTGGAAATTTGCTTCTGGGGAGAGAGTAAAAGAGTTCCTTGTAGGAAAGTAAAAAAAATGTGGTAGATTTACATGCTGTCGGCCTAGTTGTTTGCTTTGGGCAGACAGGTGTGCTTGCTGCAGATAGTCTGATAATCTGGAAATGAACCGTTTAAACAGCACACTGCAGTCATCTGAGAACCTGGTGCAATTTGTACTGGAGGTATTTTACTCTTCAATCTTCCTTTCTCTTTCTTTTCTTTTCTTGCTATAAATATGCTTGCTAAAGTTTAAGGATCAAAATGGAATTCTTCAGAAAGCTTGTCTCATCTAGACTAACACGCACAAGAGCAAGGCTAGAGAAAACTATCGGAAAAAAAACGTATATAACACTAGTATACTCTCTCTCTCTCTCTCTCTCTCTCTCTCTCTCTCTCTCTCTCTCTCTCTCTCTCTCTCTCTCTCTCTCTCTCTCTCCTCTCTCTCTCTCTTCTTACCATCCATATTGTGAAATATTTTATTCATATTTGTACTCTTCATCTTGAAAATCACGTGTGATGAATTTAATTGATTTCTATTATTTCTATGTAAAATTTTAACTAATGATCCTTTAAAAAAAAAAAAAAAAAAAAACCTTACATGACTTGTATAACTTGACAGATGGTGATGGATTGATGTTTCAGCTGTTTTTTCATTATGTTCTCTTGTTTGCTCCTTATCTATTAGCGCTTTTATTATTTTTTCTTTAATAATCAAAATCATTTTATTTTGACTTCTGATTTTTGCTCCTGAATAAGTGCATTTTTATTACCTATTTTATATAGTGTCCTTATTCTGTATGATGTTTGGTACTGCGTTTAGTATATTGTTCATTATCTTTTTATCTTGATGTTATCCCTGAAAAGGGCGGGGACTGGATGTAAAAAAGCACGAGAGTGCTTATCTATTATCCTCGAATAAAAGATTTTGCCTTGCCTTGCCTTGCCTTGCCTTGCCTTGCCTTGCCTTGCCTTCTCTCTCTCTCTCTCTCTCTCTCTCTCTCTCTCTCTCTCTCTCTCTCTCTCTCTCTCTCTCTCTCTCTCTCTCTCTCTCTCTCTCTCTCTCTCTCATACAAATACACACACAAATTATGAAGTATACATAATCGATGGAGGATGGATTACGTGCTGTCCCTAGACAGGAGCTGATCTACCATATTTCTCCATGTCGATTTGTCTTTGGCCAGTTTATATATATCTAAATGTGTTGTCCTAGAAAACAGTATTGAATGATAGCATGTTCTTCCTGTCCAGGTGCTACACTTAGCAGGCTTTGATCACTCACCCCATTAGCTTGCCTCTACAACTGATAAAGACTGACCAGGACGGTAGTTTTCAGCTTTTCCTTGGTCCTTCTTGTGAATGTGTACCATGTCAGTCTCTCGCCAAGTGTGTACAAATTGCCGTTAACCTCTAGCTGTTGTTGAAGAGAGTGAGAAGTTTGAACCATATTCTGGCACCAAGGGGTTTCAGCAGTCACTGATAACCTTGTTGAGGCCAAGAGATTTTTTGGCTTCAAGATGTTAAGAGTTTAGTCTGACTCTTGTCTGTTTAAAGGTCTGTACATGTGTTCTGGAGGGTCTTGGTGGCCCTGGTGGTGCTTCAAGTCTTTATGAATTTCTCTCTGTTTCCTATCCTCAGACACTATGATATTACGAACCTGCTCATAGCTGTCTGTGAAACAGTTTTCTGCATTCCTTCCTGTCATTATTTTCTGATCACTTTTAATCCTGACAGCAGCTGACCTTGTGTCCTCCTTATTCATGACCTTGGAGAGCTTCCAGAGCTTGTTACCATCTCTGTCAAGGTTCAAAATTTCAGTCTTCTCCGTCCAACTCGCTCATCTTTGCTTGAATGTGCACAAACCTTACTTTACTCAGTAGAGCTGGCTTTTAAGGCTATATTGTTCTCCAGTGTTGGGTCTTCCACCTCCTCTCTGGTTCAGGCATTACAAGGTGGCAGCCTCGATATATTCTCTGTGATCAGCAGAGCTATAAGCAACAAGATTGGATTGGATTGGTTCTGGCAATCTCAACCTGAAGTTCCTGTAGCTCGTCAGTCCTGTAGCTTTTGCAGGCAGCACATGGAATGATTTCTGAGGCTTCCCTCAATATGGCTTATTTGAGGTGTTCAGTGACTTTACCTGGTTATTCCATGTCAGGTTTTTGTCAAGAATGACGTCTAGAATTTTATTTGTGTCATTTTATAACTGTTATTTTATCCATTAAGAGAGGTTGAAAGCTTGTGCATTTAATGACATCGTGTGTTTGAGTCCAAGCATTTTTAGCATATTTTGTCTGGAATGCATTTGATTTAAGTCTATTATTGAAATAAATGATTGATCTCAGACGCCATTCACTCAACCTAAAAGATGTGCAGATAATATGACTGCTGTCAGAAAAGGAAACATTATGTTGGGATTACCAAGCATCTTTCTGGTGTTTTTTTCTAACATGTTTTCAGCAAGCAGGTTAAATCAAAGTATAATTCTCATTAACAGACTTCAATATGTTCAATATATTAGCACAATTGAAACGCATTGCCGCATTTTTAGCACCTCTGGCAGCCTTTTTTTTATTATTGCATCGCATATAGCTATGAGAATGTAATCAGCAAAAAGTTACATCATAGCCTCTTAAAAACAGTAAATATATAAGATGTAGTGTTCCTAAACAGAGTTTTTAAGGGATTGGAGCACTGATTTTGAATCAACACTTCACATCAATTAACATAACATAACATAACATAACATAACATGACATAACATACATAACATAACATAACATAACATAACATAGCATGTGTGTGTGTGTGTGTGTGTGTGTGTGTGTGTGTGTGTGTGTGTGTGTGTGTGTGTGTGTGTGTGTGTGTGTGTGTGTGTGTGTGTGTTTATAAAGGTAAGACAAACATGACTGTGATAATTACAAAGGTATAACCTTGTTGTGCTACGCCCTGCTCTGAAACCTGCTTGTTCCTCAGCAATGTGGTCTATGCTTGTGGCTTCAGTCTATTCAATGTAATCTTCAACATGACCTTTCTTGGATGGCATATGAGGCTGACCAGCACACATGAACAGATCTTCAATCTCAGAATACTCTGTGAGCGGTACCTTCAACACCAACAAGACCTCTACCATGTATTTATTGATTTTAAGAAGGCATTGGACAGGGTGTGGCATGCAGCTTTGTGGGCAACCATGAATTTGTACAACATCAATGCAAATCTGATCAGAGTCATCAAAGAGCAGTACAAGGCCACCAGTGCAGTGTACTACAACAGCAACATTAGAGAGCGGTTTCGAACGACAGTTGGAGTAAGGCAGGGCTGTCTACTCTCACCCACCCTTTTCAACATCTTCCTTGAGAGAATCATGGCTGATGCACTGGAACACTATAAAGGATCAGTCAGCATTAATGGCAGAACGATTACAAACCTCCACTTAGCAGATGGCATTGATGGACCAGCAGGATCAAAACAGGAGCTTGCCAGCCTAACAGAACACCTGAAAAAAGCCTCTAAAACATACGGCAAGGAAATCAGTGCAGAAAAGACCAAACTGATGACCAATAACGCCAAGGGTATCAGCACTGATATCAGGGTCAATGACCAGAAGCTGGAAAGGGTTCAAAGCTTCAAATACTTGGGAACTGTTGTATCAGACAAAGGGTCCAAGCCAGAGGTAGTATGCAGGATTGCACAGACAATATCAGCACTGTCAAAACTGAACACCATCTCGAAAGATACAAATATTTCAGTCAACTCCAAGATCATACTAATGCGCTCCCTTGTCATATCCATATTCCTGTATGCCTGTGAATCATGGACCCTGACTGCTAATTTGGATAGAGGAGTGCAGGCAGTAGAGATGACGTGCTTCTGGAGACTCCTTGGCATCTCCTACAGAGACCACATAAGCAACAAAGAAGTGCAAAACAGAATACAGCAAACCATTGATCCCTATGAAAACCATCTATCAATCATAAAGAAGCGTCAACTTAAATGGTACTGGCATGTAACAAGATCAAAAGGACTTGCAAAAACAATACTGCAAGGCAGTGTCCAAGGAGGAAAAAAAAGAGGCAGACCAAGGAAGAGATGGGAGGACAACATCAGCGAATGGCCAGGCCTAGAACTTGATAAAACTTTTGAGAAAGGCAGAACAGAGAGAGGAATAGAGGGAACTGGTTGTCAAGTCCTCAGGGATGCCCCCACAGTCTTCAGACTAAGGGATAGATAGATAGACAGACAGACAGACAGACAGACAGACAGACAGACAGACAGACAGACAGACAGACAGATATAACCTTGTTGAGATGCATGGAAAACTGTTTACTGCTGTATTAAATTATTAGGTTGACAAGATTTCGTGATACAAATAAGGTGCTTTTGAAAAATCAGGCAGGCTTCTGAAAGTATTACTCTATTATAGATAATTGTTTCATTTTAAAATGTCTTTCCGATATCTTTCTAAGCAAAAAAATAACCTTATACTCTGCTTTTGTTGATTATCAGAAGGCTTTTGATTCCGTATGCCGTTGTGCTTTATATGGTATTAACTGGGAAAACAAATGTAAACAAAAAAGTATTGAAAATCATCTTGAATATGTATGAAAATGTAAAATCTTGTGTTATTGTTAAAGATGGAACCTGTTCAGACGATTTCAAAGGCTTTACTGGTGTTTGGCAAGGTGATAGTCTTTCTCCTTTTTTGTTTTCTATGTTTCTGAATGATTTGGAACTATATTTGACCGATAGAAAATGTTCACAATTGAATGTTCAGGTTTCATCTGATGGGAAAATGTTAACCAGACTATGTTAAACTTCTAATTTTGCTATATGCTGATGATACCACTTTATTCTCCAATACAAAGAAGGGGTAACAAGATGCTCTAGATAATTTATATACATACTGTTCTCTGTGGAAACTTGTGAATCCAATCAAAACAAAAATCATGATATTTGGCTGAAATAGATCTCGAAACATGTTTACATACGATGAAAAAACTTCAGAAGTTGAGAACAGTTTTAAATGTTTAAGGATTATTTTCAGTAAGAGGCACAGAAGAACAAAAGAAACAAATAAATAAAGAAGTCAAAGCTGCTATTTCACAGGTGAGACGGGAGTATAAATGTAAGATAGAAAATAAGTTTGCTGGGAACAATTTTCGGGCTGCATGGCAGGGCATCAAAAATATGTCAGCAGTAAACATGACAGCTGCACCACATAGGTCAAAGATCAGTCTGCAGGGGTATGTGATAACAACTTACCTGACCATTTAAACGCATTTTTCACTCGCTTTGAAAAGCATGATTTTTCAGAGGAAATAAATGGCCTGAAAGAATCTCTGCTTTTTGAGAATGGCGTCATTGTTGATGAAGAAGTTATCTGCAAGCACTTCAAGGCAATAAACATTAACAAATCTCCTGGGCCAGATGGTATATGCGGTAGAACCCTTAAGTTCTGTGCCACTGAGCTTGCAAGTGTCTTTCAGCACCTGTTCCAGACCTCGCTGGACACTTGCCAGATACCAGTTATTTGGAAGACTTCCAATGTTATACCTCTTCCAAAGAAACCCAATCCTACTCGGCCAAATGATTTCAGACCTGTAGCTCTCACATCACTGGTGATGAAAACATTAGAAAAGATCATAAAATCTCTCATTCTTTCTGTTACAGAGAAAAACCTTGACCCATTACAATTTGCGTACAGATCTAGAAGGGGTGTCGAAGATGCCAAATTATTCATTTTGAACAAGCTGTACAATCACTTGGAAACACCTGATTCTCATGCCAGAATATTGTTTGCTGACTTTAGCTCAGCTTTCAATACAATGCAGCCTCATATTCTGGTTAACAAAATACTTTCAAAATTTGATGTAGACAATCAACTTATACGTTGGCTGATTGAATTTTTAACTGACAGGCCACAGCGTGTTTTTGCCACAAAATACCTTCATCAGTTAGATATACCTACACTGGTTCCCCACAGGGCTGCGTCCTCTTGCCACTTCTTAACATTCTATACACAGATGATTGTAGAAGCAGCCATGAAAACTCATTTCTGGTAAAATTTGCGGACGACAGTGCTCTTCTGTCTCTCTTATCTGGATCAGTCCTAGACCATGGTCCAGCCCTTACTGAGTTCGTAGATTGGTGTGATGAAGGCCTATCTGGAGCTAAATGTTTCTAAAACTAAAGACCTTCCTGTTGATTTCAGAAGATCGGAGCACACTTCTGAGAATTCCATCATTCATAGTGAAGAAGTTGAAAACGTTTTGAAATACAAATATCTGGGAACTGTTTTTGACCACAAGCTAAATTGGGATGCTAACACTGACGCCATTGTCAAAAAGGGGCAACAACGAGTGCATTTTCTGAGGAAGCTTAACTCATTTTTTGTCGACAAAAAGATTCTTTCTTTGTTCTACAAGTCTTATATAGAGAGCGTTTTAAGTTTTGCTTTCATTTGCTGATACAATAACCTTAGCATTAAGAACAAGAATGGTCTTCAGAGAATTGTGAGAATCTGCTCTAAAATTATCGGAGAAGAACAAAGAGACCTCAGGTCGTTTTGTAATCAGCAGCTTGTACATAAAGCAAGAGCCATTTTGGCCGATTCCTCCCACGCTCTGTTTTCAGAATTTCAATTGTTGCCTTCAGGACGTCGTTTTCAATGCCACAACAGCAAAACAAACAGAAAAAGGAATTCCTTTGTGCCAGTAGCTATCCGAGTTCTAAACTCATAATAACACTGACTGAGGTTGTTTGTTTTTGTTTGTTTGTTTGCTCTTTTGTGTGTGTGTGTGTGTGTGTGTGTGTGTGTGTGTGTGTGTGTGTGTGGTGTGTGTGTGTGTGTGTGTGTGTGTGTGTGTGTGTGTGTAAGCTTCTCTGAATTACTTACCTGCCACTGTTATATATGTAGCCAATGCATACAGGCGTGCACATACATGCATATGTACCCATAAAATAAGTATGTCTTATTTTTGGCTTTTTTTTTTTTAATTGCTTGTAAATTCACATGTCTTTCTACCAATTATGTGCGTGTGGGGGGGGGGGGGGGGGGGGAACGGGTGGGTGTGGATGGTGTGTATGGATAGGGGGGGGGGGGGAGCGTGTGTGTATGTGTGAGTGTGGGGGCGGGTGGGTGTGGATTGTATGGGGAGGGGGGGAGCGTGTGTGTGTGTGTGTGTGTGTGTGTGTGTGTGTGTGTGTGTGTGTGTGCGTGTGCGTGCATGCATGCTGTATATGTGCGGGTGTGAACGCGTGCGTATAATGTGTAAATAATGGTGATCATATGTCTTTTCTAGTCAATGGTTTTTAAGAACATTGTATCTAAACATTGGTGTGTGTGTATGCGTGTGTTTGCGTGTGTGCAAGCGCGCGCGCGTAGAGTGTGAGTGTTTGTGACATTTTATTTGAAGTTATATAATGTTTGAACAAATAAGAAATGTAGCTCCTTCGTGTGTTTGATTATGATTTGTATCAATATGCCTGTCAGTATTGTAATTGCCCTTCAGGGATGATTAAAGTGTTTTTGACTTGACTTGACTTGACTTGACTTGGCGGTTCTGCAAAATGCAAGAAAAATGCTATTGGTAAAGCTATTAAAGTCGTTTAGTTTAATAAGGACTGCACGGCAAAAAGAGCTACCTATACATGTGACACTTGATTTATTCGATAATCGTTGTACCTGTTCTTTTGTTTGGGTGTGAAGTTTGAGGATATGAAAACCTAGCAATAATTAATAAGTTTCAGTTTAAATTTTTAAAGTATATCTTTCGATTACAGCGTAGGATGTCAATTTTGTTACTATATGGAGAAACGGGCAGATATCTTTTGTCTATTTTTGTTTCGTTGGAATGGTTCATTTCTGGATGCAGCTGCTTGACTTTCATTCAGAAAAGCTATCGTCAGATGTTTATCAGATGATGAAAGATTTATATTCATGACAAAACTTTGATTCAATCAGCATAGCTAAACAAGACAATAAACATTTTAGTACAAAGCAGATTCGACTTTTTGTGGGAGAGATAGTTTTGTTTAATTATCAATTCTACCAGTGCACAAATCAAAGCCTTTTTAATAGATATTTTTTTAATAAATGGAGAGCTGAGCTGTGGGATAATAGTAGATGCCTTTATTACAAAAACTATTTAATCGATTTTGGTATGGAAAAATGTAAACTTGTCTGCCGGATGAAGCCTATATGTTTACACTCATGAAATTTCGTTGCAGTTGTCACAAACTTCCTATTGAGGCTGGACATTTCCATAATATACCACGGGAAGAAAGAGTTTTTTCAAAATGCAGTATGTCTGTTTTAGAGGATGAATTTCATGTTTTCGTGGAATGTCCCCACTTTACACATTTATGGCAAGGTTTTATTCCTCAACATTTTCGTCAGCCCATGTCCAGTTATAAGTTTTTGCAGCTGATGTAAATCTCGAAAAGTTCTCCTGTCTCTCTCAAAATTCGTAAGATTTGCAGGTATTTCTTGAAACTTAATTTCATGTCTTACTCGAGTGTAGATTGTGTCTTTCACAGAAATCGACATACCAAAACAAAAGAAATATCTTGAGTCTTTAATATTGTTTGTTTATCATTTTGCGATGAATTCTTGCTTTTTAATTCCTGTTAGAATTGATGATGCTTTTTGGTGTATTGCTGTAAGGTTTCTTTTCTCCTGTTGAACTCGTTGGTTATCCCCCATGCCCCAAAAAGGGGTGAAAGGAATTAAATCTTAAATTGTGTGTGTGTGTGTGTGTGTGTGTGTGTGTGTGTGTGTGTGTGTGTGTGTGTGTGTGTGTGTGTGTGTGTGTGTGTGTGTGTGAATCAACAATTTTATTGAATACTTTGTGTTTGTAGCCCTTTAGGAACACTAGAAAAGTGGATTGAATAAAAACAAACACACTCCTAAACTGATAGAATCGCACACACAAAAATATATATTGTAAGTTCACTGTGTAGACAGATTTCTTTTATTCTCTCTTTTAAATTACCAATATGCTCAAAAAAGGTCACGAGGTCAAAAGTATCACCACCGAACTGAACTGCACTTCTGGTCAGCCTAGAGTCAGCAACTTCTGTCCAGGTGTGGAGCATCTGATGACCCAAAACAACACCAACATTACCATCCTGCATGTCAGTGTGCCAGACTGTGGTAACTCGTACTTCTTTCCAGATTACACAGCACAGCCGGGTGTAGTATACGGAATATGCAATGATTCCACCAGTTTTTGTAAAGTGCACTTGCAGGTAACGCCGGGGATGCACGCACGTGTTAGACTCAAAAGACTTTCCCTCTGGTGTGATTCCAGTGACTGGGAGTTAAGAATGCCTCTTGGTAATCTTCAATGCTGGAATTACTTTGATGAGGGTTTCTGGATTTCAAATGACCATTCCGCATTTATATTGCACAAGAACAGTCCTTTGGTTAAAGTTGATATCGAAGCAACTGAACATTATGGTTTGATGATAAAACATACCTGTCAATATCCTACACTATGTGAAAGAAGTGTGCCAACTGTTGACTTTCAAACACAGTTTAGGGAGAAGTACAAATGCCCTTTGGGAGTGTTCTCCTGGTCAGTGTGAAGTATTCTTCTAGGCCTAATGACTGCTCTGAGACATGGCAGTTAACAATGGTATACAGAAAACCAAACTCATCTCTCCAGGCCGTTGAAAGTGCTTGCATGAACAGTTTATCACCGGCCTTTATAGTGAACACGTCACGTCTTCAATTTGTGTTTCGGTTTACTGCGTATCATCAGTTTCTGAAACTTTACTTGGCTGGCCTGTCTGTGAATGCTCAGCCACACAAACTGCCTGGTGGTCTGTTCAACTGCTCAGTGGGGCACTATAACAAATTTGGTCATCATCTGGACTGCAATCTGAAGGCTGAGTGTGATGATGGACGTGATGAGACAGAACACTGTTCTTTCAGTAGCCCTGGATGTCAGGGCTAGTAGCTTCACGGAACAAATGTTTCAAGCTGATGGCAGAAAACTACAAGGCATCTCTGAAGATCTGGTCTTACAGGTCTAAAGCATTGGGGGGAAGACTAGCTTCAATAAAAACAAGGAGAGAAGCACGAGACACTCTCCACATTTTCAGCAAGTTTCATTTCTTTACATTGATTCTCGGGTATATGTTAGGTTGGGACAACACACCATTTATGTACAGCAAGTTTCGTAAATGGTCTGACAATGTTATGATCTACTATATGATCCAGGCTAGACATGACTTTTCTTTTCCTTCACGGACTGTCAAAACAGCGATTTTTTTAGTACTGTCTCGGTTTACACAAGAAGCAATAATGGTTCATCAAGCCTGGGAAAAACAAGCATTATTAGAGATAGATATACATACAGGGGTTATGGGCCAATCACAGATCATATTCACCCATTTTGATCCATATCAGGCTGCCTCAACAGAAACACGACAGCATTTGTTTCTGTGTACATACAAGGGCTACATGCATACATTCCTCCTGTGTGATCCTAAAGCTCAGTGCAGAAACAAAAAACAAGAAGTTTTATGCCCCTTTCTTGACATTGGTTCTGCAAGGAATAGTACTCAACAGAGGACAATGATGGCTACTCGTGGTAGCTTTGCATTTATGTACGCTATGTTCAGGTGTAAAGATGAAGAAAGCACAGTGCAGTACACTCTTGTGTGTGATTTCCAAAAAGACTGTCTTGATAACAGTGACGAATCGTTCTGTGACCATCCTGTGCACGCTGGTTTTCAATGTTCTAATGGTCAGTATGTCATGCACAGTCAACGATGCAATGAGTTTTCAGACTGTGTGGATGACTCTGATGAGAAAGGCTGTTATGAAGGTTGGTTAGGCAGATGCCGATATTGTACTGTGATCAGTGATGGGAAGATTAAACCACCATTTTATATCAGCCTTGATGGCAGTGGTTATTTTACGACCTATGCAATGACAAGCAGTGAATCATGTCCTGACAGTCATTACCTCTGTTCATCTGAACCTGTCAACTGTCTTCCTATTTACACTCGATGCAATGGATTTCTTGACTGCACTTATGAAGAAGATGAACAACACTGTGACAGTGTCACATGTTCTGGCTTGTACCAGTGTCGAGCTTCCGTGGTGTGTTTGCATGGAGATCATCTATGTGATGGCTGGGGTCAGTGTCCACAGCGGGATGATGAACTGATGTGTGGCATGATGACCTGTCCTCAAGGTTGTCAGTGTGAAGGTCACTCCTTCCTGTGTCATAATCCTTTTCCTGCTGAAGACTTTTCTCTTCTGCGCTACTTGGATGGCCCAGGTTCAGGAATAGTGCTGACAGATTTAACCCAAAACACCTATCTTGTTTACCTTGCTTTGTCCATTGTTCTATTCGGAATATTTCACCGGTGAAACTGCCAAACTTACGGTACATCAACATTGCCAACAATAACATAGTGTCTACCAACATGACAGTTTTTCTGCAGTTTCACAGTTTACAAAATCTTATTATCAGAAACAACCCCCTTAACCGCATAAGAAATGATAATGTGAAAGAGATACACTATGGCTTGATAAACGTTGACTTATCAAAAACCTTTTTAAAAACACTTAGTGAAGAATTGTCGATACATGTACCGTATGTGAAATACTTGAATTTGTCTTTTTCTCATATTGAGAGTATTGGAAGTAGGGGCTTCAGAAACTATCAAGGTGTGACTGAATTGGACATGAACGGAATTCCAGTCATTAGTTTTCCATTCAATTTATTCACAGGATTAAATAATTTGAAAAGAATAATATCATCAAATTATAGAGTCTGCTGCGACTACATACTTCCCAAACACTCAGAGACAGTCAAATGTACAAGGCCCTATGTTGCATTTCCTTCGTGTACAACGCTAATACTTAGCGACGTGTACAGGACTTTCTTCTGGCTGCTTAGCACGCTTGCCATTTTAGGAAATGTGGTCTGCTTCAGCGGTACATTTGTAATAAAACACGTGTTTGGGCAAAACTACTTAATTTTACTTGCTCATTTACTTGCTGCTAATCTGTGTATGGGAGTACATGTCTGTATCACTTTAGTGGCTGATCACATATTTGATGGTCACTACATTCAACACGAAAAGACGTGGATCAACAGTCTTGCCTGTAAGATCTCTGGTTTTTCTGTCTGTTCTGTCCAGTGAAGTGTCAGTTCTGATCATGTGGTTCATGGTGTTGGAGCATGTCCTCCTCTTCTGGTCCCCCGACAGTATGCAGATATGTAGCAAATCGTTAACAGTGTCATGTGTACAGTGATTTGGTTTGTAGGAGTTATATTATCGTTAATACCATTTCTTCCTGGGCTGTCACACTGGGGCCTCTATGGCCAGTCTGGTCTGTGTCGTTTAGCCTTATTTGACCACCAGGCTTATCACCAAGAATTCAGTTGGTTCACTGTTACTGTCATTGTCAATTCTGTTTTGTCTTCAATGATGGTTGCTGGACAGTGGGTCATCTACAGACGAATGCCAAAGTACAGACTAGTGCTGGAGCACACAAAGAGGTTGTACTACTCTTCAGCCCACCTGTTAGGAAAGATGGCAGTCACAGAAGCTGTTTTCTGGTGTTCCTTTGGACTGGTGACAATGATGGCCTCACATGGGATAGCTGTTTTCAGTGAGATCTATGGTGCGCTGGTTGTCTTCCTGCTACCTTTCAACGCTGCCCTCTGCCCTATCCTCACCATGTGGAGAACTGTCACACAGCATTGGCTGCAGGGAAAGGAAGAAAGGTTAATCAGAATGCTAAGATTACGCCGTGCACAGCAGAGGACAAAGCCTTGTTCTGATAGATAAAGAAAAAGGTAAATGAGTACACAAATGGAGTATGCTGCTTGCATAGCAATGCATTGCTTCAGGAAATTACTATTTTTAGGGTGGCCTGCGGTGCCAAAGTGGAATAACTTGTGGTTACCACAGTCTCTAAATCAGATACCTCCGCTGGGACTACAATACAACCAAAATAAAACACAAAGAAACACATAAATAAATTAACAAATAAATAGGATATTAAATCAATGATTAAACATTCTAATTAGCCTACTTTTGCAGATGGGGTAGTAGTACAACACTAAGTATGACAATAATAGAGCACCCCAATAACTTGTCTGAAGTTCTTTTTCCCTAGCCTGAATGATAGTTGTGTCTTCTGGCGTTATAAATACTGCCTTCGTACTAACATGCAGGACCTGTCTAGCTTTCTTTTTTCCAGTTAGGACACAATTCCACAGTGTCCTACTAAAAAACAAAGATCATCACTCTTGTTAGAAACAGTGGTTATGAGTAGGATTGTAGAAGCAGGTAAACTAGCGTCAGTAGATTGATGCTTGGGGGCAACTGGATTGAGCATCAAATGTCTTCATGGCCAGCCTGCCACCATACTGTAAGTATGAACATTAAACAGTTTGAATGATGGGAGGTGTTATGGAGTGGTTCTTATTGCCTCTTTGTTGATCGATGGATCAAGAGCACATTGCCCAACCAGCCTCCAAGGCGCAGTGGTTAATGCTTTGTTTTATGGACTGGGAGACCGCGGGTTCGATTCCCATAAGAGTCACAGGGATTTTTTCAGACTTTGGCTGGTTCCTACCCAGAATGGGTGACTCACTCAGTCTGGCTCCAGGTGACTGAGCTATTACTGTCTTTAGCAGGGGCTTAGTTGATTGTGCCCTGCGGATGTTAGCTCAGATCAGGCACCACTGAACACCACCAAAGTGACCCAGAAGCAGTGCAGGGCCTCTCTGGCTGGTTGCCCCACGGTGGCCTGATATTGTTGGACTCCCTGTGGACTTCCGACCATTAGGATGAGACCTAACAAATCTGGGAATGGCCGGGACGGAGAGATTGAAAGGAGCAGCGTGGGAACAGCAGGGCAGAAACGTCACAGTAGATGAGGCAGCCAGACAAAATTAAAGTTTAAAAAGAGCACATTTCCCAGTGTTGTTGTGACACAGCTCCACATCCAGGGTGATAGTTCTGATTTCTTTCATTATGTACGTCGCCTTTACAGTGATAATTATGTAGTGTTAGTACAGCCTCTCTTTTTATGTCATATTTTCCAATGTCCTTATTGAGCTTTGCACTCCAAGGTGTGTCAGAAATAGACGATCTTCTTCTTCTTCTTCTTTCTTCTTCTTCTTCTTCTTCTTCTTCTTCTTCTTCTTCTTCTTCTTCTTCTTCCTCTTCTTCTTCTTCTTCTTCTCTCTTCTTCTTCTTCTTCTTCTTCTTCTTCTTCTCTTCTTCTTCTTCTTCTTCTTCTTCTTCTTCTTCGCATTCTTCTTCCTCTTCTTCTTCTTCTTCTTCTTCTTCTCTTCCTCTTCCTCTTCTTCTTCTTCTTCTTCTTCTTCTTCTTCTTCTTCTTCTTCTTCTTCTTCAAACACTTAAGACAGCAACTGCTGCTGTCTGTCATAGCCCCGATATGGCCTGTGTGGTCGGCGGGGCTTTAAACAATATGATTGGATTGGATTGGGTCTGTCATAGGAGCTAAAATGTGTTGTGCTGCCGTTATAACGCCTGACAAGTCAGGCCCAGCGCATCCAACCTCAGCTTTGTAGAGAACTGTTATCTTCTAAGTCTTTCTGGGGGAAAAAGGCATAAGAATGGACCAAGAAGACAGAACATAGACAAGGAGAAGGCAACAAAAAGGAACAAGCAGAAACAAAGATAGGGATAAAAGAAATCATTCCTAGCACAGAATTTGCAGGAGATGGGGCTGCTATTTATACTGGCAGGCCTCGGCATCCCTCCGGCGGGGGTAGGGTGGGGGAGGAATGGAAGATCAAGTGTCTCCTCTCTCTCTCTCCGTCTCTCTGCCTCTGTCATCTGTCCTCTGTCGTCTCTCTCTCTCTCTGTCTCGTCTCTCTCTCTCTCTCTCTCTCTGTCTCTCTCTCTCTCTCTCTCTCTTCTCTGTCTTCTGTCTCTCTCGTCTCTCTCTGTCTCTCTCTTCCTGTCTCTCTCTCTTCTCTCTGTCTCTCTGTCTCTCTCTCTGTCCTCTCCTCTCTCTCTCTCTCTCTCTCTCTCTCTTCTGCTCTTCTGTCTGTCTGTCTGTCTGTCTGTCTGTCTGTCTGTCTGTCTTCTCTCTGTCTCTGTCTTCTCTGTCTCGTCTCTCGTCTCTCTTCTCTCTCTCTCTCTCTCTCTCTCTCTCTCTCTCTCCCTCTCTCTCTCTCTCTCTCTCTCTCACACACACACACACTGATGTACCATCTGGAAATAAAAATTTGATTGATTGATTGATTGACACACACACACACACACACACACACACACACACACACACACACACACACACACACACACACACACACACAATCTTTTTTTCCTGGACATCAGTGCTGACTCCACTCTCCCCGAAAGTCCTTTGGATGAGAATATAAACTGAGGCCCCGTGTGCGAACGCTCGCAGAACATCTTGCGCATATGTTAAATCCCGTTCGGCTTTTCGTCAGAGTAGGCCATCGTGTGCCGGTGGGAACAGATGACATTTGCAAAACTGCATACACACGGGGACTGGATGTAAAACATATGAATGCTTATTCCGTTATCCTCGATATAAAATAATAAATAAATATTTAAACACACACACACACACACACACACACACACCACACACACACACACACACACACACACACACACACACACACACACACACACTAAACAGCAGCCCCGGTACAATTGTTAACTTTCTTCTTCTCTTCTCTCATTCGCTTTACGCCGTCAGATGTGTCTGGGAAAAGGGATGGCATGTCCTTTCCAGCTCCTCTTGTAGACTGCACAGCTTGGTCTGTAGGGTTATCTCCGTCGGCCACACTTTCTTCCTCAGGTCAATCACTGTATAGCGTGTACCTCTGAAGGGTGTGCTCGCCAGTTTGATTTTCTTTACCACAGGCACACAGGGGAGAAGGACAAGTTTCAGCTTTGTGGATGTTTGATGGTTTAGCCTGTTGTGCCCGTGCGGGGTCTTAGAATAATGACTTGTTCTCTTTTGAGATGGTGGTGGTCATCCTTTCCTCCTCTTGGTCGAGCCGTTGATTTGAGTTAATGTAATATTCCTAAAATTGCAAAAGTATGACTACTGTCAAGTTTAAATCTGGCCAAAATGTCTGTTTTATCCCGTGAAGGACAAGTGTGGGCCCTATAGTTTATAAATGACATGCACACATTGAGACAAGACGACACAAGCACGCACTGACAAAAAACTCCTTTGTGTATGTTCTGGTTGCGCACCATGAATAACACACACACACACACACACACACACACACACACACACACACACACACACACACACACACACACACACACACACACACACACACACACACATATATATATTGTATGTATGTATGTATGTATGTATGTATGTATGTATGTATGTATGTATGTATGTATGTATGTATGTATGTATGTATGTATGTATATAAGGGACTGTACATCACCTTCGTTGATTTAACCAAGGCATTTGACACTGTGAGCAGAAAGGGCCTGTGGCAGATCATGGAGCGTCTTGGCTGTCCTCCAAAGTTTCTCAACATGGTGATCCAGCTACATGAAGACCAGCGTGGCCAGGTCAGAAACAGCAACGACCTCTCAGAGCCTTTTCCAATCACAAACGGGGTGAAGCAGGGCTGCGTCCTTGCACCAACCCTCTTCACTATCTTCTTCAGCATGATGCTTCAGCGGGCCAGAGAAGATCTTGATTACGAAGACGGAGTTTTCATACGCTACCGCACAGATGGCAGCCTATCCAACCTGCGGCGTCTTCAGGCCCACACCAAAACCCTGGAGCAACAAATTCGAGAGCTACTTTTTGCTGATGATGCTGCCCTTGTAGCCCACACAGAAACCGCCCTGCAGCATGTAACATCCTGTTTTGCAGAGGCAGCACAGCTTTTCGGACTCGAAGTCAGCCTGAAGAAGACAGAAGTTCTCTACCAGCCCGCACCTCAGGTAGCGTACCACCCACCTCACATTGCAATCGGTGAGACAGAACTGAAGACAGTCCAGCAGTTCACCTACCTGGGATGCACAATCTCCTCTGATGCAAAGATTGATAAAGATGTAGACAACAGACTGGCAAAGGCAAACGGTGCTTTCGGCAGACTCTACCACCGTGTCTGGAAAAACAAACACATGAGGAAAGACACCAAGATCAGTGTCTACAGAGCCGTGGTACTGACCACCCTCCTGTACGGCTCCGAGTCATGGGTCACATACAGACACCACCTGCGAATTCTGGAGCGCTTCCACCAACGCTGTCTCTGCTCCATCCTCGACATCCACTGGAGCGATTTTACCACGAATGCTGAGGTGCTGGAGCAAGCAGGGATCACCAGCATTGAAGCCATGTTGCTGAAAACGCAGCTACGCTGGGCAGAGCATGTCTCTAGAATGGAGGATCATCGCCTATCGAAGATGGTTCTCTACGGTGAACTTTCCACCGGACACCGCTACAGAAGCGCACCAAAGAAGATATTTAAAGACTCTCTGAAGAAATCTGTCAGCCTGCCTCATAGACCATAACCAGTGGTCAGTCCTTGCTGCTGACCGGCAGGCCTGGCGACACACTGTGCATCAATCGGTCTCCTTCTTTGAGGACAATCGCAGAGCCACCCTTGAAGAGAGGCGAATGAGGAGGAAGAACCGCGTCCCCCCTACATCAACCCCAGAATCGACTTTCCCCTGCAGCCGCTGCGGCCGGGTTTGTTTGTCACGCATTGGACTGAACAGCCACCAGCGAGCCTGCACCAGACGTAGACAGTGTCCTTAATCTTCGTTCGCGAAGCCAAGCCATGATGATATGGGGACGGGTTAGCTAAGTGGTCAGAGCGCTTGCTTTCCCCAAGTCAAGGGCTATGGACAACATGGGAGAGTGCCTCCAAAAAAGTCTCACCTGGAACGACATTTGGCACATGGCCCCTCTCAGATCAGAATCTCAGATCTCATTCTCAGATCTGCGTATGACCTTCTACCATTAAATGCAAACCTGGTGAAGTGGGAAAAATTAGACGATCCTGCATGCCCCCTCTGCCGTGAAAAACAGTGGAACATGTCCTCAGCTCATGTAAGGTAGCCTTAGCCCAAGGAAGGTACACATGGAGGCACAACCAAGTGCTCAAAGAGATTGTAGAAGCAGTCTGGTTCAATACCTGCTCCACAAGTGGCAAAATCAGGATACAAAAAGCTCCCGCAACATTCTTCCCGGCAGGAAGAAAAAAGTCATGGCCACAAACAACAGTGCTATTTGGAACCTGCAAGCAGAGTCTGCTGGATGGAGCAGACGACTGGGAGTGTACTGCAGACCTCCCAGAATGAAACAGTTACCCTGAGATCATCAGCAAGAGTGGTATGAGACCTGACATAGTAGTCAACTCCCATTCAACCAAGCAGCTGATCATGATAGAGCTGACTGCTCCATATGAGAACAGGATGGAGGCATCTCACGCCTACAAGACTGAAAAGTATGCAGATCTGGCTAATAGCCTGAGGAAAGAAGGCTATCAGGTTAGAGTCCTTGCTGCAGAAGTTGAAGCCAGGGGGGTTATTGGAGAATCGGCATACAACCTCATGAAACAGCTCTCGATTGTAGGGAAGGAAAGATTCACCCCGAAAAAATTCTATACACAACCAAGCCTATTTCGTCTATGTTTATTGATGTCATCTGAAAATGAAAGTATTGTTCGTAACTTTGCAATGTACTTATTAAAAGCTTTCCAACTGCAGGGAAAAGCCACTCTTGACTTCTTTCATATTGCATACTGATAGGACACGTAATATGTCTTTTCTTTTGTTGCCTTTATATTCAAATTTACCATTTGTTGCCCCTCTGTTCATAAGGGGCTGTGGCCTGAAGTAAATAAAACACCTGGTCTGAACTAACTCTCTCTCTCTCTCTCTCTCTCTCTCCTCTCTCTCTCTCTCTCTCTCCTCTCTCTCTCTCTCTCTCTCTCTCTCTCCTCTCTCTCTCTCTCTCTCTCTCTCTCTCTCTCTCTCTTGCAGTTGATTTTGTATATTTTTTTAATTCTCAAGTAAGTGAATAATTATGTTCATTATGATTACAAAATGGGTATGAACGTGATTTCTATGACCATAAATACATAATCATAAGATTCAGGTATTAAAATATGTATGTTTTAATATATTATATGCCTTACAGCGGATGGATTCTTTTGTGTTCCGTTACATGACTTGATTAAAATTAGGCATATATTTATTTTAAAATGAAGTTTATTGATGACATGAGCGCGAACTTTGTGTGTGTGTGTGTGTGTGTGGTGTGTGTGTGTGTGTGTTGTGGTGTGTGGTGTGGTGGTGTGTGTTGTGGTGTTTGTTGGGTGTGGGGGGGGGGGGGTGGATAATTGTTTTTATTTGTCGTCTCCCCTTGTAATAAAATATTATGATTTGCATGACTTTTTGTTGTTGTTGTTGATGGGTCCTACCTCAAGTTTTTGATGTTTTGTTCTTGTTTTTTTTCTGTTTTAACTTTGCTGCTTGCTTTTGTTTCTTCTTTTTATATGAAGTATGAATGTAAAAGAAAGGATAATATTGTCACCTGATATGATTGTTTGACTTGTATCATTCTTCTTTTTTCTATGACTAATTTTTTTTTTTTTAAGAAAAAAAAACCCACAAAAAACCTACCACCTCAAGTACATGTGCGCCTGCGGATATGTGCTTATAAATATAAGTGTGAGTAAGTGTGTGTGTGTGTGTGGGGGGGGGGGGGGTGTATGTGTGTGCATTTTGTGTGTGTGTGTGTGTGATTTGTATGTGCATTTGCCTGCGAGCGTGCATGCGTGATTGAGTTGCGTATATGTATGTATGTATGTATGTATGTATGTATGTATGTATGTATGTATGTATGTATGTATGTATGTGATGTATGTATGTAGTGTATGTGTGTTGTTGTGTGTGTGTGTGTGTGTTGTGTGTGTGTGTGTGTGTGTGTGTGTGTGTGTGTGTGTGTGTGTGTGTGTGTGTGTGTGTGTGTTGTGACCTACGTGTAGGAGTGAGTTTTACGTGTATTATTATCATACTATTATCACTATTGTTGATATTATTCTTATTCTTATTGTCATCATTATAATCATTGTATTATCTTTAGTTCCTTCTGAGTTCATTTTGTTGTTATGAGTTGTAACAATGTTGTAGCTAAGTATTTTTGGGTGGACTTTTCTTGGTTGCTAAGTTGTTTATTTCATTATGTTTCTTTGGTTGCTCTTTATCTATTAACGCTTCTCTTTTCTTTTATAATCAAAATCATTTTATTGTGGCTTCTGATTTTCGTCTTCTGAAAGTGTGCATTTTTATTATCTTATTATGTATAATGTCCTTATTCCTTTATGTTGTTTGGTACTGCATATAGTTTTACTGTTTAGTATCTTTTTATCTTGATGTTTCCCTGAAAAGGTCGGGGACTGGATGTAAAAAAGCACATGAGTGCTTATCTATTATCCTCGAATAAAAGAATTTTGCCTTGCCTTGCCTTGCCTTGCCTTGCCTTGTCCTCTCTCTCTCTCTCTCTCTCTCTCCTCCTCTCTCTCTCTCTCTCTCTCTCTCTCTCTCTCTCCTCTCCTCTCTCTCCTCTCTCTCTCTCTCTCTCTCCTCTCTCTCTCTCTCTCTCTCTCTCTCTTCAGAAGGTTCTGATTTTGATGGATTTTTCTGCAACTTAAAATGCTTTGCAGTAACATTTTTCTGTAAAGTGGGTGTTTATGCAGTTGAAATAACTTCATATAGTGTTTCAAATATGTTTTTAAATTTGTGTGTAAATGGAGCATCAAGCAGAAAGTAGGCATATTAGTTTTGTTGTTTGTTGTTTTGTTTTTGTTTTTATTCCGTGATACATCTGATTAATTTTACGAAACAAAACACTAAAATGCCATGTGCCAGTATTCGAATGCATGTACATGGTTCTTGTGTTTGCATTCTCTGTGCAAAATACATGAATCGCCAAGATCATGTAGTAGGCTACCGTTGCCCCCCCCCCCCCCCCCCCCCCCCCCCCCTTCCTATTCGTTGATCGATATGTTATGTTAGTCATTTTTGTATAAATTCGTTATTATCGAAATAAAGGTGGTTTTGTTTTTCTTGCCTTGCTTTGCATTTGCATTGCATTGCCTTACCTTGCCCCCCCCCCCCCCCCCCTATCTCTCTGTCTGTCTGTCTGTCTGTCTGTCTGTCTGTCTGTCTGTCTGTCTGTCCTGTCTGTCTGTCTGTCTGTCTGTCTGTCTGTCTGTCTCTCTCTCTCTCTCTCTCTCTCTCTCTCTCCTCTCTCTCCATCTCTCCTCTCTCTCTCACTCTCTCTCTCTCTCTCTCTCTCCTCC
Source organism: Stramonita haemastoma (assembly GCA_030674155.1). Taxonomy (NCBI): domain Eukaryota; kingdom Metazoa; phylum Mollusca; class Gastropoda; order Neogastropoda; family Muricidae; genus Stramonita; species Stramonita haemastoma. Next base: position 26,785,740 of record CM060324.1, on the reverse strand, counting down.
TCTCTCTCTCTCTCTCTCTCTCTCTCTCTCGGGGGACGGATAGCCTAGTAGTCAGAACATTGCGCTGGCAATTTGACGACCCGGGTTCAAGTCCGGTCGAGGAGATTTTTCTCCTGGAGTTAACATCAGTGCTGACTCCACTCTCCCCAAAAGTCCTTCGGATGATACTTTAAGTTTAAACCGAGGCCCCGTGTGCGAACGCACGCAGAACATCTTGCGCACACGTTAAATCCTGTTCCGCTTTTCGTAAGAGTAGGCCATCGTGTGCCGGTGGGAACAGATGACAATATTTACAAAACTGCATACACACGGGAACCAGATGAAAAAAAGCAAATGATTGCTTATTCTGTTATCCTCGATATAAAAAATAAATAAATAAAATAAAATGAACACTATCAACACACACATTCTCTCTCTCTCTCTCTCTCCTCTCCACTCTCTCTCTCTCTCTCTCTCTCTCTCTCTCTCTCTCTCCTCTCTCTCTCTCTCTCCTCTCTCTCTCTCTCTCTCTTGGGGACGGATAGCCTAGTGGTCAGAACATTGCGCTGGCAATTTGACGACCCGGGTTCGAGTCCGGTCGAGGAGATTTTTCTCCTGGAGTTAACATCAGTGCTAACTTCCACTCTCCCCAAATTCCTTCGGATGAGACTTTAAACCGAGGCCCCGTGTGCGAACGCACGCAGAACACCTTGTGCACACGTTAAATCCTGTTCCGCTTTTCGTAAGAGTAGGCCATCGTGTGCCGGTGGGAACAGATGACATTTACAAAACTGCAAACACACGAGGACTGGATGAAAAAAAGCACACGAGTGCTTATTCCATTATCCTCGGTAATAAAAAGAAATAAATCAAATCAAATCAAATCAAAATTCAAATCTCTCTCTCTCTCTCTCCTCTCATCTCTCTCTCTCTCATCTCTCTCACTCTCTCTCTCCTCTCTCTCCTCTCTCTCGCGTCATTTCTTCCTACCTCTTCGATACATCATCTCTCTCTCTTCTCTTCTCTCTCTCTCTCTCCTCCTCTCTCTCTCTTCTCTCCTCTCTCTTCTCTCTTCTCCTCTCCAGGGCTGGTTGTAAAAAAGCATGTTTGCTTATGCCATTACCCTCTTAAATAAAATTTGTTCATTGTCTCATTGTCTCATTTCTCTCTCTCTCCTCTCTCTCTCTCTCATCCCTCTCTCCATCTACTCTCACTCTCTCTCTTTCTCTCTCTCTCTCTCTTCTCTCTCTCCTCTCTCCCAATCCCAAGAATAGACTTGTTTAAATCTAGTTTATTATAACTCAGGCCCTGTGCTGTGGAACTCCCTTCCCGATTCAATTAAAGAGCATCAATCATTGACAACCTTCAAAAATCACCTTCTAATCCACTTGATGCACCAAAAATAATAAACCAATTATATCCCCTTCTCCTTCTCCCCCTTCTCCTCCTCCTCCTCCTCCCGTGTGTGTGTGTGTGTGTGTGTGTGTGTGTGTGTGTGTGTGTGTGTGTGTGTGTGTGTGTGTGTGTGTGTGTGTGTGTGTGTGTGTTGGTGTGTGTGTGTGGTGTGTGTGTGTGTGTGTGTGTGGTGTTGTGTGTGTGTGTGTGTGTGTGTGTGGTGTGTGTGTGTGTGTGTGTGTGTGTGTGTGTGTGTGTGTGTGTGTGTGGTGTGTGTGTTGTGTGTGGAGAGAGAGAGAGAGAGAGAGAGTGTTGTGTGTGTGAGAGTGTGTGTGTGTGTGTGTGTGAGTTGGGTTTTTTGTTGTTGTTGTCTTCTCCCCTTTTATCAAAACTTATGTTTTATGAGACTATTTTGATGCTAGATGGTGGTGGATTGATGTTTTCAGTCATTAGCCTCATCATATTCTCTGTTTGCTCTTTAATTATTGCGCCCTTTTTGTGTGTGTGTGTGTGTGTGTGTGTGTGTGTGTGGTGGTGTGTGTGTGTGTGTGTGTTGTGTGTGTGTGTGTGTGTGTGTGTGTGTGTGTGAGTTGGGTTTGTTGTTGTTGTTCTTTCCCCCCTTTTATCAAACTTATGTTGTATGGGACTATTTTGATGACAGATGGTGGTGGATTGATGTTTTCAGTCATTCAACCTCATCATGTTCTCATGTTTGCTCTTTAATCATTGCGCCTTTTTTTTTTTTTTTTTTGCTTTGTTGTTGTTTTTTTTTGTTGTTATTTGTTTTTTGTTTGTTTTGTTTTTGTTTTATTATCCAAATCAAAATAATCATTGATTCTTACTCCATATTTTGTTTCTGAATGAGTGCCTTTTTATAACATTACCTTAATATTGTATCTCTGTCGTATTCCTTACCTGTTGTTGTTGTTCTTTCTCCCCTTTATCAAAATCTTGTTTTATGGGACTTATTTGATGTTAGATGGTGGTAGATTGATGTTTTCAGTCATTTAACCTCATCATATTTTCATGTTTACTCTTAATTATTGCGTCTTTTCTTTATTTTGTTTTGTTTTTGTTTTTTCTTTGTTTTTCTTGCTTTCTTTATTCAACTCAAAATCATCATTGATTCTTACTTCTCATTTTCGTTTCTGAATCAGTGACTTTATAACATTACCTTAATATTGTATCTCTGTGTTAATTCTTGCCTGTTGTTTGATACTTGGTATGGTTCCTTACTTTTGGTATTTGGATCATTATAATTGTTGATTTTATTTATATTTTTATTGGCAGTATCTTCCCCCCCCCCCCCCCCCTCCAATAAGGATATTAGTTTTATAAAAAAAAATTTTCCCCCTTTTATCCAAATGTATGATTTATGTCACATGTATAATTTTTGACAGATGGTGGTGGATTGATGTTTTCAGTTGTTTATTCTCTTCTCTTGTTTGCTCTTTACCTATTAACGCTTTTCTATTCTTTCATCATCAAAATCTTTTATTGTGACTTCTGATTTTTGTCTTCTGATCGAGTGTATTTTTATTACCTTATCATATATAGTGTCCTTATTCTTGTGTGTTGTTTGGTTTGCATAAAGCTTTATTGTTTAGTATCTTTTCAACTTGATGTATCCCTGAAAAGGGCGGGGACTGGATGTAAAAAAGCACACAAGTGCTTATCTATTATCCTCGAATAAAATATTTTGCCTTGCCTTGCCTTGCCTTGCCTTGCCTTGTCTCTCTCTCTCTCTCTCTCTCTCTCTCTCTCTCTCTCTCTCTCTCTCCTCTCTCTCTCTCTCTCTCTCTCTCTCTCTCTCTCTCTCTCTCTCTCTCTCTCTCTCTCTCTCTCTCTCTCTCTCTCTTGTATGTATGCATGAATGCATGTCTGTTTGTCTACCTGTTTGTCTGCCTGTGTATTTGTGTTCCTATAGAGTAAGGACAAGATAGGGGGGGAGGGGGGGGGGAAATCCAAATCCCTAATTATCAATTCTCTAATCTATTTTAGTTATTCATTCATTTATTTATTTAGTTACTAAATTTATGTTTAGTCTAAAATGTTGGAAACATTCTAATCAGATGTATGCTAATACCACAAGTGAATGTTATAATCGTTGAGCTTGGAAGTGTTTTCAGGTGCATTCTTGGAAAGGACTGAGAACGAAATTAATGTGAGGTGGGAGGGGGGGGGGGGGGATAGCGAGTGTGTGAAATTGTAATGGGTCCGGTGGCCTTCTACAATAAAATCGTTCAGAGTTCTCTCTCTCTCTCTCTCTTCTCTCTCTCTCTCTCTCTCTCTCTCTCTCTCTCTCTCTCTCTCTCTCTCTCTCTCTCTCTCTCTCTCTCTCCTCTTCTTAGAAAAGCATGTTTGCTTATGCCATTACCCTCTTTAAATAAAATTTGTTCATTGTTCATTCTCTCTCTCTCTCTCTCTCTCTTCTCTCTTCTCTCTCTCTCTCTCTCTCTCTCTCTCTCTCTTCTCTCTCTCTCTCTCTCTCTCTCTCTCTCTCTCTTTCTTATTATTGTTGATTTCAAAAAAGCATTTGATACAATTGACCACAAACTTCTCCTTAAAAAGCTAGAACTGTATAACATTTCTACAAAAACCCTAGGACTACTAGATTCCTATCTTACAAACAGGCAACAGTGTGTCTCAATAACTACATCAACATCCAAACTAAAAACCATTCATTATGGAATACCACAGGGATCCATATTGGGACCAATTCTCTTCTCATCATACATAAATGACCTTCCTCTATGTATCAATTCCAAATGTGAACTATTTGCTGATGACACAACCATACATACGAGCCATAACAACATTGACTATCTTGCAACCATATTACAAAAAAGCGCTGACGAACTTGTCTAATGGACAGAACAAAACCACATGTCTATTCATCCCAAAAAACAAAATGCATGCTTATCACCACCAGACAAAAGCGACAAAATTTATCACATAAACTGTTTAAAATTTACATAAAAAGGAAGCAATTGAACAAACCTCTCACCACAAAGTTCTAGGAGTGACAATCGATGAAAATCTCAGCTGGTTCTACCACATATCTCATCTATGCAAATACTTGTCCCAAAAAGTCTACCAGTTGACTAAAATCAAACACTTTCTTGACTTCCATTCAAGGAAACTGTTCTTTCAAGCTTACATACAATCCTCAATAGACTATGCAGCAACCCTGTGGGATTCTGCCAGTGCAAATACCATGAAACCGTTACTTAGTCTGTATAAACGTGGTCTTAAACTGGTCCTTTTGAAGAAAACAACCTTGCTAGAAGTGGACTATACTCAGTTAAATATTCTTCCCCTACACCAACGACTAAAATATAACAAAGGCATCATGATGTTTAAGATAATGACAGGAAATGTCCCCACACCCTTAAAAGATAAATTCCCAATAAATCATTCCAGAAGTATGGAAAAGCCAAGTGTCCCAATCCCAAGAATAGACTTGTTCAAATCCAGTTCACTATACTCAGGCCATAGGCTGTGGAACTCCCTTCCTGATTCAATTAAACAGCACCAATCGTTAACAACCTTCAAAAATCACCTTCTAAACCACTTGATGCATTAAAAACAACAAACCACACTCCCTCTCCCCCCCCCCCCCCCCCCTCTCTACCACTGTGTGTGTATGGGTGTGGGTGTGTGTGTAATTATTTTCTGTGTGGGTGTATGTGTCTGTGTGTGAGTGTATGTGAGTGTGCGTAAATCATTATCCAATTTATAAAAATGTTTTGCTAATTCTTTAAACATCTGGGATGTTTTATGTATTTCTTTTTTTTTTTATGATAGTATTTCTCCCCCGCCCCCTTCAAATAAGCATATCAGTTATTTTTCCCCCTTTTATCCAAACGTATGATTTATATGACTTGTATAACTTTAGACAGATGGTGGTAGATTGATGTTTTCAGTTCTTTATTCATAATGTTCTCTTGTTTGCTCTTTATCTATTAGCGGTTTTTTTTGTTTTGTTTTGTTTTTTGTTTGTTTTTTGTTGTGTTTTTTCGTTGTTGTTTTTTTGTTTTGTTTTGTTTGTTTTGTTCTGGTTTTTTTCTTTTCTTTTCTTCTTCTTTAATAATCGAAGTTATCTTATTGTGACTTCTGATTTTCGTCTTCTGAATGAGTGCATTTTTCTTACCTTATTATATGTAGTGTACTGTCGCATTTCTCTTACCTTATTATATGTAGTGTACTTATTTCTTGTATGTTGTTTGGTACTGCATATAGTTTTATTGTTTAGTATCCTTTTATCTTGATGTTATCCCTGAAAAGGGCGGGGACTGGATGTAAAAAAGCACATGAGTGCTTATCTATTATCCTCGAATAAAAGAATTTGTGCCTTGCCTTGCCTTGCCTTGCCTTGCCTTGCCTTGCCTTGCCTTGCCTTGCCTTGCCTTGCCTTCTCTCTCTCTCTCTCTCTCTCTCTCTCTCTCTCTCTCTCTCTCTCTCTCTCTCTCTCCTCTCTCTCTCTCTCTCTCTCTCTCTCTCTCTCTCTCTCTCTCTCTCTCTCGTTTTGTTCTTTTTGTTTTTGTTTTATTATTCAAATCAAAATCATCATTGATTCTTACTTCATATTTTGTTTCTGAATGAGTGCCTTTTTATAACATTACCTTGATATTGTATCTCTGTCGTATTCCTTACCTGTTGTTGTTGTTCTTTCTCCCCTTTTATCAAAATCTTATTTTTATGGGACTTATTTTGATGATAGATGGTAGTGGATTGATGTTTTCAGTCATTTAACCTCATCATATTCTCATGTTTACTCTTTAATTATTGCGCCTTTTCTTTGTTTTGTTTTGGTTTTGTTTGTTCTTTATTTTTCTTGCTTTCTTTATTCAACTCAAAATCATCATTGATTCTTACTTCTCATTTTCGTTTCTGAATCAGTGACTTTTTATAACATTACCTTAATATTGTATCTCTGTGTTAATTCTTGCCTGTTGTTTGATGCTTGGTATGGTTCCTTACTTTTGGTATTTGGATCATTATAATTGTTGATTTTATTTATATTTTTATTGTCAGTTATCTCTCCCCCCCCCCCTCCCTCCAATAAGGATATTAGTTTTTTTTAAAAAATTTCCCCCTTTTTATCCAAATGTATGATTTATATCACATGTATAACTTTTGACAGATGGTGGTGGATTGATGTTTTCAGTTGTTTATTTGATCTTGTTCTCTTGTTTGCTCTTTACCCATTAACACTTTTCTATTCTTCCATAATCAAAATCTTTTCATTGTGACTTCTGATTTTTGTCTTCTGATCAAGTGCATTTTTTATTACCTTATTTTATATAGTGTCCTTATTCTTGTGTGTTGTTTGGTACTGCGTAAAGTTTTATTGTTTAGTATCTTTTCATCTTGATGTATCCCTGAAAAGGGCGGGGACTGGATGTAAAAAAGCACACGAGTGCTTATCTATTATCCTCGAATAAAATACTTTGCCTTGCCTTTGTCTTTGTCTTGCCTTGCCTTGCCTTGCCTTGCCTTGCTCCTCTCTCTCTCTCTCCTCTCTCTCTCTCTCTCTCTCTCTCTCTCTCTCTCTCTCTCTCTCTCTCTCTCTCTCTCTCTCTCTTCTCTCTCTTGTATGTATGCATGAATGCATGTCTGTTTGTCTACCTGTTTGTCTGCCTGTGTATTTGTGTTCCTATAGAGTAAGGACAAGATAGGGGGGGGAGGGGGGGGGGAATCCAAGTTCTGCTTATTCTACCAGTAATCCCCGGGTTCTTCTTCTTTTTTTCTTTTTTTTTTGTAATCATCTGCACAGGAACATAAAAATAAATGCCTTGCTGGCTCAAGCTGTGGGCGCGTGAGCGCACACACACACCACCATACACGCGAGCGAGCGCGCATTGTGTAGCTTATAGCCTAGGCGTATCTTTGGCCTAGGCCTATTAAAAAATATATAAATTAATTTGATTCAGGTGGAGGGAAGTAACTCTCGATGCAAAGCTATCAAAATGGTGGCATTAGTGGTGTGTGTTGTTTTGCTACCTTTATTATTCCTCTCATCAACCGGCGATGTACAGTCTTCGCATGCAGTTCTGTTAAGTGTGATCGACGCGATTGAAAGATTGATCGGTTTCTACAAAGCGAGTTACAACGACTTGAATTTAGATGGCTTTTTTGGATTGAAAGTTGTGGAAGGTTTGTCACTTACTCAGTTTGATTTACGTAGCGTTTTGTTTCGTTGAAGTGATACATCGATTTTAGTACACTTTTTGTTTGTGTGTTTTGGCTTTGATTGTAGTAACCTTCCGCGTGATGAAAACGCTTAACCTATGTTTATTCACAACACACACACACACACACACACACACACACACACACACACACACACACACACACACACACACACACACAACACAACACACACACACACACAGAGCAAGCAAGCAAGCAACACACACACAACACACACACACACACACACACAACAACACACACACACACACACACACACAGAGCAAGCAAGCACACACACACACACACACACACACACACACACACACACACACACACACACACACACACACACACAGAGCAAGCAAGCAAGCAGGTGCACATACACACATACACACATACTCACACACACAATCTCACACACACACACACAACACACACACACACACACACACACACACAACACACACACACACACACACACCAGAATGTCTCTCTCTGTGTGTTCATTTTATTGTGACTTCTGATTTTTGTCTTCTGAATGAGTGCATTTTCATTACCTTTTCAGTTATCATATATATATATAGTGTTCTTATTCTTGTATGTTGTTTGGCACTGCGTATGTTTTATTGTTTAGTATCTTTTCAACTTGATGTTATCCCTGAAAAGGGCAGGGACTGGATGTAAAAAAGCACATGATTGCTTATCTATTATCCTCGAATAAAAGAATTTGCCTTGCCTTGCCTTGCCTTGCCTTGCCTTGCCTTGCCTTGCCTTGCCTCTGCCTCCTCTCTCTCTCTCTCTCTCTCTCTCTCTCTCTCTCTCTCTCTCTCTCTCTCTCTCTCTCTCTCTCTCTCACCCACACACACACACATGTAGTGATGTACACACAACACACACACACACATGTACACAGTACACACACACACACACACACACACACACACACACACACACACACACACACACACACACACACACACACACACATTGATCAATGAGATAGAAGCCTGATTGTTTTTTTAAGTCAGTCATCAGAACACAAATTTTTATAGATCTCTCTCTCTCTCTCTCTCTCTCTCTCTCTCTCTCTCTCTCTCTCTCTCTCTCTCTCTCTCTCTCTCTCTTCTATTATATATATATATATATATATATATATATAAAATATATATATATATATATAATCTACAGTTATATTTATATTTCATATTTTATTTTATATTTCATTTCACTTTATGTAAGTCTCTGCAGATTTCTCTGCATGAAATTTGGGCTGCTCTCCCTGGGGAGAGCTGTCACCACAAGTGCAGCGCCTACCCATTATTTTTATTTATTTATTTATATATAATTATACAGCCCCAAGCCACCCTGGGGACTCAAACTCCCCAAATTTTCCCCAGGGATGGTGCCTAGTCAAGTCAAGTCAAGTCAAAATTTTAAACACGACATATGTGTGCATGCTGGGTTTTTTTTTTTAATTTTGTCATCCGCTCCTACTGGCACACAATGGCCTGTTCTTCTGAAAGACAGAATGGGGGTTTTAACGTATGCACAAGTTGACGTTGTTCTGCGTGGGTTCGCACAGGGGGCCTCAGTTTTTAGACTCTTCCAAATGACTTTGACATTCTGTTCAATTTTTTTTTTGTCAAACTGGGAAGAAACTTAGAAAGGGCGAGGCTGGGAATCGAACCCAGAACCTCACTGTTTACTTGTTGGCAAGCGAACATCTTAACCATCCTGCCACCTTCCTTACTTCACTGTTGTTTCCAAATTTTGCTTGTTCTTGAAACATGTATGTGAACCCAGAATTGAAATATTGTATAATATTAATAATCTAAAATCTTTATCATGGTTTGTACTACATTTTTTATCTATTACTTTTCTTAACATAAAGATTTCTATTAAAATGACTGATTTTACTAGAACTGACCTTAAATGTCACCAGGTCAGTTATTTTAACCTGATTTATAAAATCAGTTTCATGTCTTCTTGTTCTCTCTTTTTTTTAAAAGGTAGTTTTTAAAATTACTTCATACTGTTCCTGGTTTGTCATTTATTATACCACCATATGTATAAAACAGTAACTAAAAAGGGATCTTTTTTTTTTTATTAAATCCAAAACATGTCATTTTATTTTATTATTTTATTTTACTAATTTTAGTGAAATTAGTTTGACCAATCTTGATTTTTCTGTATTACTATTATTAGATATATCAAAGCCTGTATGTCTAAATATAATCAAAGGATTGAAATCTTATTACATCTTTCTTATAATTTACAATTTGCATTTTTCTTTTATTTTATTTGATTTTACTTATGATATAAACTCTGTTGTTTATTTAGTTCATTTATCAAGATTCATCTTGTTGGTGTTGCAGGACAAATTCAGCAAATCCTGCAAGAGTACGAGCAAGGTCAACACACGCAGCTAAGCCTCTCCGTCGTTCAGCGTCTACAAGTTCTTCTCCAAGACATCCAGTGGGTTGGGGAGCGGGCAATCGCAGCCGTGAAGGCGGACGACGAAAGCTACTTCAACAAGCTGAGCTACGTCATCGCCCAGCCCTGGAGTCTCTTCAAGCAGCCCAGAAAAGTAGTGCCTCACCTCCGCTGGGATGTCCCTGTCTACAAGGCTGGCGAGACTAGTAAGACTGAACTGACCTAGGAAGTGATGGGAGTAGTAGCTGGTGTCAGAATCTGGCCAAGCCAAAAGCTTTGTCTAGATAGTTTTCATTCTTCGTCGAGTGCTCAGACAGCAGCTATGAGTATTGCGTCTGTCATGTGAGCGAAATACATTGCACTGCCGCTAAGCGACAAACAAGTCAGGCCCAGCGCATCCGACTTTGGCGTGAGATAGAATTGCTATATTTTAAGTCCTGGAACTGGAAAAAAGGCAGGAGAACAGATCTAGAAGGCAGAAAATAGGCCAGAAGGAGATGACAAGAAGAAAAGAAACAATGCAGAAACAAAGAGAAGGATAGAAAAAAAGGGAATTCCTAGTGCTCAGAGAATTTCCAGAAGGTCCCCATGCTGTTTATATACTGACAGGCCCCCAGCATCCCAATGAGGGATTATATACATGTATAGTTGATATGAGGAAAGTGCCAAGGCCTAGATATCAGTATATGCAATGGTGTCAAGCTTTGAATTGAATTGTTATATTGAGATTATCTTCATCCATGACATTGACAAATTCCTTACAGGATACGTAACACCCTATATTCTCCAATACAGGCAAAAAAGCCATCCTTTGAAGTCAGAGTATGGTTGCCCATATGGCTTGGTGCTCGAAAACAGCCATTCATGCTTAAACCTTTCATTCATGATATAGTACAAATGGTTTTACTGTAAGTTCCCATTTACGTGTATAGAGTGAGTTGTTGTCTGGGGATATATTATATAGTACAAATGGTTTTACACTAAGTTCCCATTTCCAATATATATATTCATATATATAGGATCAGTTGTTGTCTGGGATATATTTTAAGGTACAAATGGTTTTACAGTAAGTTCCCATTTCCATGTATAGGATGAGTTGTTGTCTGAGGATATAAAGTATTGTGAGGTGGGGGGGCGGGGGGTTGCTCCTGGGCTATCCCACCCCCCCAGCCTATAGATCCAAGGTTCACCATTGGAGTAGATTTTGTGGATGCAACGTTTTCGCCCACTTGATTGAAGCCACATTCACCTTCCAGGAAGCTGGCTTGTTATAAAAACAAAAACAGAAGAATGAATAGGTTCAGACTGGATTATATATATATATATATATATAATGTATTTATAACTGTTTGTTTGCAGTGAGGCTGGATGAGCAACAGAGTGACAAATGCATGATGGAAATCACCAAGCCGGCCCAAAGCCAGAACCGCTGCAGCCTGAGCCGGGACTGCGGCCTGATCATGACGCAGCGAGGGCTGACCGACTACGGCATCACACACCAGCTGCTGTGGACCGCTCTGGCAGAAAGAGTCAGTGTGCTGGCCTGGTGCCACTGTCTCATTAAGGGACACCAGTTAGTTTGGCGTGGGTTTTTGGGGGGGAGAAGTTGGTTTTGGGGGGTTGTTTTTATGAATGGGTTGTGTTGGCCATTCATGTGAAAAGAAACTCCCTTTTGTTTTCTGCAGGTTGCCTGTGATTTTTTATGGTTTATATATATATATATATATATATATATATATATATATATATATATAATATATATATATATATATATACACACATATATACATATATACACAAAGAAAAGGTTGTAACCTAATTTTATTTTATTTTATTTTGTACCACTCTATGTCACAGCAGATTTTGGTGTGTGAAATTTGGGTTGCTCTCTCCGGGGGGAGTGCATTGCCACTAGTGCTGCGCCTACCCATCATTTTTTTTTCTTTTTCCTGTAAGCAACTGTATTTTTTTCTCTATCTCAGTGGCTTTTTTCTACATAATTTTGCCCGGGACAACTGTCTTATTGCCATGGGTTCTTTTATATGCGCTAAATAATGCTGTGTAACACATGGGACCTCGGTTTATCGTCTCATCTGAAAGACTAGCACCCCAGACCACCACTCATGGTCTAATGGATGGGGGAAAAGTTTTGGGCCCAAACAGGATTCGAACCACCACACACTCCGACCTGGACTTTTTGCTTTCTAGGCAGGTGCGTTACCTCTAGACCATCAGTCCACCGATATGTGCATGTTTCTGCACTCAAGGAAAAATAAAGGAAAGGTTGTTTTTGTCAGCAAAAGAAAAAAACTTGCTTGGCAAACAAGCAGACATGCATGTGTGAGGCATGCTAAACTTATATTTATTAAAAGGAGGGGGGGTTTTAGTAAAAAGAAAAAAGGTAGAAACCTCCCCAAACCCTCTTTTCCTGTTGTAAATGCCCTTCAGGGGATGATTAAAATGTTTTTGACTTGACTTGACTTTTATCCATGTTCAGAAGTACAAGAAGTGATGGGGTTTTTTGATAATTAAAAGAGAGAAAAAGATTTTTTTTTTTAATGATGCTTGCTCTTGCTATGATGCATTCTGCCTGGGGATAATCTTCCTCTTCATTATCATCAGTCCCTGACCCAGATGGCAATAAGGGGATGCCTGTGATGCACTGGTCAACAGCATTCTCCCAGCTGTCTTCTGCTTTTCACAATAGCACTGACATTGTCATGTTGTTACTCTCCCAGATTTTTCCACAGTGTTGTCAACAGACAATAGTACAAGATAGCGCTGTGAGCAGCAAGGTGCTGTAGAAAAGTCATAACGAGCGAAACTTATATGATATGAATGAATGAAGGAATCAATTTATTTGTTAATTGAGATAATAAGGTATTAGTATATAATATCTGCAAATGATTCAAGACACTAGCTCCATTCAGTAAATTTTAGCTGATTGTGTAAATTTGAATCATGCTAGAACTGTTTATTTCAAGCCACAGTGAAAAAATGCTGTTTTTTTGTTTTTTTTGCCATTTTCAGTTTCTCAGTGCAGTGTACTTTTTGTTACCACCAATCTTCCGCTCATTAAAAACAAAAAAACTGTTGTGGGTCTTTTCCTTAGTTATAAATTCTTATTGTTTTTGATGTATTGTTTTTATTGAACAGGCAGGCTGTGGAGAGCAGATGAACACGCTGATGAGGTCCCTGGGGTTCAACTCTACCGATCACATGCAGGAGGAGTTTTGCACCAACAACTACTATGAGATGCTAACCTCTGTCCACATCTTCATGTCGGGCAAAGTGAGCGGCAATTTCCAAGACATGTTCATGGAGCAACGTAAGACTGATGAGAAAGAGTTTGAAAGTGGAAAGTTGTGCCAACAAAAGATTTTGTTGGTTGTGTGTGTGTGGTGGTGGTGTGTGTGTGTGTGTGTGTGTGTGTGTGTGTGTGTGTGTGATAATGAAATATGGGTATTGTATGAATTTGAAGCAGAGAATTTAACATGTGACACTGTGAATAAAAAGAGGCTGATCACTTCCTTCTAAATGAGCTTGATTATCTTTGTACATGTACTTTTTTTGTTTGTTTTGTTCCTCCGCTCAAAGGCTCACCAGTAGTGAATTTTTTTGGGTATGCAACTGTTTTTGCCCACCTTTCAGGTACTGGTAGCCATATTCCATCTTAGGGGAGGATGTCTAAACCCCAGTATGCCTGCGTTTCTTTTAATATATATATTTTTGTCATCTGTTCAAACCGTGCTAATGGCTTGCACTTCTGAAATGCAGAATGTGTTTTAATGTGTATGCAAAATGTGCCGCATGTGTGTGCTCCTTGGGTCTTGATTTATTGTCTCATCCAAAGGACTTTCAGGGGAATAGAGTGTGTGCTGATGTTAACTTTAGGGGGAAAATCTTTTTGACAGGCATTTCAGTGGTGGCTGGAACTCAGGCTCAGTCCCGGGCTGTCAGTTTACAAGGGCAATGCTCTAACCATTAGGCTATCCTGACCCCACCCCCCCTGCCCCCACCCCTTCTCTTTCCCTTCGAAAGTATTTCTTTTTGTGTTCTTTTCCTTTGTTGTGCTTTTTCTCTTCATCATTTGTTTCTTTTGATCGTTTTTCTTGCGGGGGGAGGGGGGGTGCTTTCACTGATATAAAATTCCAAATCCAGCAAACCATTGGTCCCTACAAAAACCTCCTATCAATTGTACAGAAGCGTAAACTTAAATGGTATGGGCATGTCACAAGATCAAAAGGACTTGCAAAAAACAATACTGCAAGACAGGCACCCAAAACAATACTGCAAGGACTGCAAAAACAATACTGCAAGACAGGCACCTAAAACAATACTGCAAGACAGGCACCCAAAACAATTCTGCAAGACAGGCACCCAAAACAATACTGCAAGGATTGCAAAAACAATGCTGCAAGGGAGACCAAGGAAGAGATGGGAGGAGAACATCAGTGAATGGACAGGCCTAGAACATAACAAAATTTTGAGAAAGGCAGAACAGAGTGAGGAATGAAGGGAACTGGTGTCAAGTCTTCAGGGGTGCCCCCACGGTCGCCAGACTAAGGGATAGATAGATAGATAGATAGATAGATAGTGATAGATAGATAGATAGATAGATAGATAGATAGATAGATAGATAGATAGATGATATAGATATTGATTGATTGATTGATTGATTGATTGATTGATTTTGATTCATTGATTGATTGATTGATTGATTGATAGATTGATAGATATAAAATTGACACAAGGAGTTTCATGTAGCTTGTACCTGGGTTTTCTTAGCTGTGTGGGGGGCTTTTTGTGTGCTGATTGTTTTCCTTTTTTGTTGTTGTTTTGCACTTGCTTTCTCTGTGGGTTTAGTCCATTTTTTTCCACCTTTTTTTTCTTCTATGAAGTCTTACATTTATTTTTACTGTATGTGCAGAATTTGTGTGTCCCTCCTTGGGCTTCTTTGAGTTTTTAAAGAAAGACTACCTGAACCAGATCCTCAGCTGGCAGTTGCCGACAGGCTGCTTTGGGGAAAACGTGGAGACTGACCCCGCTGCTCAGAACCATGTCCTGGACGACTTTCCGGCAGACATGGGCGTCAGAGGGTTAGTCAACCGGCTGAACAACCTGTCCAAGATCACCAGCCTGGACCTGCGGAAAAAGGAGGTACAGGAGCAACTGAAAAAGCTGCAGTCCAGCAACGTCCTCCAACACCCGGCCCTGCCGGCAAAGGAGAAGCATCCTCTGTTGAAGCTTCAGGAGCGGCTGCATAGCCTCCAGAGGCTGTCCAGCAATCCCGGGGCCCGTCAGCAGGCTGTGGCTCAGCATCAGGCACCTGGAGGGGAGAGGCTCATTGTCCAGGGTGCACCTCAAGCCATGCAACAGCAGCTGAACCCACAGCATCAGCAGAAGCCTGCTCATGGGGGAATGGCTTATCAGCAAGGCCTCCAGTCGAGGAGCAGGGTCAGGCTTCCTCAGGTGCAGAGCGTCGTTCGTGCAGACGTTGTCAACAAATTCCAAGACGCCCACTTTCCCGCCAATGCTCCTAAAGAGATCCAAAACCCTGCAGGGGCGCCCTACAGGCTTGTGGACAGGGTGAGGCAACAGGACAGACTGCAAGGTAACCTCGAGAGGAGAAGTTCAGATGATCTGAAGGGGAATTTTCCCAGCATGCGTGAACACAATTTCCTGAAAAAACACCCAGGTCACGTTCCTATCAGAAGTCAAGGTGGTGGGTATGACAGTGGCCCAGGATATCAGAACGTGGCACAGAGTGACATAGCCATCAGACAGGTGGAAGCGTTGAGAAATGCCAGGGTAAACAAAGACGCTGTCAAGATGCAGCCCCAGGTCATTCGTATTAGAGCAGAGGGTCCGCGTCCACCTGTTGTGCCAGTGCCTAACCCTGTCCTCAGAGGACTGCCTGCACAGCGAGGGCTGAACGCCTATGAATCTGGTCAAGGCTCGCAGAGAAAACTCCTTGTTGAGAAAGATATGCCTGGTGAGTGTGTCTTTTGCACAGTCTTTGGTTACATGGGGTTTGGGGTTTGGTTGGTTTTTTTTGTTGTAAGTGTGTGTGATAGTTTAATTGAAAAAAGTTGTTTTGTGTGTGTTTCATTTATCACTGTGGTGTGTTTAACTCAGTGGAATTGGTGGTGAAGCTATCTATCTATCTATCTATCTATCTATCTATCTATCTATCTATCTATCTATCTATCTATCTATCTATCTATCTATCTATCTATCTATCTATCTATCTATTAATACATACATATCTATCTATCTATATACATATATATCTATCTATCTATCTATCTATCTATCTATCTATCTATCTATATATATATATATACACACACACACACACACACACACACACACACACACACACACACACACACACACACACATGCACACAAACACACACAGCATTCATGACATTACAAAATGACGTGTCATATGCCTGGCTTTGGCATGTTTCAGATTTTTGTTTAAGACAGCAAATAGCATTCAATCATAGAGAATTAACTGATGCCATTAGACTTTTCTCTTGATGGCAAGTTCTGACCTGTCTCACCTACTGGCATCACTGGGTACCGTGTAAGCTGCCATACTCAGTAATACTGATATGATCTTTCATCTCCATTTGCTCTGGTCTCTGCTGGCCCTGCTGACTTCATGGATTCTCATGCCACAGGATTCAGTGATGTAGCAGATGAGAGAGCTGTCTGCATTGTTTTCTTTTTGCGGTGGTGGAGAGTTATTTCCCTTCACCTGTTATACATAATCTGTAATGGAATTATTAAGTTGGTTTATTTCTTCTTCTAAATTATATTTTTCAAGAAGAGTACCAGCAAAAAAAAATAATACATTGATTTTTCAGTAGATATGAACACTTCTGACTTCAAAAGTGATTCTTGAGGATGAGAATGTGTGTAAAATCAGTTGTATTCTTTTTTGTACTTGTAGATGAGCTGTTAGATGTTTACACCTTCTCAAAGTAAGCATTGAATGTGCCAATACTCTGTTTTTTAGCATTCACTGTCTTTATTTAAAATTCAATACACCAAACATATATCTATGGAAACAGTTCTTTGTAAATATCAAAATGACATAGAATAAGCTTTTCTGAATTGATTTATTATCATAAATATCTGTTTTTATCAATTTAATTCATGTTTGCTGAGTTTTTTAAACACTGGCTAAGAATAGCTCATCATGGAATAATTGTAGTATTAGCTTAGGTGTGACTCCAAAGAGTTAACAGTATAATGAATATAATTGAGAGAGAGAGAGAGAGAGAGAGAGAGAGAGAGAGAGAGAGAGAGAGAGAGAGAGAGAGAGAGATCATATATGCATGTGTATCTTATTGTATTATATTGCATTGCATTGTATTGTATTGTGTTTGTCTGCCGCTTTCAGTCACTGCAGATTTCACTGTTTGAAACTCAGACTGCTTTCCACAGGGAGAGTGCTTTGCCACAAGAGCAGTACCACCCAATCTTTTTTTTTAAGTTTTGTTTAAAAGTTTGTTTTGCTTTCATTAAAAAATGGCTCTTTTCCACAAAATGTTGCTATGCCAGGGACAATTTTCTTGATGCAAATAAATATGTGATGCACACAAGATCTTGGTTTATTGTCTCATCCAAAAGACTAGCACCCAAACCACCATCACGGTCTAATGGATAGGGGAAATTTTCTGGCTTAAACAGGATTGAACTTGTAACATCTCAGTTGCTAAACAGTCATGCTACCTTTAAATCTGTGTGTGTATGTGTATGTATATGTGTGTGTGTGTATGTGCACATGTGCACATGCATACATGTACTTTCATGAGTATTTTTATGCCTGTATGCATGCATTCATAAACTAGATCTCAAGGTGCAGTGGGGGTTTTGTTTTTTGTTTTTTTCCCATTCCTCAGCTTGAGCTCCGAGGTTCACTAATGATGAGATTTTGCACATGTGACAGTTTTTTTCCCACCATAAACATTTTCAACTTCAGGGATGTATGCTGGGTATGTTCATGTTTCCATAACACACTGAATGCTGACATGAATAACAGGATCTTTTACGAGCATATCTGATCTTCTGCATATGTATAAACACTTAGGGAATTAAAGCACTAGCAGATCTGTACTTGAAGTCAACCTGGGAGATAAAAAAAACAAAAAAAACATCTGTCATGCAGTGTTAAACTTGCTTTTAAAAAAGTGGGATAGTTTGTGGGCTCATAGCTTATTGCCGATATTAACGTTGCTTTAGGGATTCAAGAATTGGTTTTAACCCAAGTGTTTCAATCTGTGTATGGTGCCACAGTTTAAATCGGGAAGTTTAAAATTTGATGAGGGTAAAATCCCAAATATGTCCCCTGTTAGTCTGCAGAGCACATTAGATTGGAAAGAGTAGGAGTTGCAGATGTTTGAATGCTGATTCATCAGCTGTGGTGTATTGTATTGGCTCTTGTGTGTGTGTGTGTGTTGCAGGCGGCTGTCTGTCTCACAAGACGGGGGTGGCCTGTGGAGCGCTGGCCCTGTACCTGCGCTACCTGGTCAGCCCCTCCCCCCTCAGCTCCTTCTACACCGACACCCACGCCAGCGTGCTGGGCGACAAAGAACCCTTCAACAACGTCCTGGAGTTCCTGGGCAAAAAGCTGGCCAAAGAAAACGTGGACGACGGTGCAGGAGAGGAAGAGGAGTATGTCGAAGAGAGAGAGGAGGAAGAAGAGGAGGAGGAGGAAGAGGGAGAGGAGAGAAACAAAGAAGAGGACATGTACCCTGACGCTGACCGCATGGCCAAAGAGCAGAAAAAAGTGGTTCACTTCGGCGCCAACGGAAGAAACGCTGCTCTGGGGTCCCAGGACGAAGAGAACAACGACCAGAGGGAGGACAGGAGGGACGTGTACAAGGACGAGAAAGAGGAGGAGGAAGAAGAAGGCCCCGACTACATCAAGCGCATCGAGGAAGACACCAAAGCCGCCAATACCAAAAATGCGGACGACACAGAGTATACGTACTACGAAGACAGCGATAATTCCAAGGGTGTGTTCAAAAAGCACAAAAACCTGGATCAGCCACAAGCACAGCCAAACTTTCACGGTCACAGCGACTCGGCTGCACGAGAACCTTCCATAGAGCTGAACAGTCCCACACTGGGCCAAAGAGACTCGCCCCCAGCCAAAGCCTTGGTCGTGTTACTGAGTGCCATCTCTCTCGCTCTCATTTTTCTCGTGTGCAAGTTCATGAGGAAGCGACGAATTCATTTGAAATATGGCAGCAGGGCTTTTCACCGACTGTGATTTTTTTTTAATTTTTTTTTTTTATAAGAAGGCGAGACGTAGAAATTGAATATTTTATTTATGAAGACAGAGGAATTAGGTATTTTGGGTAATGAAAATGGAGGTGAGTGTTGGAAAGAGAGAAAGGAGTGAACAAAATGTTTCAGTTTTGTGAGTTTGTCACAAAATAATCTTTTTGGGATTTTCTTGAGCATGGATCTGTGATTGATGATTTTGTTTGTTAAGAGCACTTTGTGTGGTTCTATCTTTCTAGTGTATCCTTTATGATGATATTGCTAGAATTAAAAGAGAAGGGACATGTTCTGATTTAGGTATACACAATGTATATCAAATACACACACACACACTTCTTTTTTTTTATTGTTAGTGGTGGTGCATTGTGTTCATTTGTTTATTATGTCTCCATAGTGCATTTTAATGCATTTGGCTTTTCTTTCCATTTTTCTAATCTAAATAAATTAATATGAAGCAATGTAAACTCGGGGGGTGGGGGGGGGGGGGGGGGGGGTTGTTATAGAGAAAATGAAATCATGCTATTTTCAAAGCCTTTGTTTATTATAGTAAAATTTGTGAAACCTGTTGGGGGTGGGGGGTGGAGGAGGGAAGAGGGGGGGGGGGGCTATTTTTTCCTCTTGGACAGTTGACAAGTCTTGAAAGTTTGGGATTTTTTGAAAACCTTTTTCTATTTCTTTGAAGTGTAAGTGTATGTGTGTGTGTAGGGGGGCGGTGGATATATAAAATATATATTTGTGTGTATGTGTGCGCGCATGGGTATGTGTTTAAAAAACTTTTTCTTTTCACTTTCCTACTTGGTTTTTGGTTTGGGTTGTTTTTTTTCATTTTATAGCATATGCTTTTTCATTTCATATTGAATTTAGCTCTTTTCTCTTTTCTTTTTTTCCTCTTTTTTTTTTACCAGTATTTTTTTGGGGGAGGGGATGGGGGTTGACATAGAATAGCTGTCTGTTGCTAGCCTTCTACATATTGTATTTTTCCAAAGTTATTGTATGTATTAGAAGAGGTAAAGAAGAAGCTCACTGAATGTGTTCAGTTTGAATTCCAAAAGAAATTAAGAAATGTATTACTTAGCATTTTTAGCCCAAGGAAGAAGAAAAACCCAGAACAAATGCATTTAAAAGAAGTTGTGTGACATGATATTCACTGTGCGATTAGTTTGTAATTCAAAGCATACGTAGGAAAATACTTTGCTGTGAACATTACCCCCATCATTCAGTGGCCAGGGAAAGCAGGGTAAGTTTGACTGGGGTTGTGCCATTGTTGTGCCATTTTTCCAGGGAACTGATGTTTTATCTTGTGAGTTTTATTCTGCGCACTTAGCTCTTAAATTTCATAAGCAGGGGGTGCGCGTGTGTGTGTGTGTGTGTGTGTGTGTGTGTGTGTGCGTGCGTGTGTGCGTGCGTGCGTGCTCGTGCGTGTGTGTGCGTGTGCGTGTGTGTGGGGCGTGTGTGAGAGAGAGAGGGAGGGGGGGTTGATGCAATTTTTCAATATGACCTCTACTTTAGGAGAGAAAAAAAAGGTAGCTGCTTCTTGTAGAATTTATTCTAAAACATTTCATAACATTTAGGCTTTACAACCAAAAAAAAAAGAGAAAGGGTAATTTTTTTTTTACCATTGATGATAATCATGCTGTGCCAGTGACAGATTTTATTGTTATTCTAGCCAGGTACAAACTTTTGGGCAAATTTTGCTGTAAACAATAGGAATTGGCTATTTGCCCTGCCCTTGCCTTGTACATAACGCAATCAACCTTTATGACGCCGACCTCTCGTGCCTGTGACATTTGGCACAAGATCTTGTTAGGCATGTGAAATGTTAGGATGATCAACTCACAATACTCTTTCTTTCATTTCATACCAATCACTAACAATTTGAAACTCATATGATTAGACATATGATATACCAGCTGAGGACAGGGTTGTGTAATCTAAATTTGCGTGTATGTTTTTTTTTAAAGTTGGTAGCTCTTGGGATTTTTGCCAACGAAAATGGTTGGGCAGTGATAGGGTTGATTGTATTGTGTATAACTAGGGCAGTGAGAGGGTTAATCATAATAGTTATGGTGTATAAGGAAGGCAGTATGAGGGTTAATCATATGGCTGCTTAATTCAAATTTGCATTTTTGTTGAAAATGGCCGGCAGTAGTGCTTTCTGCACAGTAGACTGGCTAACTGTGAAAGGGTTAACCACATGGTGTATAACTAAGGCGGTGAGATGGTTTAACATACTGTGTATAGGTAAGACATTTAGAGGGTAAATCATACAGTGTATAAGTAAGACATTGAGAGGGTTAATCATACAGTGTATAACTAAGGCAGTGAGAGGGTTAATCATACAGTGTATAACTAAAGCAGTGAGAGGGTTAATCATACAGTGTATAACTAAAGCAGTGAGAGGGTTAATCATATGGCGTATAACTTAGGCAGTGAGAGGGTTAATCTTACAGTGTATAACTGAAGTTGTTAACTGTTAACCACATGTTGTACAACAGAAACAGTAAAAAGGTTAATTGTGTTTTAAGTATTTAAAAAGTACACCAATATATGTAGGCTTGTAGACAAGGTAGTATTTTTCAGACTGAAAATGGAAATCAAAACCAAATATCTGTCTTTTACTGGTTAGTTAGTAGTTGTTGTTCACATCAAAAGCATTTTGCTTGCTTTTCACGGCAAATTCTATGTTACGCATGTGTCTGCTGTCTAACATAGTGTCTAAGAACGCATTCCACTGCCTGCTCTTTTTTTGCTGAAATTATTGATCTAGAAGGTTTTGTTGTTTTGCTTGTTGTTTCTTGTAGAAAAAAAAAGCATTTACATGAGTTGAGTATTGTGATGCCAAACAATTTTTGTTGGACTGTTGGGTGATTTTTGTAAAAAGTGTGTGTTTTTGCATGTGTTTGTATTGGCTGTGTGTGTGTGTGTGTGTGTGCGTGCGTGTGTGCGTGCGTGCATGCGTGCGTGCTTGTGTGTGTGCGTGCTTGTGTGTGTTAACGCTCGTATATCAGAAATGATATTCTGTGGACACCCGTTTTTGTTCAGTTTGTATCTTATTTATTCATAGAAGGTACAAGTGTGTATGTACAGTCCAATTGTAACAGTGAACAAAATACTTACATGTGTATTTAAGAGATTACTGTTTTCCTTTTTTTTTTTTTTTTTTGGCTCTTTTGTGGTGGTGTTTTTTTGTTGGGGGGGTTTTCTTTCTGGCCAAGGGAGTGGAGGAGGGGTGTTTTATTTGGAAGGTGGTTGGGTGTTGGGGAGTTGGTTTTTATCTTTTTGGAAGGTGCTTTATGTATTGAACAGCTTCAAGTATTTTTCAAAGGTAAATAAAGATAATGTTGGTTCATACTGACTTTTAAAAGAGGCTCTTGCCCCAATTCTTTTTTTCTAGTAAACAGTGTGCAATAATACTTGACGAATCATCTGTTGATGTGGATGAATGTAGATTGCAGTTTGTACTCTGTTTGTGTTTTGTGTGTGTTGTATATATATATATATATATATATATATATAATATATATACATACATACACATATACATGTGAGAAGATTGAATATGGTTCAAGAACATTTTTGATTATGCTCAGGCATTTTTTTATCCTTTTTTTTATCATTAAAGAACAGTGTGATCGATCTTTTTTTTTTTTTTTTTTTAAATCACATACCTGTATCATTTCATGTGGTCTGTGTGTCATTTCAGTTCATTTTGGAAGAAGATTTCTTGTGAGTGCAAGTTGTTTTCGTTGAGTTTGTAACATCCTAACATTTTCATAATATTGTAATAGCGTTGACAGAGTGTGGCACTCTGTATGCTGTAACCACAGCGAGGAGGGTGAGGTGAAATGGTCAGTTTTCGGTTTTCTCAAGCACATGTCTGCGTGCAAGGTTATCCCACACAGGTCTCCTATGGGGATGCAGGATGGCTCTTTTAGTATTGTCATCTGTTTTAGATGTTTGTGTGTTTTCGAGGAAATGGGAGGGGTAGGGTAGTTTTTAATGAGCCTGTGTGTTCTTTCAGGTCTTTGTAATCCTTAGGTTGACTTTTTTTTTTTTTTTTTTTAAATCTTTTGGGTGGATTTTTGCTTTTTGTTTTGTTTTGTTTTGGGGGGGGGGGGGGGGGGGGGGTGTTGAGGAGAAGGGGGTGAAGTTGATTTTTGCTTTTGTGTGAGTATGTGTTCAATTTGAATATGTGTGTGTGTCTTTGATTTTACGTCTGTACACTTAAAGTGATATTAGACGAGGGAAGCATCGGAGGGGGGGAGGGGGGGGGGGGGGGGGCAATAAGGAGATGAGGGTTTAAGGACAAAAAAAAAATGTGTTGGTAATTATGTGCATAAAAAGACTTATTACAAAACTATATAACTAGGATGTTGCAAAACATGGCATAAGAAACGCAAATAATAAGAAAAACATCGAACAATAGAAAACTTTAAAATCTAAAACTGTAAGATGAACAATTGCAAACTACTTGTAAAGGCTGCCATGAATAGAACAAAAAGTACATTGCCACAGTAGGGTGTTATAATTTCACAGTCATATTCAATTTGAATATGATTTCTTTTATTGGACGCCTACTATTGTTGAATTCAATCAGTGTAGTTAACAGACGTAATCCTCATGCTATGTAAAATACATAGATTTGCTTTAAAAGACTTAAGTATAAAACTTAATCTTCATGCTATGTAAAATACATAGATTTGCTTTAAAAGACTTATGTATAGCATTTTTGCCCCCCCCCCCCTCCTCCCCACTGTTGCATGATTTGTCATTTGATCTGTTTTATTCTGATAACAATATCATGGACAATAATATGTGGAGCACAGAGTGTACATTGTGCAGTGTTATTTGCCAGTATGGTCATTGCATGTGTTTTTAACTGACTTTAGCTTTCTTTAATGCTGTTTTAAAATCAAAATCTAATGTACTTATCAAATGTCATTGGCTGTGTTATTTTGCAAAGTTAACAGAGTATATTTGATGTGGCTGGTTTGTGCTGAATGTGGTAGCAAAATTATATAGCTTTAGCGAGGAGCTCAACTGTCTTCATCTTCTCGTTCTTCCCGTAACCTCTTGAGGAGAAAAGACAAAAAACAAAAAATTCTTAAGGAGTCATGTGGGAAGTAGCATTGAAGAACTTTTCAACAGATTCCAGCACTTATTTTTGTTGTGTGCCAAATCCTGGGTCTCTGTGATAGGTGGAAGTATAATTATACAGTCAGCAAGATCAAAGCATGTAGAATGCAGAACAAAACCAAATCAAATCAAAGTTTTGTTTCTTTTTTCAATTTTTCAGGGATTTCTGTTTTACTGCATTTTTTGTCATATAATATTATATACCATGCATTCTCCTTCTTCTGACATTAACCCCAAGCTGCTCAGGGTTGCTAGTGGTACTGTTTCTCCTCCACTCACATCCCCCCCCCCTCCCCCCACATTTCTTGGTAGGACACTGCACTCTCTGTCTCTCTCTGTCTGTCTGTCTGCTGTCTGTCTGTCTCTCTCTCTCTCTCTTCTCTCTCTCTCTCTCTCTCTCTCTCTCTCTCTCTCTCTCTCTCTCTCTCTCTCTGCCTCCTCTCTGTCTCTCATAATTACCTTCCTCCACTCCAGATGATGCTTGGTCCTCTTCTCCTTCTTGTTCCAACTCTCATGTTCATCACTTTCTTGCTGACCTACTGGTCATTCTTTATTTATTTATTTTATTCCACTTTATGTCACAGCAAAGTTTTCTGCGTGAAATTTGGGCTGCTGTCCCCAGGCTGAGCAGTTATTTATTTTATACCAATTATGTCACGGCAGAGTTTTCTGCATGAAATTCAGGCTGCTGTCCCCCGGGTGAGCGGGTCACCACAAGTGCAGAGCCACCCTTTTTTTTTTTCATGTCTGCAACTGTATTTGTTTCCCTATTAGAGTTTCTTTTTTCTGCAGAATTTTGCCAGGGACAACCCTCTTGTTGCCATGGGTTTTTACGTGTGCTGAATTATAATGTGTAACTCATGGACCTCAGTTTATTGTCTCATCTGAAAGACTAGCTCCCAGACCACCATTCATGGTCTAATGGATGGGGGGAAAGTTTTGGGCCCAAACGGGATTCGAACCACCACACACTCAGACCTGTACTTTTTGCTTTGAGACAGGCATGTATGTTACCTCTAGACCACTGATCCATCAAACATGTTCAAACTATTGTAGCCATCCATCTGGTAGTTTACCCACCAAGGTTTTCTACTCTCATGCCTGTCATATGATTAACAGTGGTAGAGAAAGAAATCAGCTCTATTTTGTTTATGAAATCCATATCCAAACAATACAGGGATGAAAGCGTAGAGTGTTTTTCTTTCTTTCTGCTTCTCCCCCTCCCCCCCCCCCCCCCCCCCCCTTTGTTTTTGATTGTGTATATCAAGTTACTGAATTATTTTGATGAGTGTGTGCATTTTCATGTGAACCAAAACTAAAGGGTGAATGTCAAATATTTTTGTGAGCATATATTTGCCCAGGATGGATTTTTGTGATGTTTGAGGTAATTGTGTGTGATGGTTTTGGTTAGTGTGACTGTTTGTTCACTTTGGTTGTTTTATAGTCTTCAAAGATTTTTACCAACATTTGAATTTTTTTGTATGAAATATGTTGGGTAACCAATCACCGTGTTCATATGATTACGAATGTCATCACCAGTGGAATCACTTTTGTACACAAACATTTTTTTGTGTATGCGTGCATTTGTTTTTGAGCCAGCACTTATTTCATGTTTAATCAGTTTATCTTATATTGCAATCAAAAAGACTGGGTCACGCAACAATCGTTTGTGTTATTTATTTATTCATGTGCAAATGATTGTGTGTCATTGAACGTGCCCCTCTCTGTTGTACTAAAAGTTGCGGGTTCGATCCCAGCTTTCGGCTATGGCGTTGTGCCCTTGGAAAAGGCACTTTACGGCTATTTTCTCACCCCACCCAGGTGTAAAAGGGGTACCAACCTTGTGTTGTGGGTTAACCCTGAGATAGACTGGCGTCCTATCCAGGGGGAGTCTATGACTCTCAGTCGCTTAACACCACAGAAACTGGGATAAGCACGGCCTGATGAGCCTTAGGCTCGGACAGACTTTAACTTTTTAACTCTCTGTTGTCACTTTTTCCTTTCTTGTTTTGTGTCGCAGGAAAAATTGTATATGACAAAATGTCGAATCTCTGTTTCCATTTCACTCTCTTGCTGTCGGTCTCTGTGTATACATGTCTGTGTATCCATTTCTATCTCCCCCGTGTCTCTTTCTTTTTGTCTGCTCTCTGTCTTTGTCTCTTTCTCGTCTTTGTTTCTCTGCTTTTTGCCTCTCACTGCTTCTCCGTCTTTCTGTCCCTCTCTCTTTTGGATTCCACCAACTGGCCAGATCTGTGGTCTAATGGTAAGCACTTATCTCAGATTGAGAGTTTAATTCCCACCTGAACCCAGGTGGGTTTTTTTCCTTACTATTCGATCATGAATGATGATTTGTCCGAGTCTTTGAACAAGATATTTTTTTTTCATTCCTCAGCTAGAGCTCTGAAGTTCACGAATGGTAATATTTTTGCATATGCAACCGCTTTTGCCCACCATTAAGGAAGCCACATTCCAGTTTCAGGAATGATGTTGAAGCACAACACCAGTGTACAAGCATTTTTTTTCATTTTGTCATCCATTCCTACCAGTACACAATAACCAATGGATGGATGAGGTGATAAACCATAGTCCTGTGTGGAACGCATATTTGGTGCAGGTGAAAGAAATCACAGCAAAAAACCAAACCAAACCAAAAAACCCCAAATAAAAAACCCAGAGTTGTTTATGGCAAAATGCTATAGAAAAAAGTCACCCTCGTAGGGAAGCAAATCTTAAACGATGTCTATTCCAGTAAAGGACTTGAAGAGACTTTGGCTTCACTCTTTGGTGTGTCTTTGGGGTACTGCACTGCAGTGAATTGTTCATGTTCCGGAAGGGCCCCACAGCAGCCTGACATAGATCAGCTCCCCATGGACTGACTACTTAACTTCTGACAGAAGATGTGAAATGAGGAGCCTGGGTATATGGCTGAGGTAGAGAGATAGGAATGAGTGGTGTAGTAGAAACAGTGTGACAAGAATGTCAGAGAACATGCATGAGGCAGCAAAAAATTAATACATTAATTTTTTTTTTCACCCTCCTTGGCTAGAATTCTGAGGTTCTCTAATTGGTCAAGTCAAGTCAAACTGATCTTTTTTTAGGGTAAAAGATTAAGTTTACACAATTTTTTTTTTTCGTCCTTCCCTCACAACAACAAAAATCAAGAAAACTTTGCATGTAAAACTTGTGAGATTTTGTGTATGGATCATTTACCCACCATTATCTCTCGGGCCTGGTTGACGCCGGGATATATTATGACAGTAAGCGTAGAGAACAACCCTGTCAAGAAGTCTCAAAGCGGATGCACTTCCACAGCAGCATCATTACATCATCCTCATCCTCATTGATCATCATGCAATAATAAATCCCCTTTGGGGATGATGTCTAAACACAAAACCAGTGTACATTCGGGTTGTTTTAGTTTTGGTTTTTGGTGGGAGGGGTTTCTGTCTTCCTTTCCTACCGGCAGTGGCCTACTCTACCAAAAAGTGAAACCAGTTTTAACAGAACTTCGGTTTATAGTCTCATTCAAAGGACTTACAGGAGAGTGGAGATGGCACTGATGTTCACTCCAAGGGGAAAATACCCTCAAACAGGTGCCCCAGTGGTGGCTCAAACTCGGGCTGCAAGATCACTAGTGAAACGCTCTAACCATTAGGCTACTCCGTCCCCCAAATAAATGAATGATATTTTATTTACTGAAAGCGTGTTGTGGAAAGTTAAACCTGCCAGAAACCATCCCTCTTTTGGGTATAATGCCCATTGGACCATGACAGAAACCATCCCTCTTTTGGCTGTTCCATTGACAGCAGAAACCATCCCTCCTTTGGCTGATCCATTGACAGCAGAAACCATCCCTCCTTTGGCTGATCCATTGACAGCAGAAACCATCCCTCCTTTGGCTGATCCATTGACAGCAGAAACCATCCCTCCTTTGGCTGATCCATTGACAGCAGAAACCATCCCTCCTTTGGCTAATCCAATGATGGCAAAAACCACCCCTCTTTTAACTGATCCATAGCAGAAACTATTCCTCTTGGCTAGTCCATAACAGAAACTATCTCTCTGTTAGCTAATCCACAGACAGCAGAAACCATCCTTCTTTTAGCTAATCCATAGACAGCAGAAACCATCCCTCCTTTGGCTAATCCAATGATGGCAAAAACCACCCCTCTAATGGCGAATCCATAGTAGAAACCATCCCTCTTTTGGCTAATCCATAGTGGAAACCATCTCTCTTTTTGGCTAATCCATTGACAGCAGAAAATATCCCTCTTTTGGCTAATCCATTTGACAGCAGAAACTATCTCTCTTTTGGCTAATCCATAGCAAAAACATCCCTCTTCTTTTCAATCCATTGCAGAAACCATCCTTCTTTTGGCTAATCCATAGAAGAAACCATCCCTCGTTTGGCTATTCTATAGCAGAAACCAACCTTCTTTTGGCTAATCTATAGCAGAAACCAACATTCTTTTGGCTAATCCATAGAAAAAAACATCCACCTTTTGGTTAATCCAATGACAGCAAAAGCCATCCTTCTTTTGGCTAACCCATAGTAAAACCATCCACCTTTTGGTTAATCCAATGACAGCAGAAACCATCACTTCCTTTGGCTAATCTAATGATGGCAAAAACCACTCCTCTAATGGCGAATCCATAGCAGAAACCACCCCTCTTTTGGCTGATCCATAGTAGAAACCACCCCTCTTTTGGCTAATCCAATGACCACCATCTACAAACAAACCCAAATAAACAAAGGCAAAAACCTCTTTGATCCAGGCCCAAAGCTTTGTCAGTTATCGATGTTAGGGGTAAATAAGAAGACCTGCAACTGAAAAGTTGTTGTGCGGAGACGCTGTGGTTGAGATGGTCGTCAGCCATGACAAGCTTTCAGCATAGCGATGTGTACTCTGAAGTCAGAGCATGGCTGTCCACATGCTCCAGCTACTTGAACTGAGTCACACACGCAAACGTTGTGTGTGTGTGTGTGTGTGTGTGTGTGTGTGTGTGTGTGTGTGTGTGTGTGTGTGTGTGTTGTGTGTGTGTATGTGTGTGTGGTGCGCGCGCGCTGCCTGTTGTGTGGCCTGTGTGTGTGTGTGTGTGTGTGTGGTGTGTGTGTTGTGTGTGTGTGTGTGTGTGTGTAGTGTGTGTGTGTGTGTGTGTGTGTGTGTGTGTGTGTGTGGTGTGTATGTGTGTGTGTGTGCGCGCGCGCGCCTGTGTGTGCCTGTGTGTGTGTGTGTGTGTGTGTGTGTGTGTGTGTGTGTGTGTGTGTGTGTGTGTGTGTGTGTGTGTGTGTGATATTCAGTTACCCTCTAATCTGGGAGGGGGTGGGGGGACACCCTTCACTGACAAGTAAAGCAAAAGTTCAACAGAACTTTTCTTTTCTTCCTTATTTCGAGGATAATAGAGTAAGCATTCGTGTGCTTTTTTTTTTTTTTACATCCAGTCCCCGTGTTGATCCAGTGTGTACTTTTGGTTACACAGGAGGGATGAGTGCAACAGAGTACATATTGTGGGTGACCTCTAGGGTGTCAAGCTGGCGAACGAGCAACACAACAAACCACGACAAAAACTTGTCTCTAAAAGCAAAAAAAATATATATATATCAAACCCCCCCCCCCCCCCCCCCCCCCAAAAGTAATAGTAACCCCTTCCCCCACAAAAACCACCATCATCAACAACAAAGTGCAACCTGAGAAGAGAGAGAGAGAGAGAGAGAGAAGAGAGAGAGAGAGAGAGAGAGAGAGAGAGAGAGAGAGAGAGAGAGAGAGAGAGAGAGAGCGTGTGTGTGTGTGTGTGTGTGTGTGTGTGTGTGTGTGTGTGTGTGCCGCCCTCTTTTTAACCAGTACATTTCACAAGCTAGAGGAAGAAGGAAAGTTATTATCATTTACTCATTTGATGTGTGTGTGTGTGTGTGTGCGTGCATGCGTGTGTCCGTGATTCAGTTACTGTCTTAACTGGGAGGGGGGACACCCCTCCCTAACATACAAAGCAAAAGTTCAACAAAACTTTGAAATGAACATTTAAAAGGTTTAAACAGCATCAAGTAATTATAAACACCTTTTTTTCATATCAATTCTTGAGAGAGAGAGAGAGAGAGAGAGAGAGAGAGAGAGAGAGAGAGAGAGAGAGAGAGAGAGAGAGAGAGAGAGAGAGAGAGAGAGAGAGAGAGAGAGAGAGAGAGAGAAACACTCTGCATTGTAAGAGAAAATGATTTTTTTTTCTGGGTTGTTGTTGTCTTGTTGCTTTGGGGTTTCTTGGGGTTTTTTGTTGTTTTGTTTTTTAATTTTACATTCAATGAAATAGCAGGAGTTTAAAATCCACTTTCTCTCCAAATCAGCAGTATGATATTCTTCGCGAATTTGGTTTTGAAGAAAATAAGTTTGAGCAGAAATCTATGAACCTTCGGGGAATTTCGTCTTCATATCAGAATGCTGTCATCTATGTCATTTCGGAATATATTCCTGGTTTCATGACTTTTTAGTTTTTCTTTGTATTTACTCTAGGGAGTTCTGTTCTTTGATTTTGGTTAGATATAAATTCAGTGAGTGTTTTTAAAAGTGTTCTGATTTTAGATCTAGGGTTTTTCTTTAAACATATTGACATAAAACACATGAAACTAGAGCCATAACTGCCTTAGGTATTTATTTGTTTGGTGATGTTCTTCTTGGTGATGGGTTTATTATGTTTTGTTTTTGGTTTGGTGGCGTTTTGTTTTGTTGGTGTTGGGTTTTTTTGTTTTGTTTTTTTGCGGTTGTCTTTTTATTCATAGTTTTGTTGTTGATTTTGTTATTTATTTTTTTGTTGGTGGTGTTGTTTTGTTTTGTTGTTGTTTGTTTGTTGGGGATTTTTTTAGGAAGGGGGGGGGGGGCTTCATCCTCGATGGTGTGCCTGCCCTGCTCTTGCCACGTGTTCATTCCAATTTTCCCACCAAAGCCATGCCTAAGCTGGTCACGTCACATCATCAGGGTTCCGAAGTCCATGGGAAAATTATCAGTGTTACGCTGCTGTAGGGCCCTGCACTGCTGCTGGACTACTTTTGAATTTAGTGGTAATTGGTCTAAGCCAATAATAATGCGCAGGATACGACCTGCTAAGCCCTCTACTTGACGACTGTAATAACTTCGTTCCTAGGCCACAGTAAGTGGAACGCCCACCAGGGTGGTGACCATCACAATGCCCCCCCCCCCCCCTCCCCCCCAACCTTCTCTCATTAATCTCCAGCCTCGGGGCTTTGCCACTAACTCACTGCAGACACAAAGTGAGGTCACCATGAGACCAGAGCATCTGGGTGCCACCGAATCAAAGGCAAACTGAGATCATCACCATTGGTGCCACCGAATCAAAACGGCAGACCACCAACATCCTACATTGCCAGCATCACTGAGATCAGTGGTCTGGGAGGGCTGCAGGAGATCGCAGAGCCCAGCAGAGACACAGAACGTTGGCGAACCCTGATGGCATTATATAGAGCTCCTACCGACAATGGCGGCGATGGAGTCAGTTGAGTTGAGTGTCTATCATCTCTCTCGCTTATTTTCTGCCTTTCCAATCCGCTTGTCTATCTTTTTCCACCCAAACCTGTCAAAAATTCTTGTTTCCCAGAAGTCAGAATGCGGCTACTTTAATGGTAAAATCTCACCATTGGTAAACCTCGGAGTTTCAGCTGAGTAACAACCCCCCCCCCCCCCCCCCCCCCCCCCAATAATTCATCACATATAACTGCGTATTTTTAAAAAAAATTGTGTCACATTTCCTAAAACCAAACATAGTTCTGAATAGTAATTATGCAAAAACGAATCACATGGTTTTGTTGTATGCCATTACACATTCATGTTCTTGAATGAAAATACTCTTTTGAATATTTTTAGCCCTAGAGTTTGTTTTGTTTTTGTGTGTTTTTTTGCGGGGTTTTATTTATTTTATTTTTTTTTTGGGGGGGGGGGGGGGGGGGGGAGGTTATTTCCTTAGCTTCAAGGTTTCCTTGCATGGCTTTTCCTTATCGCAGTTGTCTGCATTCCACTCGGGATTTATTGCCTAGTTGCTACTTAATCCCTTTTCCTCACTGCTTTTTCCGCTATAGGACTTTTTCTTCCCTGTCTGACACCACTAACAGTGAACAGGACGTTCAATGCAAAGGCGAACGGATGACCGTGCGCGTGCACACACACACCACACACACACACACACACACACACACACACACACACACAAAGATACGAACACATACGCGCGCGCGCACACACACACACACACAGATAGGCACACACACGCGCGTGCGAGCACACACACAGATAGGCACACGCGCGCGCGCGCACACACACACACACCACAGTGACCATTAGGGTAATTGCATTCCGATGACATCTTTCTTTATTACATTATATTAAAAGTCCTGCAGAGTTATGCGATTTAGGGACTGGATCAACCAACCACCTCTACCATGTTGCTCTCTCGCTCTCTCTGTTGTGTTGTGTTTGTTGTTGTGTTGTGTTGTGTTGTGTGTGTTGGTTTGTTGTGTTGTTTGTGTTGTTTTGTGTGGTGTGTGTGTGTGTGTGTGTGTGTGTGTGTGTGTGTGTGGTGTGTGAAGTGTCGACTGGTGTGAAGTATATCTCTAGTTCTCTGAATCTTTTCCCTTCCAAATATCCGTTAAATTTAACTCTCACATCATGTTTTCAACTGTCTCTTTTGCTTTAGGTTTATGCTCATGTTTATATCAGTGGTTTATGTTTACGATTAAAACAGTCAATAATCATTGGGGTCAAACGCCAGATTAAAATTTCTCACCACTATTACATTGCTATGTTTAATTTGTCAGACCTACCTTCTTATCATAGAAGATTAGATCATCTTCATTAGAACTAACTTATGTTTATCATGCCAGAGAGAGGAGATGGACAGACACCATCCTCAATACACTGGCCCCAAGAGAAGACGAGGTCTTCTTTGTTGTTTGTTTTTTAAAGGTTTACTTTGTTGCCCAATGACCCCACAGGTTATAAAACAAGGGGTTTTTTGTTTATTTTTGTATGGTTTGTTTTTTGGCATATTCACCAATTGCATTTCTTTTTCCACGAAAAAAAAACCCAAAGACGCAGTTCTCTCTCTCCCTTTCTTATCATCTTTAAACACATCAGTGTACATGGGATTCTCAAAATTAATCGTTATCCATTCCTACCCACATGCAGTAGCTTTCTCTTCTGAAAGGTGGAAGAGGTCTTAGCATTTGCACGTGATATTCTTCTGTTGTAATTTAGACGTTTATCTTACACGTGAAGGTGGGTTCTCTTATTCTATTCTTTTATTTCTTCCGAGGGTTTCTTATGAGGGTTTTAATTTTTATTTTTAATAGATTATCATACATAAGAAAGTGGGTTTTTTTGCAAGCTGTATTTTAGATGGTTTACAGAATTTTACTTGCGAAGGTGGGTTTATTATAATAGCTGTAGTTCAGATTGTTTATTTTACATGTGGAGGCCCATTTATTTTGAGGTGTATTTTAGATGGTTTATTACGAGTTGTAATCTAGACTTTTTTGTTTCATCTACATGTTGAGGTCGGTTATAGGCCTAATCATTTTAATTGTGTCGTATAGTTTAGTGTGCATGTGGAGGTGGGTTATTATGAGAAATGTATTGCATGTGAACGTGGGTTTATTACGAGTTGCACTTTAGATGGTTTATTTTACATGTGAAGGTGGTGTATTTAGATTTGAATTTCAGATGTTTATTTTACAGGTTTATTGTGAGAGGTAGGTTTATTACGATATTGTTTATTTCACAGGTGAATGTGGGTTATTAAAATTGTGTTCTTTTACAGGTGAAGGTTATACAAGATTTATTTTACATTAAATACGTTACTCGTGGATAGAGGTTTATCATTAGAGTTGTTTTGTTGATTTGAGATTGATTTCACATGTGAAAGGGGTTCTCTTTTCTTCTGATGG
This sequence comes from Stramonita haemastoma, assembly GCA_030674155.1. NCBI lineage: Eukaryota > Metazoa > Mollusca > Gastropoda > Neogastropoda > Muricidae > Stramonita > Stramonita haemastoma. The sequence goes on along the minus strand of CM060324.1, from coordinate 26,751,351 downwards.
TTTATTACTAGAGTTGTGGTTTAGATTGTTCTTCTGGGGGTTTATTACGAGATGCGTTTTTAGATTATTTTACATGCTAAGGTGGGTTGATTATAAGAGCTGTATTTTAGATGGTTTATCTTACATGTGGAGGTGGGTTTAGTTGGAGAGTTGTATTTTAGATGGTTTATTTTACATTGAGGTGGGTTTATTACGAGGTGTATTTAAGATTGCTTATTTTACCTGTGGTGAGCCAATTACAAGTTGCATTTTAGGTGCGTTTCTTTTAAACATGTGGGTTATTATTTGAATTGTCATTTAGTTCAGTTGATATGTGGAGGTGGATTATCAATTGTATTTCAGATGGTCTGTTTTACATGTTAAGGAGGGTTATTAGAGAGGGTTTATTTTACGTGGAGATGAGTTTATTATAGTTGTATCTCAGATGGTTTATTTTAAATGTTGAGGTGGGTTTAATAAGAGTTCTGTTTTGGTTTGTTTTACACGTGAAGGTGGGTTTAATAAGAGTTGTATTTTGGTTTATTTTACATGGGGAGGCGGCTTTATTATTTGAGTTGTATTTTACAGTTTTTTGCACATGCGGAGATGGGGGGAGTTTTACGAGATGTATTCTAGATTTATTATTTTACAAGTGGATGTGGGTTTATGACTTTTACCAAGAGTTGCATTTTAGATGTTTATTTTACATGTACAGGTGGGTTCCCTTAAGTCACCCCCCCCCCCCCCCCCCCCCAAGGGTTTTCTTTAAGAGTTATAATTTAGATCGTTTTACATATGAAGTCGGTTTATAATGAGAGGGTTATTAATCAGTTGTATTTTAGACAGTTTTACATTATGGGAATTGCACTTTAGTTTATTTTACATGTGATGGTGGTTTATTATGAGGTACATTTCGAGTTGTATTTTAGACAATTTTATGTGGAAGTGGTTTTAATACAAGTCGTATTTTTAGATGGTTTTACATGTGAAAGCAGGTTTATTATGCGAGTTGTATTTAGTTTATTTTGTACGTGGCAAGAGGGGGGGGGGGGGGTTATTATGATGACACGTACTGGGTTTGAATCTCAGAAGCATCTGATGAATAGGCCTAAAGTGTGCTTGTACTTATAGGCGGCTTTACACGATAGCTTGTGATTCGAATCTTATTAGCATCTGGTGAATAAGGGTGGAATTTTTCAGGATATCCCAGGTCATTTCAAGTGCATACCTGCCGAACCTAGATTCCCTTCATGTATATGCATGATCAAGAGATCAAATAATGCATATTCTAGAAATTCATATTGGTGTTCAATGGGCTATGGAAACATTAACATACCCAGCATACATCCCCAGAGTAGCTACCTTCACGGTGGGCAAAACAGTTGCATACACAAAATCTCACTGTGAATCTCAGACCTCTTGCCAAGGAAGAAAAAGATTTGTCACGCAAAGTTGTGCGTTTTATTACGAGTTGTACAATGGCTGGCTTTATTTTTACACATGTTGAGTTTATCATAATGATTGTATTTGAACTAGCTTCTCTCTCTCAAAGAGTGGATTTACTACTGCATTATTTCTGACAAAAGAGAAGTCGATGAACCCTAGCAGGATTGTGTGGAGCCCCTACCCACCACAATGGCAATGTTACATATGGAGGTTGGTTTATTATTTATTTATTTTTAAATGCCTTTCTTTCACATGTGAAAGTGGGTTTATTATGCCCTTTCCGGGACTAGTTTACATGCGATTTTATTCAGTGTTTTTTTTAATGAGTTAATTTGATGCAATTGTGGTTGATTTTGTGGCTCGTTTTAGCTGGGTTTATTTTATGCCACTGGTTTATGACGGTTGCAAGTTTGATGGCTTTATTTCATAAGGCTGTGTTATCATGAGGGTTGTATTTTAGATGGCCTTTTGCAAGTGGTTATACGATCGTTTTTTTGTTTTTTTTTTAAGGGTTACAAACGGGATTATTTCACGTGGCTGTGTGGTTTATTACAATGCTTGTATTTCATTTAAGATGACTATTTCACATGGCTGTATAAGTCTGTTATGAGAAGTGGCTTTATTTCATGAGTAGATGTGCTGTTTATTATCAGGGTTGTATTTTTAAGTGATTTTTATTTCCCATATGGTTGTTCAGTTTATCACAAGGGCTGTATTTTAACTGGCCTTATTTCACACGCAGAGGTAGATTTACTTTGAGGGCTGTATTTTATCTGGCTTTATTACAGGGAGGTAGGTTTATGGCAATAACTATTTTCTTAGTACAAAGAGAGGAGAAGAGTTGAAGCTGTGTTTTACGATGAGGTTATTTTAGTTCAATCCAATCATGTTATCTAAAGCTTCACTGACCACACAGGCCATTATTGGACTGTCATCTCATTGAATTTTAAATCTCAGAGTAATTGTTTTAGTTCAGTCAAGGCAAATGAGTTGCTGAATATACTTAATATGACATGCAGATCAAAGCATCCCCACTCGCACATATTCTCACAAACACACAAATAAAAGGTCAGGAACACATGCATGAACCCCCTCCCCCTCCACAAAACTGGAAATAAAAACATTTTACAACCATTTTTTAAAACAAGGTTGGGGGTGGGGGGTATTTTTGTAATGGGGTTGCATTAAAGATGTCTTTATTCAAACTGCTGCAAGAGGGATGGGACGGGGGGTGGTGATGGTGGTTGTCATTTTGTAATCTTTATTTAACAAGTGGAAAGTGAAGGAGTGGTATTTCCTGATACATCATTTTTGATGGCTTTATATCAGCTACAAGGGGAGGGGTTTGGGGGGGGGGGGGGGGGGGAGTGTGCAAGGGTTGTAGTGAACTTAGAATTTAAGACGATTTTCAGCAACTAGGGGGAGGGAGGGGGAGGGAGGTGGAGGAGGCTGATAAGAGCAATATATTACTGCAGTTGGCATTATTTCATAACTTAGATTTGGGGAGGGGGGGGGGGGGGGGAGTGTTTGGAGAGAGAGTGGAAATGCAGTCGAATATTTGGATGGCTTTACTTTAGTAATTACAGCTGAAGGACAGTATAGTGATGGTTTGATAGTGTACTAGTTTGGATGGCTTATTTCAGAATTGGAAGAGGTAGAGAAGTAAATGATGGCTATTATGGACGCTTTTAATTCAGCAGGAAAATGATAGAAGGGGGTGTGAAAATTGGGGAAAGGGCATCGACTGTGGTTGCATAACTGCCAGTCGTCAGATTATTTCTTTGAACACACTGTCATCAGACAAGGGCAGTAAGCTTACATACCCCTCATTGAAACTTAGGCCATTAGCCTCATACCCAAGACTGAAATTGAAATCATCCAAACTACAAATTGACTAGTTTTATTCTCCCCCCCCCCATGTGAAAATTAAGACCACCCAAAATACTATTTCAGATCATTTTCACCCCCCCCCCCCCCCCCCTCAAACCAATTTTTATGATGACTTGCTGGGCGCTCTGTTGTAGCACCTCCCCATGTGGGTGTGATACTACTGTCTACTGTTGCTGCCTCTTTCATCATGGTCACCACCTGCACACAGTATCATCATGGTACACATCAGTTACCACATCGCACAGTATCACGTGTACACATCAGTTACCACATCATGCACAATGTGGAGGTTTGAAAGGGGGGGGGGTAGCCTAGTGGTTTGAACAACGTGCTCATGGTCTAATGATGTCAGTCTGAGGAACCGACAGGTCTATCCACATTGAGGCTTTTCTTCTTTTTTTTAAATGATATTTTATTTCAAAAATACGTTTACCTATAAAATTACAATTTTGACAACCACAACCCCCCCCCCCCCCAAAAAAAAAAAAAAAAGTGGGGGAGGGGGAGGGGAAGAAAAGTGAAGTCACACTAAACGGTATGAGGATGCAAGGCTTTTACACCAATTACTTCCCTTCTCCATATTTCATCTCAAGTTTTTTAGTGCAAGGCGAAAGTGGAGCTCTAACTGAACGGAATAATGACATCAAATTTTGACGTCAGTTGGAATATCACAGCAGAAAATGAATCAATATTTTTTGGAGAGATCTTGAACTTCAGCATAGACACCAGCAAAATTCTTATTTTTTGGAAAAGTATAAGCAAACAGTAACATTAATTCACTGGCAGGCCTGTAACTGAAGCTGACCTGGGTATAAAAATTACAACAAACTGTAATTTACCAGACACCACCAAGATTCAAACACAATGAGATTATTGCATCGGCAGGTCTGCACTTGAAGTTGACCTGGGTGACTGTAAAAATCACAACCCTTAATTTACCAAACACTGCCAAGATTTGAACCCATGACTTCGTGGGATTGAAGTAAAACGGTCTTATCCACTTGGTTATAGTGTCCATCTGCTAAGTATTTAACATTTGTCACAACCTAGTGGAGATCATGTCATTCTTACGACAAGGTTCATAAATACAGGATATAAACATAATGTAAAATAATATCAACTAAACAAATATGATTATCCTGCACATAGTTTTTCTCATGTTTATCATGACATTTAAATGCACTTTTCAGATAGGGGAAAAAAAAATCAGAGTTGTTATTTGTCTCATGCATCTTCTTTATCAGATTCTTTTCCTTATGGTGGTTGCCTCTGCAATATATCCCACTAAAGATGTTATACTGTGCCGACTCCACTCCCCCCGAAAGTCTTTTGGATGAGACTATAAACTGGGCTCCCATGCTTCAAGCACGCAGAGCATCTTGCGCACATGTTAAAACTTGTTCCGCTTTTCAAAAGAGTAGGCCAATGTGTGCGGGTGGGAACGGATGGCAAAATTTAGAAAACTGCATACACACAGGGCTAGATGTAAAAAAGTACACGAGTGCCTGCATATTCCATTATCCTCGAAATGAAAGAATAAACTGTAATAAGAATACTGTGTTCCTTAATAAACATCAACAGCACTGAAGGGACATTAAGTTTCATTTTAACAGCACCATGTTCTCTCTCTCTCTCTCTCTCTCTCTCTCCTCTCTCTCTCTCTCTCTCTCTTCTCTCTTCTCTCTCTCTCTCTCTCTCTCTCTCTCTCCTCTCTCTCTCTCTCTCTCTCTCTCTTCTCTCTCTCTTTCTCCTCTTTCTCTCTCTTCATGTATTAACACCTACTACCTCACACCTTATTTCTCGGCACAAAAATAAAGAAGTCAGAATTTTACCTTTAAATGAAAATCAGCATCTCACTGGAGCAAAATACATTATAAGGGTGACAACAAATGGCAGCAACATTGAAAATGGAAGTCAAGATAAAATCTGATATTCACTTAAAAAAAAAAACAACACTCAGAACTATCCATTTTTAGATATTATTCAGAACAATCCAAATGAATGAGCTAAACCAGAAGTCAACTCCCTCTCCACCTTGGGAACTGCTTAAAGCTCGTTTTGAAAATTATTATTTCTCTGTTAAAAATAAAACAGAAAATGTTTAATATTCTTACAGCATAAATGAAATAATACATTCAAACTACCCTGATCATTTCAAAATCTACACCGATGATTTCATTCTAAATACTTACGAGGCAGGTGTGGCTTTCATTATTTCATCATTAAAAGTAGAACAACCTTTCAACCTGGAAATAAATAAATCTATATTTACAGCTGAGCTAACTGCTAAACTGTTGGCATTATACTATATACTTGACTTCCCTTAAAACATATTCAACATACTGATGTGTGTCGATTCTAAATGGGTTTAACATGCTTTAAACAATTCTACTCTTAAAGCAAGAAAATACTTTATTGAAATCAGGCATCTGGTGCATTCTTTTTTTGTTTTAAGAGGTAGTACTGTTACTTTTTGTTAGGTTCCCTCACACAGTGGAATTTATTTCAAAGAAAAAGTTGACCAACTTGCAAAATATGGAGTGAGGTATAGATATGATTCTTGTGAAAAAAATGTGTTATTGGCTTATCTGTACATGAAGGATACAACTTGCAATAAAATGCTTGCTGGAAGCATTTCAGAAAGTAGGTAAGTCTTAGTGATTCTGGTTGTTGTCTTTCTGACAGCTATAAAAGCAGTACAATACATTTTCAAAACTAATTTCCAGCAGTCTCTAGTTGGTATAATCACGTCACAAAATATGATGGTATCTCTCATGTATAGATTTAAACTAACTGCTTTCAGGAAAATATACTCCAAAGATGTAAACTGTATTTGTGGTGATAAGATAACATATACTTATAGTCATACTCTTTTTCATTGTGGGCATTCAAAATATGTTTACTAGCTGTGCAAATTTATCACTGGATCAGTTTTTACCTAAACCTTGGCAATTGCTGAACATTCTATTAGCACTAATAAGTCCCATACTTAAGTGTTTGGAGCATGTTAATTTCTATTCAACACTATTATCTGACACTTTTTTTTTTAGTTATTGTTTATTTTTCCTTGAGTTTTGAAAATTTTATTTTTGTCCCAAACCATTAGATATGAATAGGCAAACAGAAGATATCATTTAACAAATGAAATATGTACAAACACCACACACACGCATACACAAACACACACACAGATTACTTACATGTAAGCCAAAGTCCCAACTGCCCTCGTCCAGTTTCCCACAATGTCCATACACCAGCACTGGAACACACAAAATGAAACATACATAAAACGCACATCTACAATAAGGTTTGCCACACAAAAGCTACCCACCCCCTCCCCCAATCCACTCCTTCCCCCTCTCTAATAGATTTTCATTCATTCTCCCTTTCTCTAATCCCCCCTTCCTTGACCCCTTCCTTCCACCCCCATGTAACTCCCTCTTTCCTCATGCTTGCTACAAGATCAACTTTTTCTGGTGTTTTAAGCTTTGTGTAGCATTCAATCAATGCAAAACATCATTTTTTCTTGTGGTGGTGTATTAATATAATAATTAATTATAACCGCCGCTGTGGCCTAGTGGTTAGGGCGTTGTACTCGTAATCTAAAGTTGCGGTTCGATCCCAGCTATTCGCTATGCGTTGTGCCCTTGAAAAGGCACTTACGGCTATTTTCTCACCCCACCCAGTGTAAAAGGGGTACCAACCTTGTGTTGGGTTAACCCTGCGATAGACTGGCGTCCTATCCAGGGAGTCTATACTCTCAGTCGCTTAACGCCACAGAAACCGGATAAGCACCGGCCTGATAGCCTTATGGCTCGGACAGACTTAACTTAACTTATATATATATATATATATATATATATATATATATATATATTGTTCTTTGGCTAGAGCTCCAAGGTTCACCAATGGCAAGGTTTTTGTGCATGCAATCATTTACCCAGCATTAGGGTAGCCGAATCCCGACTTCAGGGATAATGTCCGAACACACCACCAGTGTGCATGCATTTCAAAACTTTTGTGATTCATTCCTACTGCCATGCAATGGCCTACTCTTTCAAAAGATGGTATGGGTTTAAGTGAGTGCACAAGAATTTCTGCAAGCATTTGCACACAGGACACCCATTTATTAATCACATATGAAGGACTTGTGGGGAGATAACGCAACTGCCTAAAGAGCGAAAAGTCTGGGTCGGAAATTTGTGGTAGTTTGACCCCTGTTTGGGCCTGAAACTTTCCCCCAACTATTAGACCATGAGTGGTGGTCTGGGGGTAATCTTTCGGATAAGATGATAAACCAAGATCCCATGTGTTACACATAATATTTAGCACATGCAAAAGAACCCATGGCAAGAAGAGAGTTGTCCCTAGTAAAATTCTGTAGAAAAAAAGCCACTCTGATGGGGAAACAAATACAGTTGCTGACAGAAAAAGAAAAAAAATAATGGGAGACGCTGTTCTTTGGCGACATGCTCTCCCTGGAGACAGCAGCCTAAATTTCATGCAGGGGCATCTGCTGTGACTTAAAGTGGTATGAATTGAAACGAAAATTGAGATTAACTCTAGGAGAGAATACCCTCTGACAAGCATCTCAGTTATGGCTCAAATATGGGCCATCAGATCCAGAGGACCAATGCTCTGATCACCAGGCTATCCTACCTCCTGTATATAGAATCTATTAAATGATACAATGACCTCTTGAGAAAGCAATCTCAAAAAAAAAAGATGAAAAAGTGAAAACTGTTGTAAGTGCACATCATACAACTATACAGGTTAATATATCCACCCCTAAACTGCCTTTCTCCCTCCCTCTCACTTACTCCATCCACTTATCCTTCATTCCAAGCTCCCAAAAATATCCCATACAGCAAAGTGACTTAACACACATCTCTGCAGCCACATGCAGAAAACACTTACCGATGCCTATTCATCAATGTACTGACCAACCTCTATGCACCAATTTTAAATATCAAAATGATAAACTTTTCTTTTGTTCTTAGGCTAGAGCTCTGAGGTTCATCAGAGGTGAGATTTTGGGTGTGCTACTGTCTTTGCCTTCCATTAAGGTAGCCAGATTCCGACCTCAGGTATGATGTCTAAACACAACGCTAATGTGCATGTGTTTGGTAGTGGTTTTATTTCTAAAGTATCCTTTCCAAAAGAGGGCTGGTTGTCAACAGAAAAGAATGCATCTAGATTAAGTCTATCAACCTCAGGCCTGGGACAGTCACGGATGGAAGGATGCCAACAACTGCCCCCCCCCCCCCCCCCCCCCCCCTTTCCAAAGAAAAGTTTAAAAAAGATGGGGAAAAAACATAAGTAGAAAAGAGAGAAAAAAAAGGTGTTCTTATGAAGCTGTCATTCACATTAGCTGCATTTGGTCACCATCGTGCCTGAAACAAAAATCACACAATTCCTGTTAATTTCAAGTCAAATCCTAACACAAATAATTATAACTCTTCATGACACCTCACACCCATCTCTCTTGCACTCTGCTACTCAACATAACACTTGTTCACCTGTTGACAACATTATTCTTGATGGTAGCCACGGATGCATGTCCTGTCAATTGTCTCCATCCCCCTTTGGCTTCAGCCATTCTGGTGATCTTATCTTTTGACAACTGCCTACACTTGGTTATGTTCCCTATGCATGAGGTTCATGTGTCTTCTTTGACATCTCTTGCCCTCCACTTTGCCCTAAGCCATGGTCTTACGGCATTCCAACATATTTCCTTATCCTAATCAGGAAAGTTCAGGGTATTTGTTTAGTTCTTCCAAACTATTTGGGTTTTGTTGCTTTTTTTGGACCTGGCTTTTTCTTAAAAGTCTTTTGTTGAATAACATCTTTCCACTTTTGATTCAGTTTTCTTTTAGTCCATCCTTCACTTTGATATAAAACAAAAAGCTAAATTAGTGTCTGCATTGTAAGCTTGACCTCGTGTTCTAAATATCAGGTTAGAGGAGTGTTCAAATATTAGTAAGATGAACCATTCTATGGTTTGAGCAATTCTTTGGTATATGAGGCATAGACGATTTGTAAAACCCAAGATATTAAAATGTTAAACAACTACTGGTGGATCTCCATCAATTTGTATGCTTCCTTCCATGAAATTGGATTCACTAATATACATGACCATAGTCTTCTTAGCATCAAGTTTAAGGCCTGCAGTAATGTTCTTCCTGTACCATTTACAGTGGCAATGGTTGTTTGCACATTGACTTTGCCGCTTAAAAAGGGAGCAGTGTTTTCTGCATACCTCATGTATGTGATTTTATGATGTATACAATGGCCTAAATATCTCAAGATAACCACTGACATAGCATAACCAGAGTGACCCAAACATATAAAAAAAATACCACTGACATATCCAACCCAATCCCATCTTCTTATTTATAGCCCTGCCAACCACAGAGGCCATATCAGGACTGCCACCTTGTAAAACTCTAAATCACTGGTTAAAACTATGGAACTTTATACCACTGACATTTCAAAATGAACAGGGTGACTGACCTTCAAATCCAGAGAATACTACTGATAAATTATGAAAAAGAGAATAAATGTATGCATACCACAGATATGTCATCATAAACCAATCCAATCCAATCTTGTTATTTACAGCCCTGCCAACCACAAAGGCCATATCAGGACTGTCATCTCATAAAATTTTAAATCTCAGATTAAAACAGTGTTTAAAACCATCTCCACTGCTGCTCCCGATAGCAACGCCCTGGCCAACCATAAGCGCGAACATAGGTTGGTCACTACCTTGAAATAAAAATCACATCAACGACACAATAAATTATCTAGAACCAAAACCAGATTCCTTAAAACAACTTTGTTCTTAGTCATAACTATGATATCTTCACTCATGTCTAACAAAAAATATCTGAATCTTCCAGGAAGTGAAAAATGTCTGGTGGAACATCACGAAAAAGCATCTTAAGGGAGTCTGCAGTTAATTGAGTGTCCCTAATCTTTTGACATCATGACAATCCAAAAGCAGATGGTTGTTGATGATTTGCAAATCACAAGTCATGAACCAAGCTGGGGTTTTTTGCATTTTGAGCAAAGGAACATAAGTAGTCTGTCAATGGCCCATGTGTATCCTGGTGAGGTAATGATAGACTGACCTAAATATCGAGAGAATACCAGGTCATGATGAAGGAAGTGACCTAAATATCTAGGGCATATCACTGATATGATGAACAGAGTGGCCTGGATATCAGGTTAATACTACAGATACGAAATGAGGAAAGAGTGAATAAAATATCCATAGATAACCCTCATATGCCATTGTGGACAGTGAATGAACATCCACCCTATACTTCTGACATGCCATAATGAACGGAATAACAAAACACTCAAACAGTACTACTGACATGCTATGCTAAATTGAACGACCTAAGCATTCACAGACTGCTACTAACCTGCTGTGTTGAACAGAACAACCTAAACATTAATTATTTCGAAGAAATCACCGACATATGTTGAATAGAATGACCTAACCATTCAAAAAATATTACTGACCTGGCAATGAGTATAATATCAGTACCCTCTGTTATAAATGTCTCCACAATACAGCACCCTCCTATTCTATGAATGTCTTTACTTGTACACTCCTCCTCGTTCCCTCCCTTCTGCTGCAAATACCCATGTTTACAAACATTTCAAACTATTCACCACTGGCTGTCACTCTTTCTCTGTTTCTGGTCTATGGATCTGAAACTACCTCCCTCTTTCCCTACATCAGGAGCCTACACATGACATTTCAAATCCAGCCTCAAGTTATTTATTTCCATCCTAAAATCTTCCAAATTTTCCACTACTGTTTCATCTCATATCTGTCTTCCCCCTTTCAACAACCAGAATCTCCATCACTCCACAAGAATGAACAATTTGTGCGTGTGTGTGATTGTGTGTGATTGTGTGATTGTGTGTGTGTGTGTGTGTGTGTGTGTGTGTGTGTGTTAAAATTTGTTACAGCTATTTGTTACTGATAGGAAGTGTGTACAAGTTGAATGTAAGCACTGTGATTTGATCTCACAAGAGACAGTGCTACATAAATCCCATGTATTATCATAATTATTTTATATTGAATAGAATGACCTAAACGTTCACAAATACAATCCAATCTTCTTGTTTATAGCCCAGCAAACCACAGAAGCCATACCAGGGCTGTCACCTCATCAATTTTTTCAATCTCAGATTAAAACTGTGCAAATATATGCATATTACAACAGAGTTTAAAAACCAACTCAAATGTTGTTCCTTGTATCAATGTCCAAGCCAACCACAAGAGTTGATCTAGGATGGTCACTAAATTGTGGGAGAAACCACATAACCATCCACAAAATGAGATAAAACCAAACCAAGGATCCATAAACAACCTTGTTATTAAGAAGAAACTAACAACCTCTTCACTCATATCAGACGGAAAATGCCTGATTCTATCCAAAGTTAAAAATGTTCTCCGGCAAAGCATCATAAAAAGGGATCTTTATGGTGTATGCAGAAAAAAATGCTTGTACCTAAAATCCTGGATGTCTCGACACTCCAAAAATTGACACTTGATGATTACTTGCACATCACAAGTCACACATCAAGGGAATCCCTAGCCTTTGAGCATATGAATGTGAGTAATGTGAGAATGAACCGATTTATTTTATGCACAAAAGCCTCTCAAAATTGACAAAAACTAACAATAATCCAACTGATTCAGCTTGTCTCCATCACATTTTTTAAAAGGCAAGTTTTCTCTTTTTAAACAAATTCTTCACTTTTTAGTTTTTTTAAACAAATTTTAAAGTTTTAAGAGTGCGTTAACAAAAGTAATCAACATGTAATACAATGTTTCCTGCATGATAAAAATGCGTGGTTAAAAAAGAAAAAAAATATTTATCAAGGGCAAAGAGCCCATACGCCCATTTAGAAAAAAAATACTGGCACTGTACTGTGGTGATAATGCTCTCACTTGGGGTAAGGGCCTAATTTTTTATGAAGAAAACTTTGTTGTGTCAAGGTGTGAAAACTGCTATAACAGTTTAATGTTCTTACAGCCATAAAAATGATGCGATGATAATAATGATTAATAACTATTATCATTATCATCATCATTACTATTAGTGCACACAGAACTTAGTGCTAGTTTTGTTTTCATTATTCATATTATCATTATTTCTATTGTTATTATTATCACTACTACTGATACCATGGCAGTCTGACGCCATAAGCAAACATACACACGCACCATACACAACACCTTTTCCCTGATGTAACAGGTTTCCTCTTATCTTTCTACTTTAGGCCAACATTTTTTTTATTATCTGATTTTACTTTCATATCAGTACCATTCAAAAACAACACCACTTTGCATACTTATCACAAACATGCAAAACATGACAAGTACACTCTTGACATGGTTAAACAAAATAACACAATATCCCAAACTTACTTAAAAATAAAATCAACCCATACAGCTTGTGTCACCAAAATAACACAGTGTTTTACAACATCTTCCACATGACATCAACAAAAATGCTTCATACAGAAACGTCATGATTCTACGGCATTTCTGAACCAAATAATACAACATTCACATCAGTACAATGATACCGTATTCAAACATGTAAACACACGTTTGTGACATTATCTCATATCATCTACATGATGATATGATTTTAACAAAGTCTATTGACTCATTTTAGCAAAATGCCCATTTAAAATGGTCAGTAAACCATGCCATCAATATCAATACATACTTTTTAGAAAATGTAAAAGCTTATCCACGCCAAAACTCTTGTACAAACAAGAAACTAAAACCAAATATCAAGCTAACAGTAACACTTTCCATAAAGGATGAAGTGCCAAAAACACTCATAAGTCATGCACACACACACCACACACACACACACACACACACACATGCTGTGGGTGGTAAACACAAAATACACATTTCACGCATTATTTTCAACATATGTCTCTTTGTTTTATGGGGGGGGGGGGGGGGGGGAGAGATTTTTTCCCCCCCTTTTCTTTTTCCTCCTTCTCTCTGTTTTTTTTTTTCAAATCTTTTTTCTTTGCTTTCTTTTCTTTGTTGTTTTTTTTTTCTTTCTTTTCTTGTTTTTTCAAATCTTTTCTTTTTTTTTCTCTTTCTTTTTTTGAGAGGAAGAAGAAGTTCATGCAAAAAGAATTTTACACACACATAATTTTCTTCCTTTCATCTTCCCTGCCAAAGAAACCATCATGTTCTCATCATGTCCCATACTTTAAATTCAAAATCACATCATGAAGATAATAGAAAAGGACTCTCTACTTCACAGACGGAAAAAAAGGAAAAAAAAACAAAAACACACACACACACCACACAAATCCAACAACATAAGCAATTATTTCATTTGATTCATGCAGAATGCCGTGTCTATCATTTGTACAAATCCAATAACATCCAAAACTAAAAAAAAATAACCAAAAAAAACTGTAACAGGAATATGATGGACTAGTTGCCAGATATAAATATATAAATGAATAAATAAAGTCTATAGCCATTCATTAAATTGGCACATAGTAAATCTCATTCCTGTCATTTTCATTCAAAACAATAATATAAAAAAAGAAATACATGATTTTAACTTTTGGAGCACATATCTTGCAAGTGCTCAATATTATATATATATATATATATATATATATATATATATATATATATATATAAATATATATAATATATATATATATATATGAATCACACTTGGCAACTTGGAAAAATGATGCAAGCTTACTGCTGCTTGTCTACAAACTGCCTAATTTTTCAGTTATCTTGAGTGATTTGTTCACTTTTGACTTCCATGATTTTTCCATGTGGCCAATGATAAAAAAATAATAAAAATTTCATGCACACACATACACATGAGGAGGTATTTAAAGTCACATCTTCTCTCACCTCATTATTCCCCATTCTACCCCGCACCCCAAAATACACAGACACACACACACTTTCCATCTAATCACATGTATTTTCTTTTGTAAATTCCCCTGTATTTCACCCCTACCTTCCTCACTCATTCTCTTTTTCTCAAAACAAAACAAAAAAAAATTAAAAGGAAAAAAAGCATAAAAATAATCTTTTCATCTAAATCTGAAAAATATTCTTTTCATCTAAATCTCTTTTTAACTATTATGCCAATACAACACATGGAAGAGAACATTTTCTCACAAAAATCAGCCCCCCCCCAAAAAAGCAGTCCGAATCTGTATTCCTTTCTATTATTAGATATGGATTTTGTCATCACATTTTCACAAATTTATTCACTTATATATATCAAACTATTTTAACAATTCAATGAAAATCAAAAAATATATACTGTCAATTTAACACAACCTTTATTACAACATCACAGCACATTGCTTTAAAAAAATGGAAAAAGAAAAGAAAACACAGCACACACATTATTTGCATGTAGATGCACACATCTGTGCCTGCATACTTCATACTAACATTCACACAGGTATAGCATACCATCATGAATGCACCCTCTCTCTCTCTCTCTCTCTTTCTCTCTGGTCATACAGTATATAATTAGCAACGTGGAAAAAAAAATGCAAGCCAACTACCCATTGTGTGGAAAAATTGCTGAAAGTTTTCAGTTGTCCTCACTGACTTGACCACTTTTGGTCACTGATGTCAGATTGACTTGCATAACTTTTCCAGGTGGCCCATGATACATATTGCCATTATTGCACACACACACATACACACACACAGGCATTAGGTCATATCTTCTCTCATCATCCCCCCCCCCCCCCCCAACTCAACACATTCAAGACATGAGAAGGCATTAAATCATATCTGCTCTCCTCCCCCCTCCTTGCTGATCCCCTCCCACCCTCCTACCAACACACACACACACATGAGGAGGCATTGAATCACATCTCCTCCCACCTCATTCTCCCTACCCTGCCAACAACAACAACCACCACAACCTCCATACACACAAACACACGTACACACACACATACACACGAGGAGGAATTAAGCCACATCTCCTCTGACCTGATTACCACTAACACCCCACCCACCCCCCATTTTCTTCTCCTCTCTCTCTCTCTCTCTCTCCTCTCTCTCTCTCTCTCTCTCTCTCTCTCTCCTCTCTCTCTCTCTCTCTCTCTCTCTCCTCTCTCTCTCTCCACACACAACACACACACAAAGAGGAGGAATTAAGTCACATCTCCTCTAACTTCATTATCTACCCCCCCCCCCCCCCCCCCCCCCCCCGCACCTTACAAACACACTCTCTCTCTCTCTTGCTCATATAGTCCATGATTGGCAACTCAAAAAAATTATGCAAGCCAACTAATGGTTGTCTGCAAAAACTGCCTAAATTTTTCAGCTATTTTCATTGACTTGATGAATTTCAATCACTGACATCAGATGGACTTGCATGATTTTTTCAGGTTGCCCATAATACACATTACATGTACACGCATACACACATCAGGACGCATTAGGCTACTCCTCCTTTCTTCATCACCCCTCCTCCCAACACACACACATGCATGCATGAGGAGGCATTAAATCCCATCTCAATTTATTCCTACCCCCCCCCCCCCCCCCCCCCCCCACCACCTCCCAACTATCCTGCCCCAACACATACACACATGTACACAAACACACATCAGGAAGCATTAAGTTACATCTCCTCCACATTCATCACCCCCCTCCCCCTGCCTCGTGCCCCCCCCCCCCCCCCCCACCCCTCCTGCCCACACACACACACATAAATCAGGAGGCATTGAGTCACATCTCCTCTCAACTCCCCCCCCCCCCCCCCCCACACACACACACACACACTCTCTCTCTCTCTCTCTCACTCACTCACTCTTGCTCTCTCTCTCTCTCTCTGATCATATAAAGCGTAACTAGCAACTTGGAAAAATTATGCAAGCTCACTGTTCCTTGTCTGCAAAAACTACACAACTTTTTAGTTATCTTGGCTGACTTGTCCACTTTTGAACATTGATATCAGTTTGACTTGCATGATTTTTCCAGGTGGCACATGATATAGATTACATGCACACTTTAGAAAGTATTAAGTCACTTTTCTTCTCACCTCATGTCCCTCTTCCCAACAATCCAACCACCTGCTCACCCACTTCCCTATCTATACACACTTTTCTTTGATCTAAGATACTATTCACATATTTTTCCTCTTATAGATAGATTCCCTCAACACCCCCCCCCCCCCCCCCCTTCTCTCTCTTTACCCCCCCCCCCTCCAATGCTCACTCCAAAACAAAACAAAAAACAAAAAAGGAAGATAAAAGTAAAAATGCTGTTTTTGCTAAATCTCATTTAAACTATGATGCCAGCACAGCAAAAGAAGAAAAGCAAACAACACACATAAGCCTTTTTTTTAAAGCGGTCAAAATGCATATTTCTTTCCATCATTCAATATGGTTTTGATCATTACTTTCTGACACAAATGTCACATATAATTATAATCAATGATAATGTAAAACTTTCCATCAATAACAAAACATAAATCAATTCGACACAATTCGTATTACAATTAACTCGCTGCAAATAAAAAACAGATTGAAAAAACAATACAGAAAAAACACAAAAATTTCCTACATGTTATGTGTTTAGGATTTGTTTGGTTTTATCTATGCATATATGTACACATTTGCGCATGTGCTGCATGCATGCACACACAGAGAGCACACCATTGTTATGGATGTAAAAAAGCACAAGAGTGCTTATTCAATTATCCTGGATATAAAAGAATAAATTAAATCAAATCAAATCAAATCAAATCAAATCAATCAAATCAAATCTCTCTCTCTCTCTCTCTCTCTCTCTCTCTCTCTCTCTCCTCTCTCTCTCATCTTCTCTCTCTCTCTCTTTCCCCCTCTCTCCCTCTCCCTCCTCTCTCTCTGCTCATATAGTCCATAGTTGGCAACTCAGAAAAATCATGCAAGCCAACTAATGGATGTTTGCAAAAACTGCCTAAGGTTTTCAGCAATCCTCATGGACTTGACCAATTTTAATCACTGACATCAGCTGGACTTGAATGATTTTTCCAGGTTGCCAATAATACACAATACATTCATACACACCAGGGGCCTTTAGGTACATCTCCTCTGTCTTCATCTCCACCCCCACCCCCCATCCAACACACACACACACACACACACACACACACACACACACACACACACACACACACACACACACACCACACGAGAAGGCATTAAATATCCCATCTCCTCTCAATTCATTCCTGACCTATCATCCCCCACCCCCACCCCACACACACACATGTACACACGCACACAAACACTACACACATTAGGAGGGATTAAGTCGTACATCTCCTCTACATTCATCACCTCCCACCCCCACCCTTCTATACACCCAAACACACCCACCTCCAAACACCCCCACACATACACACTATGAGGAGGCATTAAGTCACATCTCCTCTCAACTCAAACCCCCCATCCCCCCCCCCCCCCACACACACACACATACACACATTCTCTCTCTCTCTCTCTCTCTCTCTCTCTCTCTCTCTCTCTCTCTCTCTCTCTCTCTCTCTCTCTCCATATAATATGAAGCACAACTGGCAACTTGGAAAAGTTATGCAAGCTTATTGCTGCTTGTCTGTAAAAACAGCATAACATTTTTTTATTATCTTGACCGACTTGTCCACCTTTGAACACCGATAATTATCAGTTTGACTTGCATGACTTTTCCCGGTGGCCCATGATACTTATTACAATGACACACACACACACACACACACACACACACACACACACACACACACACACACACAAAGGAGGTATTAGGTAACTTCTCCTCTCATCTCATATCCCACACCCCAACAAAAACACAAATGCACACACACACACACACACACACACACACACACACACACACACACACACACACACACACACACACACACCGCACACGCACACACACACACACACACACACACACACACACACACACACACACACACACACACACACACACACACACACACACACACACACACACACACACACACACACAAAGGAGGTATTAGGTAACTTCTCCTCTCATCTCATATCCCACACCCCAACAAAAACACAAATGCACACACACACACACACACGACACGCAGCACGCACACACACACACACCACACCACACACACACACACACACAACACACACACACACACACACACACACACACAACACACACACACACACACACACACACACACACCTCACGCCCTTTCCTTTAAAGCCCTGAATACATCTCTCTCTCTCTCTCTCTCTCTCTCTCTCTCTCTCTCTCTCTCTCTCTCTCTCTCTCTCTCCTCTCTCTCTCTCTCAGAAAAAAATTAAACAATGAAAGGTATTTTTAAAGCATAAAAATGCTCTTTTCCCACTCAAACTTTTTAAAACTATAACAATACAAAAACAAAAAAGTACACTGAAGAATAACAACACATACACAAAAAAAACCTGTCAAGACTATTTCTTTCTGTCATTCAGCATGGTTTTGATCATTACTTTCTGACACACGTGTCACTTTTATAATGTAAACCTTTCCATCAATAACAAACCCATTTTTCAAACAATTCATTTCAATTCAACACAATTTGTATTACAACTAGCTTACTGCAGATTTATATAAACAACAGATCTTTTTTAATCACAAAAAAGAGAAAATTTCCTACACACCTGTATGTGTAGGGTTTTTTTGTTGTTTTTTGGTGGGGGTTTTTTTTGGGGGGGTATTTTATGCATATGCTCTCTCTCTCGCTCTCTCTCTGTCTTTGTCATGATGGCATCAAAAAATTAGCAAGCAATATGGTTGTCTGCAAAACTCCAGGTTTTCAAGCAATCTCATGACTACAGTTCAACTAATGGATCAGTGTTGCAAAAACTTTCCTAGGTTTTAAGCAATCTTCATGAATTGCACCATTCAATCACGACATCTACATTACATCACACCCCCCCACCCCCCCCCCCGGAAAACACACACACATAGATGAAGAGGCATTAAATCCCATCTCCTCTCAACTCATTCTCCCCCTCCAAACCCCACCCAACACATACACACATCAGGAGGCATTCAGTCACACATCTCCTCTACACTCATCATCACCCCCCCCCCCCCCCCCCCCCCCCAACCACCAAAACTCTCTCTCTACCTCCCTCTCTCTGATCATATGAAGCAGAACTGGCAACTTAGAAAATTACGCAAGCTCATTACTGCTAGTGTGCAAAAACTGCCTATCTCTTCTGTTATCTTGACTGACTTGTCTACTTTTGGTCACTGATATCAGTTTGACTTGCATGATTTTTCCAGGTGGCCCTTGGTACAGATTGCAAACACACATTAGGAAATAAGTTGTTCTCCTCTCACCTCATGACCCTCCTCCCACAAACCTACTCACCCACAACCCCATGCAAGCTTTCTTCAATCTAAGATACTATTCACATATTTTTCCTTTTATAGATTCCGTGTACAACCCCCTCCTTTCTTTCTACAACACTAATTTCAAGAAAAAAAAGCTTTTATTCACTAAACCTCATTTAAACTATAATGCCAATGCAGCACAAATTTTAAAAAAAGCAAACAAAACATACAAGTCACTTTATTTTAAGCAGTCAAAATGCATTCATATCACTTTCCATCATTCAACATGGTTTCTACCATTACATTCTGACACAAGTGTCACATATAAAACATAAACCTTTCCATCAATAACAAAACATATTTTGAATTCAACACAATCTGTATTACAAACAACCGCATAAAAAAAATTACTGATTAAAAAAATCCAGGGAAAAAAAACACAGAAAAATGTCATACACACATACTGTAAGTGCATGTTTTTTTTTTATATTTTATGGAATGCATATATGCACACATGTGCATGTACTGCACGCATGCATGCTCACACAGATAGCATAACATTATCAATATATAAAAGTGCTCTCTCTCTCTCTCTCTCTCTCTCTCTCTCTCTCTCTCTCTCTCTCTCTCTCTCTCTCTCTCTCTCTCTCATCAAATAGTCCATCATTGGCAACTAAGAAAAATTATACAAGCCAAATAATGGTTGTCTGCTAAAAGCTGCCTAAGGTTTTCAGCAATCCTCATGGACTTGACCAATTTCAATCACTGACATCAGCTGGACTTGCATGATGTTTCCAGGTAGCCCATGATACACATTACATGTACATACATAACGCATTAGGTTACTTATCCTTTCTTTTCATTCCCCCCTCTGACCAACACACACACACACACACACACACACACACACACACACACCACACACACACACACACACACACACAACACAAACACACACACAAGTGCTTATCCCATTATCCTCGATATAAAAGAATAAAATAAAAATAAAGTAAAACACACACACACAAACAAACACACACACACACACACACACGCACACAAATACACACACACACACACACACACACACACACACACACACACACACACAAACACACACACATGAGGAGGAATTAAATCCCATCTCCTCTCAACTCATTTCTCCCCCCTCCCCCCAAACACCCACAGCCCCACCCCAACACACATATACATAGATACAAACACACATCAGGAAGCTAAGTCACACATCTTTTCTACATTCATCCCCCCACCTGCCCTCACCTGCACACACACACACACACACACACACACACACACACACCACACACACACACACACTCACACACACACACACACACACACACACACACACACACACACGGAGGCATTAAGTCACATCTCTTCTCACATCCATCTACATCTATCTCCTTGCACACACTTCCTTATGCTTTCAATTCAACATGCTAATCGAAGCTATTGTTCTATTGTGAATTTGTTTCGTAGCACATACTTTTTCTCTCCCACTCAAAAACAAAAATAGATCAAATGAAAACAAAACAGCTGAACTATTTTAAAGGATTTCTTTTCTAGATCCACATTCAACAGTCATGTAAACTACATCACAAAAAAGAAAAAGGCAACAACAACATAAAAATCTTACAACATACACACAACATTCAAAAGCTGTCAAAATCCCCTTTCTTTCCATCACTTAAGACAGTTTTGCTTTTTATTTTCTCTCAAAGATATCACAAAATGTTAATATTAACTGGACAATGCATGGTCACTAACAATACTATCAAGTTGACAGAACCTGTTGCCCAATAACACACAAAACAAAAAAGCGTCGGGTTTTATGGTTTTAAAGAAGATTACGGTAAAAACTGGGATGAAAACCTGCACAGTATGGTAAGGGAAAGGATGGGATGGGATAGGATGGCACAGTATGATATGTGACAATAACCATGGTATGGAAGTATACTGCAGTATTGTGCAGAACACAGGAGAGCAATGCCACACCTATACACTACACGGCCAGTTTCTTCAAATGAAAATTAAGCTGCTCCATCTAGAACATCACCACAGCACAGTGCCACATTTTTCTCTGTTTAAATATTCATGACTTATGCATGGCAAAGTTTTTCAGCACAGTCTATTTGTGGAAAATTCTAGTGCTTCGTAATCATTTCTTGAAATTCTGAACCTCTGCTGATCTTGTCTGAAAGATTATTACTCTGATAACGTCTTGAAATTTGGAACCTGTGATAATCTTACCAGAAAGATTACCACTCACTCCTGTGATTTCTTGATATGAAGAACCTCTGTTCATCTCAGCTGATGGATCACTGCAATTACAACTGCCTGAAATCTAGAACCTCTGTTAATCTCATTTGAAACATTACTACTTTGATAACTTCTTGAAATACAGAATAAAATAACCATAACGGCAACATTTTAAAGTCTGGTAAAATAAAGGAAAAGTCAAATCTTGTTTCTTCAGATTAGTGATATGAACTTTATACACACATGCACGCATACATGCAGCATGCACACGCCGTGCGCGCAGAAAGTCTGCAAACCTAAAACCTAGACTACATATAACAATAATCCAAATTTTCAAATCTGTTTCATCAAAAAAGGAAGTAAAATGATAAGGAAAGTCACCACAACAGCCTACACTGTGATAAATAAAGTCACCAATCCAATCCAATCTTGTTTATAGCCCAGCCAACAACAGAGGCCATAAATTATCAGGGCTGTCACCTTGTCATTAAAAAAAATCTCAGATTAAAACTGTGCAACAATACACTAGGTTTAAAACCAACTCAGTCACCACTAAAGCCAAGACTGTCATAGAGTCACAATAATGCCAGCAATCTGAAAACAAAAAAAATCACCACCACAGCCAGCAAAGTGATAAAAGTCACCACAAAACCAAGAATATCATAAAGATAACTTTCAAACCTTGTGTTAATCTCTAAGCTACTTGAAAAATAGTTCTGAAATGGCTATACAACCACCAACAGCATTCTTGCTTCTTTACAGTCCATCTATTTTGCCAATTACAGCACTTAAACCACTCTAGATAACACTAGATAATCTTCTACATGTTTGCTTTCAACAAATTTAGGAAAAGTCTTCCTTCTTACTCTTCTTGACTTGTCAGCAGTTTTTGACACTGAGAACCACTTGAAGACTTTGCCCTCCAGTAGATGTGCGTAAGGTTCATACAGACCTCTAAGTATAAAATGTAAAGACATTTCAAAGAGTTTTCAAGGAGATTTTTTAAGACATTACATGTGTGTGATCCATGTAGTATTACATTTGTAGCCTAAACATGCCAATTTTATCATTGATTGCCATCCCAAATAGAATTATTCATACATAGCATCCAATATCGCTCTGTGTGTGTGTGGTGTGTGTGTGTGTGTGTGTGTGTGTGTGTGTGTGTGTGTGTGTGTGTGTGTGTGTGTGTGTGTGTGTGTGTGTGTGTGTGTGTGTGTGTGTGGTGGGCAGTGGGTTCAAATCTACTCAAGGAGGATTACAATAGCAGTCTTGTCTTATCCTATTTGTTCTTTGACAGCCAAGTATTACTAGATTGTTTAATTTGGCAATAAATAAACTCATGAATTTCTCAAATTTCTGATGAATGCACATTAACTGTGTGTGTGCCTGTGTATAATAAGAACAGAGATAGTTTCATTTACAATACATTTTTGGCACAACACCTGAGTTACCGTTGATTTTTTTTCTTAAGCTATGTTGATACTGGTATCAGTTTGACTCAAGAAAAAAAAAAAAAAAAAGATTTTAGGTACTAAAATTATTCAGTAACAAAAAAAAAATAATACAAATTTCACAACTGTCTTAAGTTGGATGCCATATCTACCAATTTAGTCAGCAAAAAGAATGCAGCATTAAAACCAATTGTCTACATGGGGAAACCAAAAGTACAACAATCACTCATCTTGATCATGTTGGGTTTTTTTTTATATGAATTTGTACAAAGTCCTCGTGTAACTTTGGCTAGAACCAAGTGTTAGGTACCAGTTGCATAAAATTTTGTTACATTGTATTTCTTTTATTGCAACTTGAGTCCAAACATTATCATTTTAGACTGTGTTTAATATCTTAATAGAAGAGTAATGATTTATATAATTTGTTACATTATAACAATATGGTTTATATCATAAAAATGCGTGTGCATGTGTGCAGTGTTTCAAAAGTGTGTGTGTGTGGGGGGGGGGGGGGGGGGGGGGGGGGGGGGGGGGGGGGAGGGGATGCACAAATATACTTGTGCAGGCATGAATGTTTGAGATTTTACTTGGTTGAGAAATATATTTAAATGAGTCTTTTTTAAAACATTTCCCTTCCCCTCTTACCAAAAAAAACAAAAAAAGTTTGCCCGTTCCCTATTCTTGCTCTCACACTCACAGACTTAGCCATAACTTCCCATCCCACATACAGCTATCCATCTCATCCCTTCTGTCTGACATCCCTTTTCCATATAACATCCCCTATACTCTTCCATACCAAAAAACGCAAGAAAAAAAAAATAATTCTGTGTCACATCTTGTACCATTATATCCAAATACCTTTTGTGTCCTCATGTGGGGCCAGGTTAGCAAATAAGGCTTAGTGTAAAGGTTAATGTTAGAAATTAACATTAGTAACTGGGAAAGGGCTGTCAGTCAGCTGGCTTGTCTGCCTGTATACATGCATGCATGAGGACACAATGGCACATAGACACAATGGTACCTAGCTTTTGACACAATCATTTGAGTTTTCTTTAAATCACAAATCACTTGTCCTATCTTTCAACAAGCCATGGTTGCTTCTGTTGCTTCACTGACCAGATTTTTAATGACATTTTCCTGTTCTGGAATCAGCTCAGTGGTTTCCAGCAGCCTACCTTTGTTTTCAAATATGCTGTGGATTTTTCAAAAGAACAAAAATTAAGTAGATTAATGAAGGATCAAGCTCAAAGGCATGGTTATGTCTTGCTGATTTCTCGCATTTCTCCATTGTTTAATTACATTTTTTTCAGGTCTGGAATAAGCGATTTTCTGCCAACAGTATTTTTGAAAAATCATGTCTGTTTCCAAAAGAACCCAAGTTGATCTGATGAATGAAGATAGTTATTAGTCTCCCCCCCTCCCCCAAGAAAAAAAACACAAACCAACTTGCTCTTTTATTTGCTAGCCTTTTTTCTATTGCCACTTACCAAGCCATACATACCCTACCCCTTTCTCCCAATTAACAAAAAAAAAAACCCTCGTAGATAAACTAAGATATTAGCATAAAATAAATCATATGAACAAAAAATATTGCTCTTTTATTTGCTAACCTTTTAATATTATATTTCCAATAACCTAGCCGGCCACACATAACTTACCCCATCCTTCCAATTATCAGTTTTCCTTTAGAACCTCCTCTACAAAATTAATTATGATTCCCCTCCTATCCCTCCATAAAACTGATTTACATATACATGCACAAAGCACATGCTCTCTCTCTTCTCTCTCTCAACACACACATACACACACACACACACACACACACACACACACACACACACACACACACACACACACACACACACACACACACCATGCACACACATCAAACCTGTTCTGCCTTTTCAAAGAGTATGTTATTGTGTACCAGTGGGACCAGATGACAACATTTTTGAAACTGTGTGTATTTGTTTCCCAGCAACTTGACTTCAAACAAGGTAATCAAATTTGTTCTTTAAAATGAGCTCCACCCATGCTAGTATAAGCCTGTTGATGAAAAACATTAAGTACTGTTTAAGTACAACAGTCTGCACAAACAGTACAGTTTAAACCAAGTCACTCTAAACAGAGCGGATTATTATGCAGTCTCTCCTCACACAAACGGTTCAAGCACAGGGGGAGTATCATCTGCTAGCCATCCCTTGGTCTCTTGCGGCATTTATCAACTAGATTCAATGTTTGAAAATGGTTTGTCTACAAGTTCAGTTTCCTCCACCTCACCTAGTTCAAAATTATTCTTCAGCATTCCCTCTTTCTGGGGGGCTTAATGCAAAACTGATATTCCGACTGGTTAAAAATGGTAAGATAGTGACTAGTTCCTCAATCTCATTTGTATTCTGCATGTTCTGAAAGTGACTCAAAATATAGGTCAAGACCTCAATGCTGGAAGACGATGCCCTTTCTCCGACAGTTTTCACTGCTGTTTGGATGAACTTCTGTTCTGGCGGTGGGCAGTGGAAAAATTATTTTTAAAAAAGGCAAAATCATTCCCAAAGTCAGAATGCAGCTACCTAAATGGCTTTGGAAAGAAACTGTTTATTCCAAAATTTCACCACTGGAACCTTGGATCTCTAGCCAAGGAACAAAATACCCATAAAATAAAATTCTTTTAAATGAAATGATGGTAAAATGAAAAACATTCAAGTCTAACTCTTAAGTACTGATGGCAGATTTCAGCTGAAAAGCGGAGAAATCTCATGCCTGTTTATGGTGACTTAGAGGGCCCACAGTGTTGTGGTGCCTTTATTTCAGAAACCTTACAAATGTAAAACAAACATCCACATCCTGTGTGATGTTTTTGATAGAAAAGAGTGCTGCATGGAATGCAGATCTCTATATGTCAGTTTGCAAGCTAAATTTCTTCACCAAGTATCATTTAAAGCTAACCAGCCACCATAGTGCAGAGGTTAGCATCTTAGATTTTGGACTGGAAGGTTGTGAGTTTGAATCCCATAAGAGTCATAGGAATTTTTCTGACTCCAACCTTCTCCTACCCAGAGTGAGTGTGCTGTGGGCTAAGTAGGAAGACTGGGACCACACAGTCAAGCTTAATCCACTTTACGGATGAGAATTTGAGTGTTGCTCAAATTACCTGACCAACACTGCAGGTGTCTGTATCTCTCTAACCCAGTTGACGCCAGGATATATTATGATAGTAAGTGTAGAGTACAATCATCTTAAGCAGTCTCAAAGCAGATGCACTTCCGCAGCAGCAGCATTACATCATCCCCTCATTACCAATGATCAAGCAATAATAAAAATTGCCTTTCAATTGGTGACCCCTGTTGCTCTGATCTCATGGTGACCTCAAATTTGGCTTCCCCACACTCTTGTGCCTGGGGTGAGTTTGTGTCAAAGCCTTTGAGGTTGGAGGTTCGCAGGAGATGGTCACTGGACGGACGTTGTGGTGGTCACCACCTCGGGTGGGTAACTCACTCTCGGTCCGCAACTGAGCTAATACTGTCGTTAGTAGGGGTCTTAATAGGTGGTGTCCTGTGTTTGTTAGCTCAGAACAGGCACCACTGAACACCACTAAAGTGACCCAGCAGCAGTGTAGGGCCCCTCTGGCTGGTGGCCCTATGGTGGCCTGATGATGCAGTGATATTGATGGGCCCCCTGTGGACTCCGGACCCTGAGGATGAGACATAACTAATCTGGGAATGGCTGTGGCAAGGAGACTGAAATGAGCGGGTGGGAACAGCAGGACCAGAACGTTGCAAAAGATGAGGCAGCAAAAAAAAAAAAGTCTCATAAATTATGTGTAATGTACTCTGGCAACCTACACTTACAAAGGATCAAAACAACATACACTGTAAGACATCTGTCAAAAAAATGCCAATCACCTACCTGTTAAGAAGCTGCTTTCACCAATTGAGGTCCTCTCTCCTTTCTGCTCCTCCGCATAGCTATCAAAAGGTCAGGTCTCTCCTGTCCTGAGCCTTTGGAACTGAAACAACATCATTAGACAAAATTAATGTTAAGTCATTAAACAAACCTAGGTTTACTGATCATAACAACCATTTTATAAAATGCACATCATGGTCATTCTCATTTATTTTCAGTTATTATCATTGAATGGGGGGATGGGAGGGGGAGCTTTGTGGCTAGAGCATTGTGCTCATGATCTGACAGCATGAGATCAAGCCACCACCAAGTACAGACTCCAGTCCTGCAAAAATCCTGATGAAACAATAAATTAGGGTCCTAAGTGGTGAACACATGCAGAACATGTTGCACACACTTAGAACCTGTTCTGCCTTTGGGAAGAGTAGGCCATTGTGTGCTAGCAGAAATGGATTTTTTTCTGTTGGAAATGCATGCACACTAGTGTTGTATCAATCCACATCCTCCAAAAAGGTGGAATGCAGCTACTTTAATGATAGCAATAATGGTTGCATATGTGCAAAAATTAACTGATCTATCTTAACTTGACAACAGTGCATGAATTTAAAAAAAAGATTTTATCAGTTCCTAGGAGAACACATGCCGGCCTACTTTTTAAAAAGATGATACAGGTTTAAACATGTGTGCAAGATGATCTGTGTAGGTTTGTACTCAGTACGTCAGTTTATAGTTTCATTCAATGAACTTTCAGGGGATTGGACTTTGCACGGATGTTAATTCCATGTGAAAAATCTCCTCAAACAGGCATCTAAGTAGATATGTAAGGCAAGGCTTAGTCTGTGGTCTCATCCGAAGGCCAGGACTTTCAAAAGGATGACTTCAATACCTGTGTTAACTCAAAGGGGAAAAAAAAACCTCCCTCAAATTAATGCTCCTTAACTTTAAGAGAAACTTGAACCTGCACTTTCAGTTACTGTCAGATCACAAGTGGGACACTCCAACCATAGGGCTGGAATCCCCAATCTGATGATATGGGTGTAGACATCATATTCCTTAGTACCTGAGATATATGAGGGCCCTCATCTGGTTCAGCTAGCCCATGACACACAACCGAAAATTTAGTGTTCCCATGTCTCCTTAGCACAACTACAAGTAAATACTGCACTGCATTAGTCATACAGTCAGAATAATTCTATATTGTTGCCACTGCAAGGTCTCTGGAAACCAGCCACTTTCAACCCCCCCCCCCCCCCCCCCCCCCCCCCCCCCCCCCACAAGCATTCCATTTTCCTTACACAGTAACAAAGTGCTTCTATTACAACTTCTAAAAACAAAAATGTTGCCTTTGTGACCTATCTACCTACCAGCATCCCAGCAAGTAACGTTGCTGACAGACCACTTCTCTCTTTCTCTCTCCCGGGCACCATATCAAAAAGAAATCATTGTACGTGGATCTACAGCAATGAACCATACGTGACAGTGCTACAACGCCAAATACTAAGCAATGAACAAAAAACACATTGATGCAATTTCTTTATAATAAAATCGACAGAGCACAGTCAACAATATAACGATGATCAGAAATTACCATCATGTAGTTCCTGTGAGTATATTTTCACCTCCATTGTTGTCACGTGGCCAAATACGTCATCGCTTGCAGTCGAAATACCGGAAACAAAAGAAAAGAAAGATGAATATGATGATAATTGGGATTTGAGGCTTGAGCCTTTTGCCTGGTCTTTTGAAACTTGCAAAGGTTAAAATTTATGTTGCCTAGTGTTTAGGCTTATGTCCATGCTAGCTTCCACTTATAAAATTTGTTTGAAATCAAAAGGATTCTCAATATCATGGCTGAGGCACTGAAGGAACAAGGCCCTTATTGAAGGGAATCGACCTAGTCACAGGCCTTGCAACTATTGGCAGTTGCGCGTGGGCGCTCGCGCGTGCATGTGTTGCTGGGCAGCGGCATGTGTATATTTACTGTCTGTAGCTAAGACAGCCATAATCATGCTGGTGCACTATTGTATGTTTTTATTGATCAAGTAAATCTTTTTCAAAGATTTTGCCTGATATAGACAAGCCACAACAGTCCTTCTTTATTCTTTGACAGCTTAACAACATGGGACCTCTCTTGTTATGCTTGGATAGGAACGCACTAATAGAACTGTATACTAGAGTGTTTGTCTGAAACTATAAACTAACAGGAAGATTCTGTTTTCAGTCTTTCCGTGGACGCATCCCTGCCTACCCAGCAAATGTTAAACAGTATTTGGACAGGCCAAAAATAATATTTTGATAGCAAAATATAATTTTATTTGCAATATCTATCCCTCTGGGTGTATTCTTCATTACCATCATTTATTAATGGTTACAATTATGCTTTTGGTTCAGAGCATGATTTTAGGTAACTTACCATCTTAATCTTCATTTGTGTGTGTGTGTGTGTGTGTGTGTGTCGTGTGCGTGTGTGTGTGTGTGTGTGTGTGTGTGTGTGTGTGTGTGAACAGACAGCACCAACAGAACAAAAAGAACATTGTTTATTGCCATGGAGGCATACAAAGCTTATAGACACAAGAGAACAAATTGGTTAGAAGTGTGTTTAACTATGTGAAAGAAGAAATCAAAAGCGTGTGGGCCCCAAGAGCCTTTGCTTCCCAATAAAGAGGAGAAAGCTGATGTGGTTTGGTCACACACAAGAACAACACCCTAGCAAAGACCATCCTGCAAGGAACAGTCGAGGGCAAGAGATGAAGAGGCCGCCAAAAGAAATCATGGGTTGACAACATCAAAGACTGGACCGCCCAACCCTACAACCTCCTACTAGCCACACGGATCGTGAAGCATGGAAAAAGATCTCTGTTGCGTCTTCTCTCATGTCCCCCCTACGTCCTTTGGGACATGGGACTGAGTGAGTGAGAGTGAGTGAGTGTGTGTGTGCGTGTGTGTGTGTTGTGTGTGTGTGTGTGTGTGTGTGTGTGTGTGTGTGTGTGTGTAAAAGAGACAGAGGTGTGAAGATGCAGACTATCCAAACCCAGAAAATGAGAAAGGGGTGAGGGAGGGGGGGAGGGAAAATCCCATTGACAGACTATCTGACAGACATTGGCAAGGGAAGAGACAGTATCATCCATCCACTCCCTTCAACGTATACAAAACTCTGCTGCTCGTCTTGGTCCTCAGAAAGAAAAAATCTGAGTACATTTACCCCTCTTGCAATCTCTCCATTGGCTGGCTGCCTGTACCACAGAGAATACACTACAAGATCAGTACCCTCTGTTACAAATGTCTCCACAAAACTGCACCCTCCTACCTCTGTGATTGTCTTCACTTGTACACACCTCGCTCCCTCCGCTCGACGGCAGATACTTTGTCCTTAAGTACACCCAGATTCAACCTGTCTACCATTGGCCACCGCTCTTTCTCTGTTTCTGGTCCATCCATCTGGAACAACCTTCCTCTCTCCCTCCGGCAAAAGCCTACTTATGACACTTTTAAATCCAACTTCAAGACACTTATTTCAAACCTTTTCTTCTTCTTCTTTTATTTTATTTTTTATTTTTTATTATTTTTTTTTACATCCAGGCCTCATTGCGTAAGGTGTAAAATGACGCAGGGCCGCTTCTGAGGTCTCCAGAAATTAAAGAGAACTAACTCAATGATTTATTCACAAAAAGGCCATTGGCCCATACATGAAAGGGATTGCAAAACTCTTAGTAATTTGGGGGGGGGGGGGGGGGGTAAAAGCAACCACAACAACAACAACAAAAATATTCTATAACAAAAAAGTCTATTACAAAAATTTGACTTAAGATAATATATCTCTTATCATGAAAGCTTTACACAACTATAAAGTGAGGCTATGCACAACCTCAGGCTGACTTGACGCCATGACTAAACAGAGTCAAATAAATTAGGCTGCCTAGTATATTTTACGGGATGTAATTCTGCCTAATCTCCTATAACACTGGACAACATAACACAAAATGTACTTCATCCTCTGGTGCTTGCTTACATAATGAGCATAGTTACCTGAGCTCATCAACATTATGTTCTCTGCATATGAATTTATGAACATTTATATCTGATGCTCAAGTCTGACTTGGGGGGGGGGGGGGGGGGGTGTATCATCAATCAACCAGCTACTATATTCATTAGTTCACCAGTTGTTGTTGCTGTTATTACATTTATGTCCCAGCGGATATTCCGATTTAGGAACATTAGTTCACTGGGGTATGCTTGCTGACCACAGCAATCAGGTTATCAACAGTGAATGTCCCACATGACGTGACTCATGAGGACGTCAAACCCTAGAAAGCCTATAATAGGCCTATTGCAGATCAGCAGTTCGGCACTCTTGTTCATGTGGAGTACAGCCGTACGCCTAGTAGACTCCCCTGACTCACAATCTTGTGATGGGAAGGAACAGAATTTACCAGAAGAGCTCATTATTTCAAAAGAGGGTGCTCAGGTTAAAATTGTAGTTTGTTCTCTCCCTGTTGTTGTATAGTTTGAAATAAATTAACACAAAAAACTAATCAAATATTAAAATTAAATATAACAGCTTGAAAAAGTATTAATACACGATAGATATTGTTTTTTGTTGTAATTGCTGAGTCCTTTACTACCCATCCACCGATCAATAAGATCGAAGGGGCGTGTGTATCAGACGATCTTGACATCGGTCACGCGACTTTCGTGTTGGTGTGTAGGAAGGCGATCGTCTGTAGGTCTACAAAAGACGTTGTGTCGCCTTATTTGTTGCAGACCAGCCGGTTTTCACGTGACAAAGCAAAAGCACCGACTTTGAGGAACAAGACTATCGTCTAGATCTGTAGCCACGATGTATAAGGTTTTATCTGTGGTTCTCATTGCCTGTTTGGCACTGGTAGTTGCCGACAAAGTGGTTTTCAAAGATTGTGGTATGTACAGCAAAGTTTATGATCTTTGTTAATGTTACCATGTTTATTTACTATTTTGCAGTTAGCTGTTTTGATAATTTGATTTTTTAGGGGTTGCATTTGCCAGTCTCGAAACGTTTTAAATAAAAAAAATGATAGCCTGCTTGCATCAGTAGTAACATTCTAACATTGTAACAAGGAAGCAGTTAGCAGCAGTAGTGCTACTGCATGTAGCATTCATGATTTCATTGGACAAACCCACAAAGAATGAAAATCGTCAATGACCAACTCAGATTAATACCTGTGTACATGGCCAGGAATCAGGCACTTGAGTTTCAATTGTACTATTGAGATGATTAGCATGAACATAGAAAAAGCCTAGAGGAGAAAGTTCATAAAGAAATGCACAGAGAAATGCCATCAAAAGTCAAAGTAACCACACATTCACACACACACACACAACACACACACACACAACACACACACACACACACACACACAACACACAGTGACACACACACACACAGTGACAACACACACACACACAGTGACACACACACACACAGTGACACACACAGTGACACACACACACACAGTCACACACACACACACACACACACACACACACACACACACACACACCACACACACACACACACACACACACACACACACACACACACACACCACACATTTTCTGAGGTTTGTAGCTTTTTAATGTTATGGTGGTTGCTTCTTTGATGGTGTTGTATTTGTAAGTTTCATAAGTTTTGATTGCTTCCTGAAAAAGGCTTTTTTTGTTGATATATATGCTTTATTATCATATAACAAGACTTCACAGTCACAGTGCCATAGCCAATACCAAAGTGGATTCATATTATTATTATTCATATTATTTTACAGGCTCAGTGGAGAGTAAAATCAATACTGTAGACATCGCCCCATGCCCAAAGGAACCTTGCATTTTCCATAGGGGCTCAACTGTAAACGTCACCGTTACCTTCACTTCAAGTAAGATGTGGCCTGGTGAATGTCACATGATTTGTGTGTGTGTGTGTGTGTGTGTGTGTGTGTGTGTGTGTGTGTGCGCGCGCGCGCATGCGTGCATGTACTCTGTGTTATAAATACATGTGTTTGTGAATACATGTGTGTATGCATTTTTCTCCCATGCATTTAAATTCAAATCACAACAGGCACGGATTGTCCAAAAGCACCAACTGTGTGTGTGTCACTGTGTCAGTGTGTGTCACTCTGTCGTGTGTGTGTGTGTGTGTGTGTGTGTGTGTGTGTGTGTGTGTGTGTGTGTGTGTGTGTACATGTGTTTGTATATGTGTTTGTATATGTTTGTGTTTGCATGTGTGCATTTTTTCCCCATGCATTCATTCAGATCACAACAGGTACCGATATTCCAAAAGCGCTGACCAAGCTCCCCAAGTTACTGTCCTGGTCAAATTCAGAACTAAGACACCCAGGCAGGGATGAATTTTAGAAGCAGGAGTCTGTTGCCAGTGTTGGTATTATTTATCACAGGATCACTTATTTCAAGTTATTTGATGATCAAACTCCTCCTATTTTATGAGGAAACTGCAGAAACTTGGTGTACTGTAAGTCTTGGGGTTATCAGATCAATGAAGCGGGGTTTTGATTTGAATCCTTTTTAAATCCAACCTCAAGACACACTTATTTCAAACCTAAGTTTTTCTCCTTCCGCTTCCATCTCTTACCTGTCCCTGCCTTCAACATCCACATGCCAAAGTGCATAACGTTTATAGGTGTGTGTGCATGCGTGCGTGGCGTTGTGTGTGCGTGCGTGTGTGTGTGGTGTGTGTGTGTGTGTGTGTGTGTGTGTGTGTGTGTGTGTGTGTGTGTGTACATTCAAATTTGTCAAAACTGTAAATTGTCGCTGATTGTGTGTTGTGATAGGTCGAATGCAAGCGCTTTGATTTGTTTTTGCAAGATATAGCGCTATACAAATTTCATGTATTATTATCATTATTAACTTGTGTTATGGATCTGCCACATATGATATTATACATGATATAGGGTAAGGCTAAGTGACCCAGACATCTGACTCAAGGTTCAAGGGTCCTGGGTTTGAATGCCAATTCACACATTCAGACTTGCAGCAGTTAGGATGGAAATTGGAAGAGACTTTCTCTTCAGTGCAGGCTCACAGCCCCTTCTGTTCTCTTGGTCTAGACTGTAAGCTCAGTTCCAGTGTGTAAAAACATACAAAATTGGTCGCATATAATTTATCCAAAATTGCATCATTGGTGAACAGTGGAGCTTTAGCTGAGGACCCCCCCCCTAAAAAACAACAACACAACAACCCAAAACAACCACCCAAAAACAAACAAAGTGTTATTATACTTTGACAGTATGAAAAATGAGCCATCTTAAAATTTCTTCAAAGATTATTTTAAGGATGGTTTTGATTTGATTTTTTTTCATTTTTATACCACTTCAAAAGCTATTGAATCAGAATAAATTGTTGTAGATGCATGTTCCAGTAATTTGTTTTTGTCATTTAGTGTGTGTGTGTGTGTGTGTGTGTTGTGTGTGTGTGTGTGTGTGTGTGTGTGTGTGTGTGTGTGTGTGTGTGTGTGTGACTGTGTGTCTGTGTCTGTGTGAGTGTGTTTTAGATTACTGTGTTGAACCTTTGTCATTTTTCGCCTGAATTAAAGTGGAGGTGCTGATGATGATGTGCAGATGTGGCTATCCAGAACGCTACGACCAAGGTGTATGGAATCATTGTGGGAACTAAAGTACCTTTTCCTCAGCCTCCCTATGCCTGCCAGAACATGACGTGCCCAGTGCCAGCCAGCAAGACAGTCACCTACAGCAATGCTGTCAACGTTCTGCACAGCTACCCTAGTGTGAGTTTTGAGTGGGGAAAGAGTTACACAGTTGACTGCAATGTCAGTCATAAAGTTATTATCTCTTTCCTCCCTCCCCTCTCTCTTTTTTCTGTCTTTTTTGTTGTTGATCTGTCTCTTTACCCAGTTTGTAAGATTTTCCAGATCCTATCATTATCTTTAAATTAAAAAAGAATTAAAATAGGAATTTGTAATTTATAGGATGTATCCTGAACTCTCTCTCTCTGCCTCCCTCTCTCTGTCTCTATCTGTCCACTCTTTGTCATCAATAATAATGTTATTGGTCAAAGGTGAGGGAATTGTACCTCTCAAGATATAAATGTGGGCCATTTTTTTCAACTCCTTGTACCTGTTGGGTCTAAATGAAGTGACTATGCTTGGGTAGCCCACAGCTGGGCCGATCACTAAAGCTGTATATCAAAATGATCTTCTGCTTCCATATGGATTCCTTAGCCATATGGGCACAAAAATAGCATAGAATATAATTCCACTTAATTTTTTCTTTCAGCAATATTTTCCAGTATATTTTCTTCTAATATCAGTTTTTGGTGGCAGCATTGGTACGCCACAAGATTATCATATTCCTTTGAGAACAAAAACTCCTCTGTATTTTAGAAAGTTGTTTCTCCATAAGTTACCAGGGATGGTTAAGCAAAACCACCACTGAGACTTCTGATGAGGGCTCATCCAGGAATCAAAACTCGAGTCAGATCAGGCAAATCAAATGGTCCTTACTGCAAAAAGGCCTCCAGTGCTGTCACCAAAATTTTACATTTATAGCATTAATTAAAAAAAAAAAAGTGTATTCAAATCTTTTCCTTTCCTGTGTTATTCAGCTGTCCCTGGTGGTGCAGTGGGAAGTGATCGACTCCAACGGCAAAATGGTCTTCTGTTTCGACGTGCCTGTACAGATCACATCCTGAGGCGGTGTGTGCTAGGCTGCTGCAAGGTTCAGCTGCTGACTGGGCTGTTTGCTGAAGTGCCTTTCATCATGTTCATTCTGAAGTGAAGGATAGAAACATTTTAGTCTGTCTGTCTGTCTGTCTGTCTGTCTGTCTGTCAGGTTTCACTGTATGTTTTCTCTTCATGTTCATTCTGAAGTGAAGGATAGAAACATTTTAGTCTGTCTGTCGGGTTTCACTGTATGTTTTCTCTTCATGTTCATTCTTAAGTGAAGGATAGCTCAATACATTTCAGTCCGTCTCTCTTGTTTTATTGTATATCTTGATTCATTGAATGTCTTGTGTCTTTGACATATGTGTAGCGCTTTTACCGGTTCCGTCTTGTCACCATTTGCGTTTTGCTCCCTGGGTATATTTTATCATTGTGTGAAAAGCTTTCTTGCGCGGGGAATGTGGGAGTTGTGAAGAAGTTTATGTCTGTCAAAATTTTGGTTCATGGGGTTTGACTAGTTCAAATCAGATACCTGTTTTTTTTAAAAAAAAAAAAGGTCTGTTAATAGATTGAGACATTTCACAGCATGAGGAACATTCCATAAAGGCTACACCACATCTGCCAAGAAATCTGCTGAGCAGAAGCTTCACCAGCTGCATAACCAAAATTAATGTGCTTTTGAGGCTTCACATACTGACTTAGACCTTCCAGCGAAGAAAGCTAACATGGGTCAGTGCTAAAGTTAATTCTTAGAAAATAGAATGTGACGCTTATAGTTTATGGATTTTTGTGTTATCATGCCTACAGCAGCACCCTTTGAACTAGAGAGAGAACGTAGAGTTCTATGATCAGCAGGGTTGTAATGTATTCTTTCCTTTTCTCATTAGAGCTGAAAGAGCCTGGCTGCATGTAAACTGGGGCGAATCCATGTTCAACAAATATGTTACATG
Organism: Stramonita haemastoma; assembly: GCA_030674155.1. Classification (NCBI taxonomy): domain Eukaryota; kingdom Metazoa; phylum Mollusca; class Gastropoda; order Neogastropoda; family Muricidae; genus Stramonita; species Stramonita haemastoma. Next base: position 26,714,358 of record CM060324.1, on the reverse strand, counting down.
CTACGTTACTATCAAAGCCTATATGATATAATGTATGATATTTCTCTGCAGAGTCCAGGAAGACCCTGTTTCAAGACATCCTGCCAGGTTGTTTTTGCATTCCAGGTCAAAACGAATCAAATTTTCATTCTATGTGATTTTATAAACACTCTGTTGATTTCAAGCAGTTAGCTTGCATGCTTTTAAAAAAAAAAAGCTTTTTTTTCTTGTTTTTTTCCCACTTCCCTTGTTCTTTTAAGTTTTTGCTTTATTCTATTTTATTGATTTTTTTCATGGTTTAGAACATCTTGCCAGATAGTATAATTATTGTTGAAAATATGTCAGCCCTGATACAATTTTGGTTTGGCATTATTATCAATGTGAATGAAAGACTGAATGAGTTTTCTGTGAAATGGATTCATTATCAGCATGAATATAGGTATTAAGAAAGAATTTTGTTATTTTTGAGAGCGTTTACAGCTTTAGCAAAGTGGAATAAGATTTATTATGTCAACCAATTTATAGCTTCTGTTGGACTTTCTTTTTCAGTTAAAAGCTCAGTGGTCTTGATCTCTTTGTAGCCCTCAGTGGTGTTTATTTTTCTTTTCTTTGTCAGATAGTATAATCAACTTCTATCAATATACAGCTCAGTGCTTTGAATCCCATAATCTGCTGCTGTAATATTTTTGTTTTGTTTCGTAGCATGTATAGCAGGTGGTTAATTCTCACTCTTCCTTTTTATCTCTCTGCCTCTTAGAAGGTGTTTGGGCCATTGAATAAGTGATTTTGAGATTACATATGGTTGTACTTTTCCCCATGTTGCGATTTTGGTATGTATCGCCTGTGTTGTGCTTAAAAGTATATATTCAGAGTGTTCAGTTTTATCAATGTGTATTTTACTGTATGGTTCCTTTTTATTGATATTTTTTTACCCAGTTTTTAACAATTAAGCTTTTCCCTATGGGTAATCTGCCGTAGGCTAATGAACCACCTACTAACCCTTCCCTCCGTTATCACCCTCTAGAGGTTCTTCCCCCTTGACGTAGGGATAGTGTAATCAGTATTAAGACATTTTTGTGTGTGTGTGAGTGTTAAAAGAGAGCATGAAAATCAATGTGAGTGTGTTTAGTCATGGGATAACTGGAATTTTTGTGGAATCATGATTGAATGAAAACCATGTTTCTTACTGTCTTATTTTCAGGCAGGGTTTATGTTTTCTCTACCCATTGTATTTTCATGTCTGCAGAACTGTAGGCATTGATTGCCTGAGCTGCTGTATATGTAATATTAAGCTGAAGTGTTCTTGTTTGTTTTAAAATCTTTTTTTTTTTTTTTTTTTAAATAGGGAATCAACTTAGTATGTACTATCATTAGTAATGCCCTCCCTCCCTTTTTTAGAATTGAAAAAAAAAAACCCCAAACATATGAACAATGATTTGGAACACTTTTATTCATAATAGCTGATGAAGGAATCTCAGACAAAATCATTGAAAATTGGCTGCATACTTCCAGAACCTAATTGTTCAAGGTACCAAGGAATTACCTAGTTTAATGAACAAGTTAAAACAATCAATGCAGTCAAACTCTACACCCAGGTGAATCTCACAAAAAATCATGATATGCTTTTTAACAGCTTGGATTTTTTTCTGGTATAGAAAATATCAGTAAAATGTTTTTGAACAGTTTTTCCAATTTACAGATATACAAAATGTCAGTAAACAGTTTTTGAACAGTTTTTCAAGGTTTCAGAACTTTTATCAAATATCTGGAGTTTTGAGTTAGGTGTGCAGCTTTTAGAACAAAATTTTGCTGCCAGAACAAAAATGCTATTATCAACCCTTGAATGAACTTTTCTTTTGTGTGTCAGAGTTTGGAAATGTGCGTATATATCATTCCAGGTTATTTAAAATAAACTGTTGCTTTTTTTCTTTCCAATGAAGTATTTGTCGCTTCTTTTGAATGCATGTTGGTACAAACTTGCTTGCTTGATGACTAATGCAGCCATGGGGGGCGGATAGCCTAGTGGTCAGAACATTGCGCTGGCAATTTGAAGACCCGGGTTCGAGTCCGGTTGAGGAAATTTTCTTCCGGAGTTAACATCCGTGCTGACTCCACTCTCCCCAAAAGTCCTTCGGATGAGACTTTAAACCGAGGCCCCATGTGTGAACGCATGCAGAACATCTTGCGCACACATTAAATCCTGTTCTGCTTTTCGTAAGAGTAGGCCATCGTGTGCCGGTGGGAACAGATGACAATATTTACAAAACTGCATACACAAGGGGACCGGGTGAAAAAAAGCACATGATTGCTTATTCTGTTATCCTCGATATAAAAGAATAAATAAATAAATAAAATAAATAAAAAATGCTTGTAAATGCACATCTCTCCATATAGATACTTATAAACACATATCACAGCAGATTTCTCTGCTTGAAATTTGGGCTGCTCTCCCCAGGGAGAGCACCTTGCCAGAAGTGCAGCACCACCCACAATTTTTTTTTGTTTTTCCTGTCTGCGACTGTATTATTTTGTTTCCCTGTCAGAGTGGCTTTTTTCTACATAATTTTGCCAGGGACAATTTTATTGTTGCTGTGGGTTCTTTTACATGTGCTAAATAATAGTATGTAACACACGGGACTTCCGTTTATTGTCTCATCAGAAAGACTAGCATCCAGACCACCACTCATGGTCTAATGGATGGGGGAAAAGCTTAGGGCCCCAACAGGATTTGAACCACCCCACACTCCGACCTGGACTTTTCACTTTCTTGGCAGGTGCGTTACCTCTAGACCACCGAACCATGATGCGGGGAGAGCAACCCAAATTTCGCGCAGAGAAATCTGCTGTGACATAAAGTGGTATAAAAAAAAATATATATATAATAAAAACCAAACGTGCGCATAGAGGTCAGATGCATGGTTTATGAAGATAATTAACTGTAAAACACAGCAGATGGGGCCTTTCTCCTCCCTGGCTCGCTCTCTCACACACACACACACACGCACGCTAACAGTCAAAGAAAGGCATAAAGGAGTATGACTAGGCAAGGCTATCGTAATGGTACCTTGGTGCAGAACTTTACACCTGTTGGCCACACCATCAACTACAAAGTCATAATCATTCTAAAGGGAGACTTGCATTCTTTTCCTTTAATTCTGTTGGAGTCACTGGGGCACTAGAGATGTTCATCAAATTTCCCCAGCTACGTTCCTGTGCTAAAAAGCTTGGGGCTTTACAAAATGGTTTCCCTGTCCATTCTGCAACGTTGTCTGTCTCCTCTTCCCTCTTCTTCAAGGCTACGGGAGAAAGTTTTAGCCAGCCATTGGATCCTGAAATGTGGCCTTATCAACATACTTTTGAAAAATGGTGTGGACGGGTGCTATAGCCAAGTGGTTCAGATCGTTTCACTTCAGTTCCATGGGTCATGAAGCCTGGGTTCAAATCTCAGTGGTGTATGGTGAAATAAGGGTGGGGATTTTTATAATTTCCCAGAACTTCAAGTGCAGACCTACCAGGGCCTTAATTCCCTCTGTGTATATGCAGAAGATCATATGTACGTAAAAGATCCCGAAATCCATGTCGGCATTCGGTGGGTTACAGAAATGTGAGCATACCCAGCATACACCCTGAAGTTGAAATGAGGCTACCTCCATGGTGGGCAAAAACAGCCACATGTAAATGAAAAAATCTCTCCAATGGTGAACCTTGGCACTAGCCAAGGGACGAACTCCCCCTCCCCCCCCCCCCCAAATAAAAATGTTGGCAGATATTTTAAGATAGTGTCTGATGGTTTGGTTATATTGCATGCAGCTACAGCTTCCAGGTAAATTCATTTATACTCTTCAATGGAGAACTATTCAGAGAAAAAAAATCTTTGCTCATTTTAAAATATCTTGTCGGTTGAATGTAGTGAAAAACTGAAGGAGCAGCATGACCTTTGACATACTACTTTTTTGGAAATTTGATACGCTCTGAGTAACATGCAACTTGAAAGCTGACTGCTGTTGACATGAGAGAGGCAGTTTTCTCATCACTCGGCTTAACACCCCAACTATCAAAAAACCTGTGCTATTAAGATACATTGTAGATATTTTATTGATACTGTGTCAACCCTACTACCACCCTTGTGCTTGTTTGCGCTATAAGTTCAAATATAGTAGGTGCAGAAAAAGTAGTAGTACAAGGCAGTTGCAGTTAAATATAGGCACAGATTAAGCATACTGATGGTATTAACACACAAGTGTGTGAATGCACATCCCCCTGTGCGCGCATCTGTGCGTGCGCGCACGCACACACACACACATTCAGACAACAAAATCATAAAACCAACAGCTCTACTTGATTTAAAAGGTATTTCATTGCAATACTGAATCCCACAATCAATCGAACAGTGCTTCAGCACTAGAATATAAAATGGATACCTGCTAAAACCACAGCAGGGTTAAATGCCTATTGATTCAACTTGAAATCAAAATCAAAAGTTTTCTAAATGAACTGCTTACCTTGAAACTGCTTTGAAAAAGTATTGATCACAAATGAAAATGATTGAAAAATACAAAAGTTTATTATAAAATTTAAGAAAAATAGGCATGCAACTGTCTTCACCCCAATTTTACCCCCTTATAAAATAGCCCCAAGAAGATAAAAAATGGGAATCAATACAAAAAGCAAACAACAGCAAAAAAGAAAAAAAAACAACCCTGTCAATGAAAAGTAATCCCTAACAAATGCATAGATGCTAGATATTGTAATTTAAAACTTTAATAATTCATTCTTGCAAAACTTTTCAATATTCCGCTCAGGTTCAACTCATTCCAACAAAGCTTATAAAAGGATGCTGCTCAAGCAAGTTGTCTTCATGCAAGGTTATTCAATAAGTTGGAGTCATTATGAAATACAAACAGCTGTTTGATGCATCCATATTTCAAAGAGCCACAACACATTCCTAACAGAGGTCAGGTCCTGCTTGAAAATCAAATGATGAGAATCAAGCATACACTTGCAAAGACAAAATAAATACAGGATTAAGATTTGACAAAAATACTAGGGGATTCTAAGGTAAAACAAACAAAAAAAAAGTCAAAGGTAATGATAAAATTTAAAGCAAAAACTGACACTTTTCTCGAAGTAAATATTTTTTGTGATGAAAGTAGCAACTCATAAGAGAATGCTTATAAACGATTGCATAATAATACAGAACACTGCTTATGCATCATATTTATAATGAAAGTAATAATTCTGAAATCAAACACTTGTCAATGATTGCATAATGTTGCAGAACACTGCTTTGTATATTCTCTGCAGCTAATTTTCCTATCCTTTTAAGATAAATGTTGATCCTAGCTGTATCTTAAACCTCACCCTATAATACAAAGAAATAATGAATCTGGTTACATTCATGATCCTTTAATAAGAAAAAAAAGTGTTCAAAAAAGAAAAAAAAAGTTTTCAAAACAATATGAAAAGAACAACAAAAAGTCTGTACAATCTGAACAGTGAAGAGAAAATTTCAGAGGCTACTAAATTAAACAGCACACTGCAAGTAATGTTACACACAACCAATACTACTAAAACAAAAAATATTAAAGACTTGATTCATGATTTGTCCTGGAAACAAAATGCATTCAAGTAAATTGAAAAAAAATCCCAGCAAACACATGCAAGCAAACTGGGAAAAAATATGAAAAAGGAATAACTTTGGCCCAATAAAAGCAAAACCGAGACCTTGTACACTACAGACTGACTGCAATAGCTAATACTGTCCTTCCCTTTGTAATGTCAAAATATTTTGAATGACGTGAGAAATGCAGTGCATCCAGAGAATAAATGTGACAGAAAAAATATCCTGAAGAGATGCACAATCAGTATAGGCAGTATCATGATTAGCATGAAACTTAGAAAAAAAATGAGATCACTGCTGCGAGCTGAAGTCAGATGCACTGGGCTTATCTTGTCTGGCGCTTAACAGCAGCCCAACATTTTCGCTCATATGGCAGACACAATAGTTGCTGTCTGAGCATTTGATGAAGAAGAAGAAGAAGGGCAATGCCTTGTTACTTCTAAATTGTTTTCAGATGGCACCAGCAAAAACAAGAACCACCCCCCCCCCCCCCTTACCCAAACAAACAAAACCATAAAAAAACGACAACAAAAAAACCAAACAAAGTAAAAACAAATCTGCAACAAATCAGAGATGTTAAGACCAAAAGTAGTCTGATTATCAGTTCTTAAGTACAGCAGACCGACTGACAAAGTCATGTGTAATACCCAACAAATACAGAAAAAGCACAAATTGTACAATGAGCAAGACATGGTTGACAGCTGGTTCTGTAATTTTTTTAATTTTTTTATTTAATCACTCAGGAGCTTCTGTTCACTTTCAATACCAATCTCAATTAATTTAAACAGGTTTTGCAATCCTCCATGAGTGTGACTGAACTGAAGCCAAGTAGAATTTGACTGGCTGGAATGGCTACATACACAGCAGCATACTGATTTTTGCATACTACAAAAAAAAAAAAAAAAAAATCACAATCATTATCACATCATTATTATTTAGTGTAATTTCTTTTTGCCATTTCAGTTGTTTGTTTTTTTTAAACCAGTTTTTAGAGAAGAGACAAAAAAAATTTCTAAAAAGAGTAGCTGCATAGATGAATAAATGAACAGAAGCATATACAGGCTTGCCCCCACTCCTCCGCGAAGCAGCTAAACAAAAGCTAGTAACACAATACTCTGACGACATCATCTTCTAGGCCAATAAACCCTGACCATGGCCAAATACTGGGCAGTGGGACATACAACATACATATATGTACATACCTACACATATAGAAGACCCTACAAATACGTATTGCCCCACACTTACTTTTCAGTAAAGTATTCCAATACAACAAGTGTACATATTCATACACTTGATAAAGTACATTCATTAAGTTGGCAATACATGACAGAGGAAAAACACATCATTATCTGTGCTGTAATTTCATAGCACCTGGCAAGAGCAAAGGAATTCCAAATTAGTGATATAATAAAATAAAAAGTGTCAGGTCAGATTGGGTATGGCTTTTAGTCACCAGACAGCTGATCCCAGTTTTTTCATTCTATTGCTTTAAAAGAACTGTACACACACACACACACACACACACACACACACACACACACACACACACACACACACACACACACACACACACACACACACACACACAACGCGCGCGCACACACACACACACACATGCACGCACGCACATGCACATATACATGCACACACAAACACACCCACATACACACACACACACACACACACACACACACACACACACAGAGAATATGTAAAAGTGATTTACTACTGATGTCAGTTTATAATATTTTGGTCTTTTAAACTCAAGTGCTTGAAAATTAATACTTTGAAATAAAACCTAAGTGAAATATAACACTCACCCTAAAAATAACCTAAATATCTCCCCTCCAAGAAGTAAACTTTTAAAATGCCTAATATCATAAAATAATATTAGCGTACCTATCATAAGAGATAGAAAGAAAAAAAACAACCTTACAATTATAAATCAGAGAGAGAGAGAGAGAGAGAGAGAGAGAGAGAGAGAGAGAGAGAGAGAGAGAGAGAGAGAGAGAGAGAGAGGAGAGAGAGAATATAATAAGAATTACCTTTATTTAAACATCATTAACAAAATAAATTTCTACTTGTATTCATTATAGCTTTTCCAAATGAAATTAGTGACAGAATGAAATTCACCGAGCTGTTTCACTGAGCAAGCATGTAAAGAAAAAAAAGATACTAAATATTACAAATTAATACATGTAAATGTACATAAGCATACACAGGTAGATACATATACACCCATATGTATATCAATATTAGTCAATTGATAATTCATAACATATATATATTAAAAAAAAACACCTAACAACCAACTATACAAAAATTCCCACCTAAATCATGCTGTTGATAAAATCCAGCCAACCACAAAAACCACATCAGGACTGTCACTTAAAAAAAAAAAAAAAAAAAGAGGCAAAATTCAAGAAAATCCCAAAGATCAAAACCAACCATTGATTTATTTCACTAAGTATATTCAAACATCCCAGTCAACTAGCAGGGCCATATAAGACACAATGCTGTCAGAAGTCCACCCATCCATGCATGCATAAGCACACACACACAAACGCATGGATACACACACAAGAATTAATGGTATGTAATACAATTCAATAAGAATGCTTCCATTGATTTTTTTTTCTCCATAAGTGAGCAATATCTTTTGGAAGGCAGAAGTTGGTATAATATCCCTGATAATAAAATATGACTGTAAACAATGGAAAGCAAAAATACACACCAGAGTGCATGTATGAATGCATGTACACACAAACATATGCACACACACACACGTATGCATGCACACACACTCAAACACAATCATGATATCACCTTGAACACAAATGTCTCCAATAACAAACCTAAAAAAATATCTCCCTCAAGTAAAAGTCTAAAAAATACCCAGATTTGTAAACACTGCTTATCCAACAAAAATACCCAAATCACAAGAAGCCATTGTTCCTCCAATTGACAACATCACACAATCACAGCATGACGATTTATGACATGGTCACATCATACAATGAAGCTTCTTACAACGACATCTAAGATAAAAATCTGTTTATCGACAGTTTTGCAATTGTGTCCATCAAAACACACACATACACAAAAGACCTGAAGCCTACAAGTCAAACCAAACTTATCATCTGCTTTTATTCAGTCTTTCTTAACGATACCATTCATGTTGCAGTTTTACCTCTCCTCCCCCCAATAGAAGATTGTAGGTGCTGGTCTTTCATTAAAGTGAAAGTAACCCATCAGACTCTGTGACTGGCTGGCTTTAGTCACTACGCTGACTGCTTACTGGTTTGGGGCTTTAAGCAAACAAAAGGTATGATAACTTCACTATGATAACCTAGTGCACACACCGCACTCAGCTGGTATCAGGCTGGTCTGTTGAGTTGCACTGCAGCTGCACCCATAGGGTACACAGTGTCAATGTCAGATCTCAAGTTTGATGTTTCAACCACCAAGGTTATTCTACCCTCTCAAAAAGATAAATGCCTACTTCAACAAAATTTGAAAACCACACCCATATCAATGCCTAACTTTACAAAAAAAGGCATTAAAAGTTTTTTTTTTCTCCTGAACGATCAAAGCATACATAACGGCTAAAGCAGTGGACCAATATCTACATCTGCTTTATCAAACAACAAAAAACCCCAAAGCACCAACACTATGATAATCCCCCCCACTTTGGTTTTGAATTCAGTGACAAAAAGAGGACAAGGACATCCAATGCCATTGTTCTCACACTTCACACAGAATCACAAAAAAATGGCCTTCAACAATAGAAAAACAATCTCGTACCTGATGGGAAATGGCCTTTAAGAATAGAAAACCAATCTCATGCATGATGGGTGACTTCCATGTTTACACCCACTAGTTCTTGACAGGAATGGACATGTTCATGTCCCGGAGCACTTCCTTGATACACTCCAGTAGTCGCTCCATGTCCTTGGGATACAGATGGCCGATGCTGCCGATGCGAAAGCAGTCAATGTCCAGCGTCTTCCCTGGGTAGATCACTTGATCTGTGCACAAGAAAGGTGGGCAGCTTGTAAACAAGGGCACTGTTACTTTCTTAGATTAACTCTTAAACACTTTTTCACATTTTTTTTAGCAGTAACTATACAAAAGACTTTTCTGCAGGGAAAAATACAAGAAGGGAGACAAAGAGTAGGGGAGAGAGGGAGACAGAGTAAACAACGGGAAGACAACATCAGACATGTCGACAGATATCATCATCACTCCCTCCTACTCTTCAATTTCTAGGGTGCAGCACACACACCCAAGCTTCCAGAGCTACAACGCTGCATTCCCACACTGTTCTCCCCACTCTCCCTACTCCATACATGTTCTACGAACCTTTATCATTCAGTCGATTGTAGAAGTCCATGAAGTCGAACTTGGGATCTTTGGGGTAGTAGTAGGAGGTGATGATGTAGCCCTGCACTGACTTGTCCAACAGTTCCTTGAAGCCCAGACCTTTCATTCCTGCCGCCAATATCCTGCGGTTCTCTTTGTACCTGCGTGACAGGATAATCATCAGTTATGTTCAGGAATTCTCCTGCTTTGGTGAACGCTCAGACAGCAACTCATTGTTGTCTGTTTTATTCATGAGCCAAAATGCGTTGTACTACTACTGAGCGCCTGAAAACCAGGCCCAGCGCAGCTGACTTTGGTGAGATTTCCATCAATGAATATCAAATAAAAACAATAGAATGAAAACCTTGAGTAAGGAGACCTGATTGAATATGAGGTGATGATATATGAATTAAAGAAAAAAAAAAGACACTTTGAAATCTTATCTCATTTCCGTTCAAAAACTCAGTTCCAGCATTTTATCAGGTGTGATGAGCAAAACGTCTTGAATACAAAAGTTTTGTTGTTGCTCTTATTTTTCTAGAAAGAAATAAAAATAAGAAACTTGAAAAACATACATTATTAAAACATGCATGCATGCATGCACGCATGCACGCACGCACAACACAACGCACGCACGCACACACACACACACACACACACAACACACACACACACACACACACACACACACACACACACACACACACACTTACCTGTTTGCTCTGGCCTCAAGACCCCCCTCTTCATCAAACTCAAAGATGGCCTGACGGAAGGCCAGCATGGCGTGTGTAGCTGGCGTGAAGCGGAACTGGCCGTTTTTGTCCAAGGCCTCGTTCTGATCGTACAGATCCAAACTCAAACTGCGAGAGTTTCCTGCAACACATCATGAGTACATGATTATCTGTATGATATATGGAATGCAATAAAATGTCTAGGACCACTGGCAAGGCCACAATATTGTTGAGTTAACACTGATCTGATATTGACTCCCGCTACACTAAAAGTCCTTTTGGATAACACTGTCAGTCAAGGCTCCATGTGCAAATGCATGCAAAACATTTTGTGCACACATTTTAAAATCTCATTCACCAGATTCATTTTGATAATGACAACTGCCTGAAAAACGGATTCAAATGTACACAACACAGACAGAATGGGGACGGGATAGCCTGATTGGTTAGAGCGTTGTGTATTGCGCTTGTGATCTGCTGACCCGGGTTTGATTCCTGTTCAAGGAGATATTTTCCCCTGGAGTTAATATTAGTACCGACTCCTCTCCTCCCAAAAGTCCTTCAGATGAGACTATAAAATGAGGTCCCGTGTGTGAACATACGCAGAACATCTTGAGCACATGTTAAAACCTGATCCGCTTTTCAAAAGAGTAGGCCATTGTGTGTGGGTGGGAAGGGATGACAAAATTAACAAAACGCATACAAACAGGGACTAGATGTAAAAAAGCGCAAATCATCCTCAAATAAAAGAATAGCTAAAATGAAATAAAATACTATAATTCACTCAAACAATTTTTGTTATCACTGCTTATCTCTTTTCTGTGTACTGAAAAGGTATCTAGCAAAAGATATGTATTTTATTACACATTCATCAACTTAAGTTCCACCTCCCCCCCCCCCCCAATCCACATCATTAATACCACTTTGAGAAAACAGACATAAAACTGAGCAACAACTCCCACACAAACACACTATTCTCTCTCATATCCAACCTCCTCCCAAAAAATACGATCACAACACACACACACACACACACACACACACAACACACACACACACACTAACACACTACACGCACGCACACACCACACACACACACACACACACACACACACACACACCACACACACACACACACACACACACACACACACACACACACACACACAACACACACACACACACACACACACACACACACACACACTACTATTTTTCAAATATGCATATATATATTTGATTATTCTCTTCTTTTTCTTAGATGGATGCTTGATGAAAAAAAGCAACTGCACTGCTTACTCAATGTACCATCTGAAATAAAAGTTGACTTGACTTGACTTGACTTGACTACACACACACACACAGATACACACACTACACACACACACTACACACACCACACACACACACACAACACACACACACACACACACACCACACAAATACACACTATACACACACACCACACACAAATACACACACACACAACACACACACAACACACACACACACACACACACACACACACACACACACACACACTACACACACACACACTACACACTACACACACACTTCAGTCCCACCCACCTTTACACTTGCAAGAGCTGATTTGCGGCCACAGTGTAGGAGAACCCCGGCACACCCTGCATGCATTTGTTGGCGGAGCTCACCATGAAGTCCACTTTGCCCGCCTCAAAGTCCAATGGCACTGCCCCAAAACTGCTCATGGCGTCCACAAAGTACACAGTGTCTGAAAAATAACAAAAGAAAAAAAGTGAACAAAAAGGACCAAAAAAAAGTTTTAAAGGAAAAAAAAGGAGAAAAAACACAAAAAAGTGAAAAAACAAATGTACATGACAGGTATTTTGAAATCATAGAAGCGATAAGGAGGAGGGTGGCAGTATAAAAAAAAAAAAGGTGAAAAAACAAATGTACATGACAGATATTTTGAAATCATAGAAGCGATAAGAAGGAGGGTGGCAGGACGGTTTAGACATTTGCCTAGCTAACAGATAAAACCGTAAGGTTCTTGGTCCCATTCCCAACCTTGCTGCCCCTTTCTCCCAAGTTTGACTGGAAATTTGAACTGAAAGTCAAGTCTTTCAGAAAAGACTCCACACCAGCCAGACCTGTGTGGTTACAGACTTGCGCTCATCAAAAGACCTGTGTGGTTACAGACTTGCGCTCATCAAAAGACCTGTGTGGTTACAGACTTGCGCTCATCAAAAGACCTGTGTGGTTACAGACTTGCGCTCATCAAAAGACCTGTGTGGTTACAGACTTGCGCTCATCAAAAGACCTGTGTGGTTACAGACTTGCGCTCATCAAAAGACCTGTATGATTACAGACTTGTGCTCATCAAAAGACCCCACGACAGTTGAAAATCGTGGAGAAGAGGGCAGCGAGGTGTCTCCTGACTGACTCCAGGCAAAACTGCTAGGCTTGATTCCCAACTGCATCCCTGAAGTCAGACTGCTGCTACCTAACAGATGGGGAAAATGGATGCATATATATATATGCAAAAATCTCACCATTGGTGAATTCCCTTGGAGCTCTAGCACAGCAACCCCCCCCCCCTCCTCCAAAGCTAAACTCCCCTAGGTTTGTTTCCAGCACAACACAGCTATCTGGCAACACAGGCAAAGCTGTGAGCAGCACCACCAAACACAAACACTTCTGTGGATTATATATAAGTTATAACAATAAGTCTGTCAGATGAGACTATGAACTGAGGTCCCGTGTGCAAACACGCACACAGAAACATCTTGTGCACATGTTAAAACCTGTTCCACTTTTCAAAAGAGAGGCCATGGTGTGCCAGTGGGTATGGATGACAAAACTGCATACACACAGGGACTGGATGTAAAAAAAAAAAAAAGAACATGTGCTTATTCCGGATGAGACTATAAACCGAAGCCCCATGTGCGTACGCACGCACAACATCTTGCGCACACATTAAATCCTGTTCTGCTTTTTTGTAAGAGTAGGCCATTGTGTGCCGGTGGTGGGAACTGATGACAAGATTGACAAAACTGCATACACACACACAGGGATTGGATGTAAAAAAAAAAAAAAAGCACGCGAGTGCTTATTCCATTATCCTGGAAATAAAAGAGAGACATAGAAGTAGGCACCCATCCGTCTCAGAGGACTATGGAGTTGCGCTCTAGTCTTAAAAGTGCAAAGCCTGGGTAAGTAAGTATGGAGGGTTTTGATTTGATTTGATTTATTCTTTTATATTGAGGATAATGGAATAAGCACTTTTGTGGGTTTTTTTTACATCCAGTCCCCGTGTGTATGCAGTTTTGGATATGTCATCTGTTCCCACCGGCACACGATGGCCTACTCTTACGAAAAGCGGAACAGGATTTAACGTGTGCGCAAGATGTTCTGAGGGCAAGCTGTTAGCTGGACAAGAAACCCCCCCCATAAAAACAACAAATAAACACCACAAACAGGACAGTGACCTGGAGAGAATTTCTTCACCAGACGGCCCACAACAACTAAAACAGGACAGTGACCTGGAGAGAATTTCTTCACCAGACGGCCCACAACAACTAAACACAGGACAGTGACCTGGAGAGAATTTCTTCACCAGACGGCCCACAACAACTAAACACAGGACAGTGACCTGGAGAGAATTTCTTCACCAGACGGCCCACAACAACTAAACACAGGACAGTGACCTGGAGAGAATTTCTTCACCAGACGGCCCACAACAACTAAACACAGGACAGTGACCTGGAGAGAATTTCTTCACCAGACGGCCCACAACAACTAAACACAGGACAGTGACCTGGAGAGAATTTCTTCACCAGACAACAAATAACACCACAAACAGGACAGTGACCTGGAGAGTATTTCTTCACCAGACGGCCCACGTCCTCCACAGGGTTGAAGACTCCAGAGCTGGTCTCGCAGTGCACGCTGGTGACCATGCTGAACTTCTCTCTCTGCAGGAGTTCCTCCACACGCTTCAGGTCGATGCACTCGTTTTCTGGAAACGTCTCCATGTGGTATGGGATGGATGTTGACTCGCAGATTTTCGACATGCGTTTCCCGTACGCTCCGTTTTCTAGAATCAGCACCTGGAACAAGTTATAAAAAAAAAAAAAATTATTTTATTATTTTTTAAAACTCTTACCTGGAACAGTTTTATTTGTTGACTGAGCACCTGGAACAGGTTTAAAAAAAAAATTAATTAATTTTTTTTTAACTCTTACCTGGAACAGTTTTATTTCTTGATTGATTCATTCTTCTTTTTCGATGGTCATGGAATAAACACTTATGTGCTTTTTTTTTTTTTGGGGGGGGGGTGGGGTTGTTTTTTGGTTGTTGTTTTTGTTTAAAAGTTCATGTGCTTTTCTTTATTTAACATCCAGTCCTCGTGTGCAAGCAGTTTTGTAAATTTTGTCATGGAAAAAGTGTAAACGTGTGCGAGAGATGAACCGCGTGCATTCACACATGGGACTTTGGTTTATAGTCTCATCCAAAGTATGATGCAAAGGCCAAGGCAAAAAGCTTTGTTTGTCAGATAATGATGGAAGAAAACTGGCAAGGTCTTGTATCAAAACTGTTGCTGTACTTTGAAATGATATGGTCAGATTTCTTTGTCCGCGATCAAACTTTAAAGCAAAACACAACCTGTACTCTCCATTAAAAGGTAAAAGGTAAAGATGTCCCATAACCTAGGCAGTCGTAAGGGAGCAAGGCATCAGAGACCTCAGCTTCTCTAGGGGCCAGCATATTGAGGGTGAGACCCATCCCCTCTCCCTCGCTGCTTTACCTTCCCTGACCCTAAAGAGGGCAGGTACCCATTTACAGCTGGGTGAACTGGGGGACTGTGCTGAAGCCAAGGCATGCAAGCAGTCACCCATCCAACTGGTAACCATGCTCTATGTGGCTTAACTTGGCTGGGAGAAAGTGAGTGCTCTGACCACTAAGCTATCCCGCCCCCCTACTCTCCATTGTAGGAGGTTAAAACAAAATCTTCTGAAGATGGAACGTGACTGGCTAAAAGGCCAGGTACTTTGAAAACAGTCAGACACGCAGACTTCTTAGCGAGTGTGTACCTAGTCTCAAGGTGATTTTCCATGTTCGGTAAGGGAGATATAGAGTGCTTATTCTGGATGACCTCCAGGATGCTAAGCTGAAGAATGCTCAACAAGTACCTGAAAGACGAGAATAGAAAGGAGTCAGACACTCACAGTCAATGTTACCTCCAGGGTAAAATTCCCTGAAAACAAAACATCCAATTAAGACTATTTAGAGACTCAAACCATCACCCTCCATTGCTGACTGTCAAATAATGGAAGAAAACTGGCAAGGTCTTGTATCAAAATTGCTGCTGTGCTTTGAAATAGGATCATCAGTGTTATGCTCTAACCGCTAGCACATGCTGCCCCTTCCTGTTTACATACCTTGCTGTTATCACGGGGTACGGCGGTCTGAAACACCGCTTCCACAGCGAATGTCCCACTGCCCTGGATGGGCACACAGGTAAAGGCATCCTCTGTCACACCTGGGGGGAGAAAATGTGACGTGTCCATTTCCTTCGATCAGCACATTGATTATTCATGTGTCCAGGCATACACAGAAGAAAGCATAAACCCACAATCATAACAATGTATTTAAAAAACAACATATATAGATACAGACATGTGTACATGCACACAGAGACACATACACACCACATAGATGAGACTGTAATAAACTGAGGTCCCATGTGAGAAAGTACACAAAAAATCTTGCGCACACATTAAATTTGTTCTGCCTTTCTAAAGAGTAGGCCATGTATGCTGGTGGAAAACGGATGACAAAATTCACAAAACTGCATGCACATGGGGACTGAATGCAATAAAAAAATTTTTAAAACCTACATAAGTGCTTACAAATTTGTTTTTTGTTTTTTATTGTTGCCCTATCCCTGTGTTCCCACGCTGCTCATGTCAATCTCCCTACCACAGTCATACCCCAGGTTCACTATGTCTCATCCCCAGGATTGGAAACCCACTGGGAGCTCATCAATATTAGGCCTCCATGGGGCCACCAGCCAGAGGAGCCATGCACTGCTGCTGGGTCACTTCGGTGGTGTTCGGTGGTGCCTGTTCTGACATATGCAGGACACCACCTACTAAGCCCCCCTACTAATGAAAATATTAGCTCAGTTGTGGAACCAGACTGAGTGAGACGCCTACCTGAGGTGGCAACCACCACAACTTCTTCCAACGACTGCCTTTATAATTTTTTTATCCTGAAAATAAAATAAAGCAATAACATTATAAAAAATAACTTTTCAACACACAACACAAACAACACAACACATTACCACACAACACAGCACATTACACACACACACACACACACACACACACACACACACACACACACACACACACACAGAGCTTGATTTAAAAAAAGCAAATTTACTGCTTACTCAATCTGGAAATAAAAATTTTTGACTTTGACTCTACACACACGCACACACACGCTGCACCACGCACACACACACACACACACACACACACACACACACACACACACACACCACACACACACACACACATACACACAGAGTGACACACACAGAGTGACACACACAGAGTGACACACAACACATACACAGACACAGACACAACAAACAACACACAACACGTGACACAACACACACACACACACACACACGAAGAAGTGGGAGGATACATTTCCAAAACCTAGGCCAACTGGTTCCAGTTGACAGATTTGTTGTTCGATTTCTCTAATTTTGCTGTTGCTGTTTATATGCTTGCATGATCTCTGCTCTCTCCCTACCTCTATCGTCATCATTGATCTAGTTAGTCACACACCAATGCACATACAAAGTGATCACCATCT
>CM060324.1:26684287-26691787 GCA_030674155.1 Stramonita haemastoma | reverse complement strand
TAAAAAACCAACAACAAACAAACCATAAAGGAAACTTTCAGAAATGACGGCTAATGCAGGGGTCACGAATGCCCAGCAGCTGCGCTCTTCATCAAGTAGCCTACTTATTGATTTGAAATGCTGATAGTATCGTGTTTGGGATCCAATCATGAAAAGTCTATCTCTTCTTCTGACTTTCGTAGTCATGCCTGAATTAGTCCGTAGACCTACTCATGCAATAAATTCAACGTTGATAGTTATCATTTTGAAGTAGTGACGGGACGCTATTAGTAGGCCTATGTCCGATTGCTTAAGACAGTTCGACTTCAATTCATAAAGTCGCGGATTTGGAACTTTGGCGGCGTCTGGCAAATTAAGGGTGGTGATTTATTACGATCTTCCAGGTGAACTCCAAGTGCAAACCTGCCACTTGACTTAGGCCTAATTCCTTACGTGTAGGCCTAAATACCCATGCACGTTAAAGCTACCATATTTCATGTCGGCGTTTGGTGGGCTACAGAAATACAAATTATAGGCTACCCAGCATACATTCCGAAGTCGGAATGCAGCTACCTTGATAGTGTGCAAAAACGGTCGCATGCACAAAATCTCATCATTGGTGAACATCTCAGCTCTAGCCAAAGAACGAAAAAAATTTTAACGAAGTAGGCCTACTTTGGGAAAAGAAAGGGGGGGGGGGGGGAGATCGGTGAACCTCGGAGTTCTAGCCGAAGAACACTGGGAGGAAGACGCGCCGGGGGGGGGGGGGGGGGGGGGGGGGGGGGGGTTGTAGAGGGAAGGAAAGAGGGAAGGAAGTAAGGATGGATAGAAAGATGATAGGACAATCAATAGCATTCTTCATCAACAGCATCATCAAATACAGCACAGCACAATCAAGGTAAAAGATGATAAAGGTGTTCCCATAACCTATGCGGTCGTTGGGAGGTGAGATGCCAGAGACCTCAGCTTTTCCGGGGGCCAGCATATTGAGGGCAGTGCGCGTCTCCTCTCCCTCATTGCTTTATTTACCCTGACCCTAAAGAGGGCAGGCGCCCATTTACAGCTTGGTGAACTGGGGGACTGTACTGAAGCCGAGGGGCGCAAACGGTCACCCATCCAATTGGTAACCACGCTCAATGTTGCGTTATCTTAACTTGGGGAAAGCGAGTGCTCTGACCACTGAGCTATCTCGTCCCATACATCACAATGCAGTGTAATATAAAACCATACAGACCAAGCGATTTTTGTTTTCAAGATTCAAGATTTAATTTGCCTTTGACCCCTCTTGGGGTATGGAGGATTTCAATAAATAAAATCAACTGATCATATATAATTTGCATTAACAAAATACGTTTACAAGACAAAATTTCCCAGAAATAGAAATACAGTCGACCTTTTCATCAATGACATGCAACCTTACACTTAACTCGAAATTTGCAAAGTTTTAATAAGTCTGTTTGTCAGAAGAGAGCAAATTACAAAATGTGATACAATACAATGCAACACAACACAACACATCGCAACACAACACGTGTGTGTGTGTGGTGTGTGTGTGTGTGTGTGTGTGTGTGTGTGTGTGTGTGTGTGTGTGTGTGTGTGTGTGTGTGTGTGTTGTGTGTTGTGTGTGTGTGTGTGTGTGTGTGTGTGTGTGTGTGTGTGTGTGTGTGTGTGTGTGTGTGTGTGTCTTGTGTGTTGGGTGTGTGTGTGTGTGTGTGTGTGTTGTGTTGTGGTGTGTGTGTGTGTGTGTGTGTGTGTGTGTGTGTGTGTGTGTCTGTGGTTTTGTGTGTGTGTCTGTGTGTCTGTGTGTGTGTGTGTGTGGTTTGTGTGTGTGTGTGTGTGTGTGTGCATTGTTAGTTAAAGGGGTGGTGTGTGTGTGTGTGTGTGTGTGTGTGTGTGTGTGTGTGTGTGTGTGTGTGTGTGTGTGTGTGTGTGTGTGTGTGTGTGTGTGAGTGAGTGAGTGAGTTAGTGAGGGTGGCTGGTTCCTCGCCTGCGAAGATCATGGAACTGCGTTAGCCCCCCCCCCCCTCCCCCAATGTAAAAAAAAAAAACCAAAACAAAACAAACAACTTATCTTTAATCAATGTAAGTTCAATATAATGCACCAAAACATTTAATGACAATGTACCGTAACCATTTCGTGCCTTAAGGCCAGTTTGATAAAGCAGGCTGTACTGAGGAGGCCAGCTGGTCTGCCTAATGTATTATCCCCAGGTTACAAAAAGCGTACAGTAGAATAATGGATACTTCAATAATATGCAAAAAAAGGACCTGAGAAAAATGCCATATGGGCACCCCCCCCCCCCCCACCGCAGAATGGACATCTTACCCATCCCCGTGTTTACCCTATCTCTACCTAGTCATCACAACGGAACAGTGCAGGCAAAATGTCTTGTCATGTTTAACGAAATATTTGTAAGGTTTGCTTTTTTTTAAAGGCTAGGAAAATGGACTGGGAAGGCAAAACAATAAGCACGAGAGATGATAGAACGGTAAGGAAACAAGACAGAAACAAAAAGAAAGTAATACAAAAGAGAAAAGTTCTGGCACAGAATTTCCAGAAGGTGGGGATGCTATTGATACTGAAAGAGACTCCATGGCACTTCCACAGGGGGAGTACTTTCTCCCTGAATCTGTATCACTACTAATGGAACTGAAATCAGAAACAAACAGTGGCTGCAATTTTTTTGTGTTACCTTGTGTGTTTGTTAGCTACAAACTCAAAAGTGCAGAGGGTAAACGACCTCCGTGGGAAGTGCAGACCTTTCAGAAAGTGAAATGGAAAGGAGATACACACTGCACTGACAAACAGCCAGACAAGATGCTCACATAAATAATTATTGACACTGTACATCTACTGATTCATTCTGTCCCCTTTATTTATTCAGCACAACAATAGCACAGGCCTCCAACCTTAAAGGGTTTCGTAAGAAAAAAAAAGAAACAAGTCTCTGCTTTCAGCATATCAGTACGCTACTGCTATCTATTCTATCTATCTATCTATCTATCTATCTATCTATCTATCTATCTATCTATCTATCTATCTATTTATCTATCTATCTATCTATTATCTATCTATCTATCTATCTATCTATCCCTTAGTCTGGCGACCGTAGGGGCACCCCTGGAGACTTGACAATCAGTTCCCTCCATTCCTCTCTCTGTTCTACCTCTCTCAAAATTTGATTGAGTTCTAGGCCTGTCCATACGCTGATGTTGTCCTCCTATCTCTTCCTTTGTCTGCCTCATTTTCTTCCTCCTTGGACAGTGCCTTGCAGTATTGTTTTTGCAAGTCCTTTTGATCTTGTGACATGCCCGTACCATTTAAGTTTACGCCTCTTCAAGATTGATAGAAGGTTTTCGTAGGGATTAATGGTTTGCTGGATTTTGTTATGCACTTCTTCGTTGTTTATGTGGTCTCTGCAGGAGATCCAAGGAGTCTCTGGAAGCATCTCATCTCTACCGCCTGTACTCCTCTCTCCAAATCAGCAGTCAGGGTCCACGATTCACAGGCATACAGGAATATGGATGATAAGGGAGCGCATTAGTCTGATCTTGGAGTTGAGTGAAATGTTTTTATCTTTCCAGATGGTGTTCAGTTTTGACAGTGCTGCTATTGTCTGTGCAATCCTACAAAATACCTCTGGCTTGGACCCCTTGTCTAATACAACGGCTCCCAAGTGCTTGAAGCTTTGAACCGTTTCCAGCTTCTGGTCGTTGACCCTGATATTAGTGCTGATGCCTTTGGCATTATTGGTTATGACCAATAACGCTTCTGCACAGTGGATTAAAAAAAAGAGTTTTATTTCGAGTATAATGGAACGAGCATTCATGTGGGATTTTTTTTACATTCAATCCCCGTGTCGATACATCTATACAGTATTCTTAGTTTTGTCATTTGTTCCTACCGGGCACACTCTTCCAAAAAGGCGGAAAAGGTCTTAACGCGTGTGTAAGGTGTTCTGCGTGCGTTCGCACACGGGACCTCAGTTTATAGTTTCATCAGAAGGACTTTTGGGGGAGAAAAGTCGGTACTTGACGTTAACTCCAGGGAAAAGTACCCCATTGAACGGGATTCGAACCAATATCAGAAGATCGAGTGCTCAAAGGCAACGCTCTAACCAACCTGGCTATCCGATCCACCGTGTATCGTGGATGGGTGGTCTAGAGGTTATACACCTGCCGGGAAAGCGAAAAGTCAGGGTACAGTCCGGATTCGGGTTTGATACCCGTTTCTGTCGGTTCCCCCATCCACTAGACCGTGAGTGGTGGTCTGGGTGCTAGCCTTTCGGATGAGACGATAAACCGAAGTCTCGTGTGCGACACGTAGTCAAAGCACGTAAAAGAACCCCGGCAACAAGAGAGTTGTCCCTGTCAAAATCCTGTAGACAAAACCCCCACTCTGATAGGGAAACATAAACACATGCAGACAGGAAAAGAGAGGAAAAAAGGGGTGGTGCTGCTGTTGTGGCGACGCGCTCTCCCCGGGGAGAGCAGCCTGAATTTCACGCAGAGAAACCTGCCGTGACTAAAAATGGTGTACAAATTCAAACATACATGTTTGCTCAGTGGTCTTCAGGTAACAATGATCTAAGCAGGGAGAGGTCGCGTGTTTGATTCCTATCTGCACCTGGGTTTCCCCCCATCTACTAAACAACCACAAGACGGACACTATAGCCGAGTGGTTAAGACCATTCAACTTCAATCCCATGGGGCCATGAAGTCATGGGTTCAAGCCTTGGAGGCGTCTGTGGAACTAAGGGTGGGGATTTATTTTTAACGATATCCCAGGTCAACTTCAAATGTAGATCTGCTAGTGCCTTATTTCTCTTCGTGTATATATGTATACAGAAGATAAAATATGCAGCTAAAGATCCCGTAATTTATGCAAGCGTTCGGTGGGCTACATATACCCAGCATACATCCCCAAGGTCGGAATGCGGCTACCTTCATGTGGTCAGAAACGGTAGCATGCGCAAAATCTCACCACTCTAGTCGAGGGACAACCCCCCCCCCCCCTCCAAAAAACCCCAAAACAACAACAACACAAAAACAAACAACAACAACAAAAGCAATCCCCCCAAAATAACAACAACAGCAACAAAAACAAACAAGCATCCCCCCCCCCAACAACCCTCCCCCCAAACCCCCCCCCCCCAACCTAAACAACCCCCCCCCCCCCCCCCAAACCAGCCATAAGTAGTTGTCTGGACGCTATTTTTAAAATTTTTTTATAAACCATCAGAAAACAACATGGTCCCATGTCGGAAACACATTTAGTACACATAACATATTTTCAGGGTGAATGAAGAAAACATGTTAAAAAAAAAAAACTTTGATGAGAAAAGCCTCTACGAGAATAAGGCCACAAACTTGTACAGCTGCATGTATGGGGAAAAAAAACTAGGTGACGCTCCACAACTGATGACTTACTCTCCATGAAAAGAGTATTTTGAATTTAATATAGAGAGGTATGGCGTAGCTGCAAGTGATACGCAACACCATACAACACAACACATTACAACACAACACAATGCAATACAATGCAATGCAACACAATACAATGCAACACGATACAACACAACACAATATAGTCCACTACATTTGACTATAACACTGTACAATTTTTGCAACGCAAGCAGCACAATTTTTGATACAACACAACGCAATACAAAAACAAATTAACACTGAGGTAAACTAAAAACAAAACAAAGCAAAACAAAGCACAAAGCAAACCACCACCACCACCACCACCACTACAACAACAATAAAAGCTGAATGAAATATTCTGATGAACTACATTGCAAGCTTTTGATTTTCACTCCCCCCCCCCGCCCCCCCCCCCCCCCCCCCCCCCCCCCCCCCCCACACACACCTTATCTTTTTAATTCCTTGTAATCTTATTTTTAATGTCTTCAAACAAAATCTTTTTTTTTTTTAAATCAAAGCCACATTACTGTTTGATCTTCCCATCTTTTGAGAGAGAGAGAAAACAATCCACTTTCAAAATGAATAGAATGCGCTCTGTCCTATGACCATGTGGAATACTGGTGGGGCACAGAAATTATGTGTAGCCTCAGGAAAAAGTTAATGGAATTAACTTAATGGAATTAATGGAATCTGGAATTTCTCTGTTTGTGAGATGCTAAAGTGTTTTTGAAGTTTGAAGGAAGGGCACAGGGTAATGAAGCTTTCTGCTGGTCCCTGCCGTACGGTCCTAATGCACAGTGACCAACATGAAGGACTTTGCCCTGTGTTCAAAACACAAGATGGGAATGATGTGAAAGGTCAATCCCCTGGTGGAGCTGTTTGTCTTTTAGAAAGCCAGCTTCTCATTAGGCTATAAAAACACACTGGCTTAGCAAACCATGTGTGGGGGCAATTCAGAGTCCCCCAGTGAAGGTGTTTTTTTTCTTTTAATGGACATTTGATCTCTGAGCCTCCTGATATTTCAGTGTGTGTGTGTGTGTGTGAGTGTGTGTGTGTGTGTGTGTGTGTGTGTGTGTGTGTGTGTGTGTGTGTGTGTGTGTGTGTGTGTGTGTGTGTGTGTGTGTGTGCACACGCACCACGAACGCAGGCACGGTGCACAGTGTGTTTGCAGGATACACTATAAAGCAATACAATCCAATACAATGCCAGGCCATGCAATACAATGCAATAGTATAATCCAATCCAATACAATGCCACAGAACACAAGGGGAGCTACTCAATTACAGAACAATAAAGTAAAATTGAACCTGCAACAACAAGACAATACAAAAATAGACTAAAGGTAAAGGTAAAAGGTAAAGGTGTCCCATAACTTGTGTGGTCGTCTCTAGGGCCAGCATGCTGAGGGTGGCACCCATCTCCTCTCCCTGGCTGCTTTACCTTCCCTGACCCTACAGAAGGCAGGTACCCATGTACAGCTGGGTGAACTGTACTGAAACCAAGGCCGATTACACAACCCGAAACCTCGCATGACAATACCCATCATTGCGACACACTTCAATTAACAACAAGCCCCCCAAAAAAAACAAACACAAAAAAAAAAACCACTGGGGATATTCTGGATAAGCACAATGCAAAGCTGCCAGTTGCATTTACTCAGAGAAAATGCTTTGCAGCTATCTTTTGATGCAATTGATTTCAAAATAAAAATCACTTTACTGTTTGAACTTCCCATTTTTTGTTCTTTGATGAAATTAACGTGTGGATCAGTAGTCTAGAGGTAATTCACCTGCCTAGAAAGCAAAAAGTCTGAATGGGAAGTGTGCAGTGGTTTAAACCCATTTGGGCCCGAGACTTTTCTCCCATCCATTAGACCATGAGTGGCGGTCTGTTTGCTAGTCTTTCAGACGACATAGAAAAACTGAGGTCCCATGTGTTACACAAAATCATTTAGTGCACGTAAAAGAACCCACAGCAACAAGAGAGTTGTCTCTGGCAAAATTTTGTAGAAAAAGGGAACTCCGATAGGGAAATAAAAACGGCTGCAGACAGGAAAAAGGGTGGCCCTGCTCTTGTAGCAACCCCGAATTTCAC
>CM060324.1:26674287-26679287 GCA_030674155.1 Stramonita haemastoma | reverse complement strand
ACACATAAGTGCTTATTCTATAATCCCCGACAAAAAGAATTATATATATAAATTATAATAATTATAGATAGATAGATAGATAGATAGATAGATAGATAGATAGATAGATAGATAGATAGATAGATACTTTTTTTTGTTTTTTGCTGCCTCATCTTCTGCGACCTTCCTGTCCCTGCTGTTCCCATGTCGCTCGTTTCAATCTCCTCGCCACAGCCATACCCAGTTTCATTATGTCTCATCTTCACCGGGAGTCCATAAATATTCGCTCGCCGTCGGACCACCAGCCAGAGGGGCCCTGCACTGCTGCTGGATCACTTTGGTGGTGCTCAGTGGTGCCTGTTCTGAGCTAACATACGCAGGTCACCACTTAGTAAGCCCCCTACTAATGATAGTATCAGCTCAGTCACGGAGCTAGCCAGACTGAGTGAGACGCCCACCCGAGGTAGCGACCACCACAACGTCCTATAAGAAAAATATTTGTTTCTTTCTGTCGACTGTCTCTCTGTTTATACCATCCCCTCATTGTCTCAGGCCATTTGACACAAAGAGGATCAAAATGCTCTTTCTGACGGTTTGGTGAAGACGGGGGCTGTGTTGAGGAGATAGCGGGATTGGTCCATCCATCATTATGACAGTCATATATGCTAATTATCATGAATGAGGCAGGTTCCTTGATGTGAATTTGGAGGGTTTAGTGAACGAGGGCAAAGGAAGTTTTAATACAGAAACAGTTAATATCAAGAAAGTGTGTGTGTGTGTGTGTGTGGTGCGTGCGTGCGTCGCGTGCGTGCGTGCGTGCGTGGTGTGTGTGTGTGTGTGTGAGAGAGAGAGAGAGAGAGAGAGAGAGAGAGAGAGAGAGAGAGAGAGAGAGAGAGAGAGAGAGAGAGAGAGAGAGAGAGAGAGAGAGAGAGAGCAGATCAAAATCAAATCAAATCCAATCCCAATCAAATCATTTTTATTTTTATTTCGAGGATAATGAATAAGACCCATGTGTTTTTATACATCAGTCCAGAAAGAGAGACGAGAGAGAGAGAGAGAGAGAGAGAGAGAGAGAGAGAGAGGAGAGAGAGAGAGAGAGAGAGAGAGAGAGAGAGAGAGAGAGAGAGAAGAGACAGACAGCAGACAGACAGAGACAGAAGACAGAAGACAGCAGACAGAGACAGAGAGACAGAGACAGACAGACAGACAGACAGACAGAGAGCAGAGAGTCAGAGACAGAGAGGCAGAGGAAGGGAGAGTTTCTAACTCTGCTACAAAACCATCTCAAATAGACGAAATGCAGAAAACTTGATCACACGCATACAATCTTTACTTCTCACTACAGCAAACAACTGTTTTCTGAAAACTGAAAAAGAAATCAATACAACAGAGCTGTAGTAGTTCTCTAACGAAAAAAGTGTTTTTAAAAAAGTGCATTCTTTTTAACACTGACTGCACAAGTACCTTTAAAAGTAATTTTTGAATACTTGAAATCCCACAGTTAAACAAACAAAACAACCCAAAACGAAACAAAAAAAAACCAGCAACCCCACCAAACAAACAAAACAAACGAGCGATCATGCATACAGATAGAGTTTTTTTTTACAGTAAATGGACATTTCCTATTTTGGCTGAAAGAGAAACCTTCTACTCAGTAAAACTGCCTGGTAACGGGCATTACCATTTTGATTGTGTCAATAAGTACTAGGATGTCCAAATGATGTTAGCAAAGTGACTGTTACGACAAAAGCTGTTACTTTTTTTGGGACTAAAACCAGCACAACACACTGCAAAGTCCCCAAGTTTCCTTCTTAATTAAGAGTAGCCGACGAAGAAAACTAAAAGCAAATTTTGAGGCTGAATCAAAAATACAGAAAGGGTGCACGCACATGTAATTTAAAAGATACAAAAATGGTGCACACGGGTGCAATTTACATTGACAGATTTCATCACACAAAGTCAGATATGAGATCCCTACTCCATGTAAGAAACGAGTGGTGAAAGTGGACAGTCTGTACACCTCGTACTATGTGGTCACAGAAAGCAAAGAAAACTTAATTACAGTGTGTTCAGGGTAGGGGATGCAGACGACTGACGGAAGGATTGTATCTCTTCAATGTGGAACACTGATGCTCAACATTCATCATTCTTTTTTTTTTATATCGAGATAATGGAATAAGCACTCATGCACTTTGTGTTTTTTTTTAACATCAATTCCCCGTGTGTATGCAGTTTTGTAAATGTCATCTGTTCCCACTGGCACACAATGGCCTGCTCTTACGAAAAGCGGAACAGGATTTAACGTGTGCGCAAGTTATTCTGATGTACTGTATATAGTTATGCCTTCTGCAGCCTGCATACTGATGCCTGCCCTCTTCTCCCCTTTCTTCCTCCCAAACCTGCAATGTGACAACATTAAACCCAAAACGTCGCCGAAGTAGGAATGCAGCTACCTTATCTTCAACAGCCACCCCCATCTCTATCACCCTTCTTCAGTGTGTGTGTGTGTGTGTGTGTGTGTGTGTGTGTGTGTTGTGTGTGTGTGTGTGTGTGTGTGTGTGTGTGTGTGTGTGTGTGTGTGTGTGTGTGTAAATTTGATATATGTTAATTCTATTCATTGACAGTTGCATGTGTGTAAATGATTTGAATGTAAGCATGCCGGTTTGTTGCTTTACAAGATTCAACACTATATATTCCATACATCATTGTTGTTGATGTTGTTGTTGTTGCTGTTGTTGTTGTTATTGTTGTTGTTGTTCTTCTTCTTCTTTTGCATTCTTTGCATTCTTCTTTTCATTATCATCACTATCATTATTGAACCATGGAGCCCTAGCCAACAAACGAATAAAACCCCCAAACCCTAGAACACCTAGCCGCAAGACCCTAAAGCAAAGCTGGGATGAGGTGAGAGCTAAGTGGGAACCTGTCATCATGGTATGCTTACTCTCCAAATAATCTATAGCTTATTTTCAGTGGCCTGAGTAGGCCATTACCATTTTTTACATTAATTTTTTTTTATACTTCATTCACACTCAGGCTAGCGCATAGTTACTAATGCATTACTTTTTTTCTGCTGACTAAAACTAATTTTTATTGATAAGTTTCATCTTTTTTAAAACGCTGTTTATCATACACAGACTAATTCTACAGCCCCTGACCTATAATAATACGGTACAGTTCTGAGCTGCGTTGAAAAAAAAGCATCCCTACGCTAATGGAAGTTTCAAAGTAGATATTTAGAATTAAGACAGGTCAATAAAATTTCGCTTTTCCCTAATATAACTAACATGACCAATATTATCACCGGGAGTTTCCCACAGTCACTCTGTAGTTTACAGGTGTGATGGAGAGAGGGGAGGAAGGGGGGGGGGGGCAGAAACATGTTCTGGATGAACCCCAGAGTGTTAATGTGGGGCATATCGGACGACTATACTTTTATAACCATCGCCACCTTTATCCCAGGTTCCTTTTGCAAATAATCTCAGCCTAATTAAAAAATGTTTTGTGACCTGATGAATGAAAAAAACAGTGCACACTAATTTTTTTCTGCTTAACTTGCAGTCTATTTCTCAGCTTGGGTACCCGGTCCTACATCAGTGAAACTAGGCTGGGAACCAGAAGTAAGATCGGTGAGATCAGAAACACTGGGCAAAGAGTAAGAGACAGACGAAATCCTGGTACTGGCACTGTGGAATGCCGAAGTCTCCCTGGTTCCAGAGCCCCGCTTCCTCCACCTGCGGCAGCAAAACAGCCTCTGCACTCCACGGCGGAACTTGGTGCCGAAAGCGTAATAGACGAAGAAGTTGACGGAGGCGTTGAGGTAGGTGCACATCTGCTGCAGATTGATGCACAGCGAGTACGTGTTGTACAGCTTCCCTCCCAAACTCAGCTCCGGCACCGCGGGGAGAGCCGCGTGGAACACCAGGGGAGGAAAGGTGCAGACCAGGTACAGAACGGAAGCGCCAATCAACATCCGGGTCAAAGCCACGTCCTTGACATTGCTTGTGGTTTTGTTGGTGGAGTTGGTGCTGGTGGTGGTCGTTGAGGAGGAGCTTTGATTTCGCCATTGAGCCATCTGTCGCAGTTTGGTGACGATGATGATGGTGAAGACCAGAACGCCCACCACACACACACCCGGGATGAGAATGCCGAAGACCAGGCCGTCAATGAGATCCACCACGAACTTGTTCTTCAGGTAAAAGTCCCCGGAATAAAACGCGTCCGTCGTTTGACCGATCAGCGAGTCGTACATGCACACCACCCGCCATTTAGTAGCTATGAAGTAATGGCCGGTGAGGATGAGCACATGAGCCACGACAATAACCACGAACGTGGTTCTGGTACGAAGAAGGATCTGAGCTTTGAGAGGATACACCACACACAAAAAACGTTCAAAAGCGATGAGCAAAGACAGGAAACCAGAGATGTAGATGAAAGCAGCCAGGTTGTGGATCATGTTGTTGACGTTGAACTTCATCACCACCAGCTTGGGAGGGGTCCCCGTGATCTCGGCGTACAGCCCGTCCAGATTCCATTCAAAGTGACCCAGGACAGTGACCAGGTCCGCGAAGGAGAGAGAGAAGAGGCAGAGGTTGATCCTCTCCTTCAGGCCCTGCCTCCAGTAGATGATCATGTTGAGGATGTTGGTAGGGATGCAGATGAAGAAGAGCAGGGTGAGCAGGTAGACATTCACGAATTTCCGGAACTTTTGCTGGGTTTCCCTGGTGACGAGATCTTCAGGGTTAGCCCAGGGAGCAAAGACGGAGAAGTTGAAGGCTAGGCAGCCCTCTGGAGGGGTCATCACAGCTGTTGCCAGGCTGCTGTTCACGTCAGGCCACGATGACGTCACGATGGTTGTGACGTCAGCTAGGGTTGTGGGCATGGTGACGGTGATGGATGGTGATGACGCAGTCATGTTGATGTTACCTGGGTTGTGAAAATATGAAAATTGTTATGAACAAAATATCAAGGATAACAAGTTTAAATTAGTAATATTTTCATAGAGGTGAGAAAGGGCTGAG
>CM060324.1:26659287-26669287 GCA_030674155.1 Stramonita haemastoma | reverse complement strand
AGGGCTTGAGTTTTAACTGATGTAAATTTGAATAAATCTGTTCTTGAGAATGGGACGCTTTGGCTTTTCTATATGTCCGGGGCGATTCATTGGGAACTTGTCTTTCAAGGATGAGGGAACAGTTCCTGTTATTGTCTTGAACGTCACGAGGGCTTTGTTCTATTGTAGTCTTTGTTGTAGGGAGAGACTGGCCCTATTCAACTCAACATTACTTGTTTGAAGCAGGGGAAGGAAGGGGGTAGCCTAGTGGTTAGAGCATTGAGCTCGTGATCTGACGGCCAAGAATCCAGCCACCACCGAGGCATCTGATGCACCTGTTCGAGGGTATTCTGCCCCCCCCCCCTCTCCTCCCCCTCCCCCCCAACCGGATTAACATCAGTGCCGACTCTACTTCCACCAAATTCCTTTCAGATCAGACTGCAGGTCGAGGCCCAGTGTGCGAACGCACGCAGAACATCTTGCGCACACGTTAGATCTCGATCCACGTTTCGGGAGAATAGACCATTTCGTCCAAACCAATCCAATGATGTTGCTTAGAGCCCCGCCGACCGCACAGGCCGTATCGGGGCTGTCACCATTTCGCGCCAGTGGGAAAAGATGACAGAGTATGAAGAAAAAAAGACTAAGTTTTCCCAGTACAACACCATTTCAACAGAGGCCCTGGCACTTAGATGACATCGATTCCTGACCAAGCTTATGGCCTGGGCCACACTTTGGTGTCTGCTCCATTCCTGTCCAAGCCCTTCGGATGGTGAAGATACAAATCTGAATGCTTTGTGGGGGAACTCACCCATGGTAACTTGTGTGCGCGTACTAAAAACTCATCCCTGGGAACAGATGACATTAAATTTTACAAAACTGCATACACACGGGGACTGGATGTAAAAAAGCACAAGAGTGCTCATTCCATTATCCTCGATATAAAATAATAATAATAAAAATGATAAATCCCTCTTTGGATCCTCGAAGTTGGAATATGGCCTCCTTAATGATCGGCAAGATTGGTCGAACACGCAAAAATCTCTCCATTGGTAAACCTCGGAGCCCTAGCCGAGGAACGATCTCTCCCCCTCCCAACTCTTTTGTACAAATTCAATTCAGCCTTAGCCAGTTGTATGGAGGATAAAGGTCTGCATACCCAGCATGCATACTGCCACTAGCCTCGATAGGGATGAACTCCGCGAGCTTCAAATGGTCCATGACAGACGTGTTCAATTCTTTGACACATTTCAAAAACATCATTAACTTCACACACTTAAAAAAATGTGCACCAGTCACTGAAGACAATTTGAATGCCTGTGATTTATTGTGTGCAGTTTTAATATTATCAACTTACAACCATTTTAACAAGTTTTAAAACTTAAAAAAATCAACTACCACTTTTTGCACAGTAGTTAGTCTACCTAGCAAATCATCAGTACTTTAGTATAGATTTCATGTACTCTTGGTATCCACTGCACTTTAACAAAATAGATTCAACGCCTTCAGCACTTTTTAATTTTCTGTACAATATTGCATCCATGTGTTAATTTCTAAAAATCCCCCGTCGGTATCAGATTAGACTTAAGTAAGTAATGCCTTCTGCACGTTTAATCTCTCTCTCTCTCTCTCTCTCTCTCTCTCTCTCTCTCTCTCTCTCTCTCTCTCTCTCTCTCTCTCTCTCTCTCCTCTCTCTCTCTCTCTCTCTCTCTCTCTCTTCTCCCTCCCTCTCTCTCTCTCACTCTCTTAGTATGATGTCATAAGGGTTTTCTTTGCCTACCGTGGATTTGTTTGAATTGGTTTGTCACAGATGTACTTTACCATATATTCTCATCATTATACATTGATTTGGTCAGCAACCCCCTTCATTTATGGCCAACGTTCTCTTCTTGAATAAACCTTTTAGAGTTCACAGCTCTCTCTCTCTCTCTCTCTCTCTCTCTCTCTCTCTCTCTCTCTCTCTCTCTCTCTCTCTCTCTCTCCTCTCTCCTCTCTCTCTCTCCTCTCTCTCTCTCTCTCTCTCTCTCTCTCTCTCTCTCTCTCTAATCCCTTCCTTTCTATTTTCGACTGTCACATACTATAGCCTACTATCCTAAACTTGTCATTAGATAGAGATGTTGCGGTTCTTATGTTGAATTTGAAATTGTAGTCTTGTCTTCTAAATAAGAGCGGGCTGTGTTTGTTGGGTGTTGGTTTTCCCCCCTTTGTTTTTTCCTCCCTCCCTCCCTCATATATATATATATATATATATATATATATATATATATATATATATATATATATATATATATATATATATTATATATATATATATATATATATATATATATATATATATGGCTTTTTGGACTTTTAAAACTCAAGTTCTTGAACACGTCTTGAAAAACGCTATGTTTGGGTGTTACATCACAATGTTTTTAATTTTTAAAGTATTTGTTTGCCCTCAGTTTTTTGGTTAGTTTTTTTTTGTTAGTTTTTTTTCATTTTCTTCATAATATTGTTTTAAAGTAAGAAAGATATGTTACGATGATTTGATATTTTTGCATTTTCTTTTTGGTCGGGTTGCTCTCTTCTATGCTGTCTCCTCTCAATTGATTTATTTCATGATAATCAGTGCATCTGTCTTGACATAGATGTTCGGGTCAATTAGGGATTACGTGTTTGTAGAATATATATCTACATCTTTTGTCTAAATGAGTATAATGTATCTAGTGTTGATTATGCGTTTGTTGAATGTTTACCTATCTCCTTTTCTAAATTATAGGTTGAGCCTTTATTGTTGTTGGTGGTAGTTTTGTTTTTCTTTTGTTTTCTTTTGTTGTTTATTTTTTCAGGGGGGTGGTGGTGGTGGTAGGGCAAGGTCCGGATGAAAAAAATTAGTGAATGCTGACTCTGTTACCCTTGAAAAATAGAGATAATTCATTCATTCATTCATTCATTTATTCATTCATGTGTCTCTCTGTGTCTTTCTGTCTGTCTGTCTGTTTGTCTGTGTCTCTATCTGTCTCTGTCTCTGTCTCTCTCTCATACGTTGTAGGTTAGTTTTGCAATCAGATTTTCAAGTTATTATATGGAAATGCTTGTTAATGTGCTCTAGATTTTGTATGTCTTCTTTCAACTGGAGCTATGGCCTTTCTTAAAAATGCAATAACTCAGTGGTCAGACCACTCGCTTTCCCCAAGCTAAGGTTAAATAGCATTGAGCTTGGTTACCAAGTGGATGGGCGACTGTTTGTACGCCTTGACTTCAGTACAGTCCCCCAGTTCACCCAGCCGTAAATGGCTACCTGCCCTCTTTAGGGTCAGGAAAGGTAGAGCAGCGAGGGAGAGGAGATGGGCGCCGCCCTCAGTCTTCACCTAATCTGTTGTCTAGTTGACCGTTGAGGCAGCACTGAATATTTTGCAGCCAGCTTCCTCCACTCCTCGTGGTTTTCAGTTTTCTTTAGCAAGTCGTTCAACTCGAGGCCATTCCATCCTCTGATGTTGTCTTCCCATTGTTTTCGCAGCCTGCCTCTTCGTTTCCTTCCTTGCGATATTCCTTGTGGGACAGTCTTGGCCAGTCCAGATTTTCGTGTGACGTGCCCCTACCACTTTTTTTTTCTGAAGTCAGGCGCTCTTCGTCCCATGGCGTTTTCAATGAAAGTTTTCATTTATTCGTTAGTAATGTGATCTCTGTATGAGATGCCAAGGAGTTTGCCATTGCCTGTATCCTTCTTTCAATGTCTGCTGTTATGGTCCATGTTTCGCATGCGTACAAAAATATGGACATGATCAGGGAACGCTTCAGTCTGATCTTGAAGCTGATGGCGATGTTCTTGCCGTTCAAGAGGACTTTCAGTTTGGTCATTGCCAATTGACAAACAGCAGAAAATGGAAGGGTCCGCAAAAAAGATCAAATCTGTCTATGATTGAAAACTTTTTCAACCATACCATAGCATAGTACACCACAGTATAGCATAGCATAACACATCATAGCATAGCACAGCATAGCATAGCATAGCATAGCACAGCACAGCATAGCATAGCATAGCATAGCATAGCATACCATCATGCGGCACAGCACAGCACGGCATAGCAAAGCTCAACGCAACACAATGGAATACAATACAATAAAATGTAACGCAATAAAACATTACATTACATCACACCACCTAACCCCTCCCCAGCCTCACACCACACCACACCCCACCACACCCCACCCCACCACACCCCACCACACCACACCACACCACACCATACCACACTGAAACCCCACCACATCTCATCCTACCACACTTCACCAACCCCACCCAACCCCACTAACCAAACAACACCACATCACACCCCAACCAAATGGGGATGGGATAGCCTAGTGGTCAGAACATTGCGCTCGCAATTTGACGACCCAGGTTCGATTCCCGTTCGAGGGGCTTTTCCCCCTGGAGTTAACATCAGTGCTGACTCCACTCTTCCCAAAAGTCCTCCGGATGAGACTATAAACCGAGGCCCCGTGTGCGAACGCATTCAGAACAACTTGCACACACGGTAAATCCTATTCCGCTTTTCGTAAGAGTAGGCCATCATGTACCGGTGTGAACAGATGACATTTACATTTACATTTACACTGCATACACACAGGGACTGGATGTAAAATAAAAAAAAAGCACATGAGTGCTTATTCCATTATCCTCTATATAAAAGAAAATAAAAATAAATAAAATCGTACCTTACCTTCAGCTCAGCCCAGCTGTACAGTGACCGCTCACACACAAACACAAGCTCCATGGCTTACCTCTGCTTTATAGTCCCTCACACAGACACAGACGGAGGCAGGCTGAGGGGAGCAGGGTGGGGGGTGGGGGTGGGGGTGGGGAGTTCAGGCTCTCTTGGGGCTCCATAGCCAGGTAGCATCATTAGCCTGTGATTTTAGAGCTTGGTCTCTTGTGTGTACCATTATGTGTAGCGTGCAGTGTTAGGCCATACCATGTCTCTTCTGTCCTTGTTTTCCTCGAATATGAATAGGAACGTTTTGTTAGGTTTTGTCGATGGTTATGACGACACACCAACTAAACAACCCAACCCAACCCAACCCAACCCAACCAGCCGACCAATCAACCAACCAACCAACCAACCAGCCAGCCAGCCAGCCAGCCAACCAACTAGTCAGTCAAAGGCAAGCATAAAAAAATCAACCAACCAGCAAAATAACGAACAAATGAACCAAGTAACCAGCCAATCGGCAAGCAAAGAAAGAAAAAAAAAAGACCCCCACCCCTTCAAAAAAAACCAACCCCAAACCCTTCAACAAAACCCTCCCCTCCCCCGTCCAGCAAATCAACAAACAAACAAAACCCCAACCAAACCCAAACCCTTTGCAACCTATGAATAAACACCAAACATCAGCAGTATGGACGGACTCTGTAATTATTAGGTAAAGGTGAAGGTAAAGGTGTCCCATAACCTGTGTGGTCGTTGCGGAGCGAGACGTCAGAGACCTCAGCTTCTATAGGGGCCAGAATATTGAGCGCGGCGCCCATCTCATCTCCCTCACGGCTTTACCTTTCCTGACCCTGAAGAGGGCAGGTACCCATTTACAGCTGGGGGAACTGGGGGAACTGTACTGAAGCCAAGGCTTGCAAATGGTCACCCATTCAATTGGTAACCAAGCTCGATGCTGCTTAACCTTTGCTTGGGGAAAGCGAGTTCTCTGACCACTGAGCTATCCCGTCCCCCCTCTATATTTGAGCAGCTTAAACATTTCATTAAAAAAAACACTTTCTTAATATGGAGGATAATGGAATAAGCACTCATGAGCTTTTTTTTTTCTTTTTTTTTTTTTACATCCAGTCCCCGTGTACAATGTGGCTTTATAAAGTTCGTTCGTCATCTGTTTCCACCATCTGAAAAGCCCATGAAATCGTAGTATTAAATCTCAGTAGGTTCAGTGTCTGCTGGGTTTAAAGTTAAAGTCTGTCCCGAGCCATAAGGCTCATCAGGCCGGTGCTTATCCCGGTTTCTGTGGCGTTAAGCGACTGAGAGTCATAGACTCCCCCTGGATAGGACGCCAGTCTATTGCAGGGTTAACCCCCAACACAAGGTTGGTACCCCTTTTACACCTGGGTGGGGTGAGAAAATAGCCGTAAAGTGCCTTTTCCAAGGGCACAACGCCATAGCGGAATAGCTGGGATCGAACCCGCAACCTTTAGATTACGAGTACAACGCCCTAACCACTAGGCCACAGCGGCGGCTGTCTGCTGGGTTAAAGGTGCTGTTTTTGTTGTTGGTTTTTTTTACATGCCCCGGTGTCAGCTTTAAATACATACCTACCATTGCCTTATCTGATTCCTTTTTTTTTTTATTTGTTTATTTATTTATTTATTAGTCTATAGTATTTTTATTATTCCTTTTTTTGCCTTATCTGATTCCCCTTTTTAGGGGGCGGGATAGCTATGTGGTCAGAGCGCTCGCTTTCCCCAAGTCAAGTTAAGCAGCATCAAGCGTGGTTACCAATTGGATGGGTGACCGTTTGCGCGCCGTGGCTTCAGCACAATCCCCCCAGTTCACCCAGCTGTCAATGGGTACCTACCCTCTTTAGGGTTAGGGAAAGTAAAGCAGCGAGGGAGAGGAGATGGGCGCCGTCCTCAATATGCTGGCCCCTAGAGAAGCTGAGGTCTTTGATGCCTCGTTTCTTGAAACCGATTTCAGCATAAAGAGATTTTTTTAAAAGTCTTTCTGTAAAAAAAAAAAGGAGGGAGAAAGGACCAAGAAGGCAGAAAAACGACAAGATGAAAGTGACAGGAAAAAAAAGGAACAAGGCAGAAACAGTGATAGTGATAGAAAGAGGGAATTTCTAGCATAGAATTCCAGACTGTGAGAATGTTATTGATACTGACAGGCCCCGACATTACCAAGAGGAGTGTGTGTGTGTGTGTGTGTGTGTGTGTGTGCGTGCGTGCGTGCGTGCGTGCGTGCGTGCGTGTGTGCGTGCGTGCGTGCGTGCGTCGTGGGGTGTGTGTTTTTATTTATCTATTATTTTATGAACTGAACTGAATTGAAATGCATGTCATCCCTGTCACTGGCATTTTCTGGCCTACTTTTCTAAACTGCATTTCCATGAAAGAAGCACGCTCTGAAAAACAAAACCTTTGATGGCCTAATGATTTGTTTGTACACCTGGGAAATACAGGTAACGAAACAGGGCATACCAACAACCTCGCTAATCAATAGCTTTTTCAAGTGTGTCCTCGCTTTTACAGGATTGTTGTGCCTGTCACTGGCGTGTGTGTGTGTGTGTGTGTGTGTGTGTGTGTGTGTGTGTGTGTGTGTGTGTGTGTGTGTGTGTGTGTGTGTGTGTGTGTGTGCTTATTTTATTTATTTATTCTTTGATGTTTATCTTTTCTTTTATATCGAGGAAAATGGAATAAACACTTGTGTGCTTTTTTTCTATTAAAAAAAAAAAAATCTAGTCCCCGTGTGTATGCCGTTTAGTAAATTTTGTCATCTGTTCCCACTGGCACACAATGGCCTGCTTTTTCATAAAGCGGAACAGGATTTAAAGTGTGCACAAGATGTTCTGCGTGCGTTCGCACACGGGGTCTCGGTTTATAGTCTCATCCGAGGGACTTTTGGGGAGAGCGGAGTCTGCACTGATGTTAATTCTAGGGGAAAAATCCCCTCGAACGTGCGCGCGCGCGCGCGCGCGCGCGCGCGCGTGTGTGTGTGTGTGTGTGTGTGTGTGTGTGTGTGTGTGTGTGTGTGTGTGTGTGTGTTGTGTGTGTGTGTGTGTGTGAGTGTGTGTCTATGTGTGAGTGTGTGTGTGTGTGATGTGTGTGTGTGTGTGTTGTGTGTGTGTGTGTGTGTGTGTGTGTGTGTGTGTGTGTGTGTGTGTGGTGTGCGTGCGCGTTCTTCTTCTCAGTTTAATGTCTGTTCACATAAGTGATATTAGACACTCGCGCGTGTGCATGTGCTCGCGCTCGCGCGCACGCACGTGTGTGTGTATGCCTGGAGAGCGTCTTGCCACACAAGATTCGCCACCTATTTTTTTGTGAAAATTCTTTCCTGCTTGTGTAGTTTCTTTCTCCATGAAAGTGACTCTTTCTACACATTTTTGCCAAGTACTGTTCTCTTGTTGCCGTGGTTTAGTTTACGTGCGATGAATGAGTCGCATATGAAATCGAAGTTTATCGTTTCATCCGAAAGACTAGCACCCCAGACCAGAACTCATGATCTCGTGGATGAGCAGATGGGAGAAGGGGTGGGGGGGGGGGGGGGGGGGGAGGGGCATCAAGCTTGCTTTTTCTTGATTTATAGATGAGTGGTTTATCGTTACACCCCAAAACTTGCCGGAGCCTGAGTGAAACACAACGTGCGAGAGGCGGAGAACGGAGAAAGATACAGAGGACTGGTTGTCAAGTTCCCCCGTGGCGATGCCAGAAGCCTGTTGATATAGTAAACATCCCCACCTTCTGGAAATTCGGTGCTCGGAATTCCCTCTTTTCTATCCCTCCCTTTGTTTCAACCTTGTTCCTTTTCTTTCTGTCACCTCCTTCTCGTCTGTTTTCTGCCGTCTTGGTCCATTCTCCTGCCCTTTTTTTTCTCTCACCCA
Organism: Stramonita haemastoma; assembly: GCA_030674155.1. Taxonomy (NCBI): domain Eukaryota; kingdom Metazoa; phylum Mollusca; class Gastropoda; order Neogastropoda; family Muricidae; genus Stramonita; species Stramonita haemastoma. The sequence continues at coordinate 26,660,725 of CM060324.1, read as the reverse complement.
CACAGACTTCAAAGATGACAGTTGTCTACCATGCCGAAGTTTGATGTGGTGGTTCTGACCTGTCAGGCGCTTAACAGCAGGGGAACACATTTTCGCTCACATGACAGACATTAGTTCGACTTGGGGATGTATGCTGGGTATGTTCGTGTTTTCGTAACCCAACAAACGATGACATGAATAACGGGATCTTTAACGTGCATATTTCATCTTCTGCATGTGTATCTACACAAAGTGAATCATGGCACTGGCAGGTCTGCACCTGAAGTTGATATAAAAGATTGTAAATCCCCCTCCCCCCTTCAACTCTTAATTCATCAGACGTCACGTGATTGGTGGTCTGGGTGCTAGTCTTTCGGATGAGACGATAAACCGAGGTCCCGAGTGTTACACAGCATTATTTAACGCAGGTAAAAGAACACATAGCAACAAGGGGGTTGTCCCTGGCAAAATTCTGTAGAAAAAAGCCACTCTAATAGGGAAACAAATACAGTTGCAGACAGGAAAAAGAAAAAAAAATGGGTAGGCGCTGCACTTGTGGCGACGCGCTCTCCCCCGGGGACAGCAGCCTGAATTTCACTCAGAAAAATATGCTGTGACATAAAGTGGTATAAGATAAAATAAGAAAGTAAATAAAAAGTATCTTCCCTGGGGGTGATCTTGTATGCTTTCTGCAGTCTTCTAAGTCCTACATGCAGTTTGCATAATTATTAATTTGTATTTGTCTACCGCTTAAAGTCACGACACATTTCCCTACATGCAGTCCGAGATGCTCCCCCCCCCTCCTCGAGAGCGTGTTGCCACAAGAGTGTTGCCACACACATTGTCTTGTTTTGTTTCCCTGTCTGCATAATTATGTATTTGTTTCCCCATCCGAGAGGCTTCTCTCTCTCTCTCTCTCTCTCTCTCTCTCTCTCTCTCTCTCTCTCTCTCTCTCCTCTCTCTCTCTCTCTCTCTCTCTCTCTCTCTCTCTCTCTCTCTCTCTCTCTCTCTCTCTCTCTAATTTCACCAGTGGCAACTCTCCTGTAACTCTGGGTTCTTTTACGAGCACTAAGTGCGTGTTGCACAACTGATCTCAGTTTATTGTATCATCCGAAAGACAAGCACCCAGTCCACCACTCATGGTCCACTGGATGGGGAAAAAGTTTCGAGAACAGTTAGGGATCAGATCTACACTGGTTGCTCTAAGCAGGTGTGTTACTTATTGACCACCTATCCACACCTCCCCCTCCACCCTCATCCAGAAACATACAGCACAGACACACACAGACAGAGACACACATACACACAGATACACAGACAGACAGACACACAGACAGACACACACAGACAGGCAAAGACATTAGATAGACAGACAGACAGACAGACAGACAGACAGACAGACAGACAGACGACCCCCCCCCCCCCACACACACACACAGCATACACACAATCAACGAGG
>CM060324.1:26589287-26654287 GCA_030674155.1 Stramonita haemastoma | reverse complement strand
TGCATGCAGTCAAAGAAATCTGAATATTCGTTACCATTTCTAATGCAAGTCTTTACAGTCCCATACATGCTCTTCAAAATTTTTAACATTTTACCTTGTATACCGGTTCTCCACAAAACTGACCACAACACAGGACGTTTAACTGTATCGTATGCTTTGCAAAAATCTATGTATGCCACATACAGTTTAGCATGTTTTGAAAATTGCCTCTGGATGCAAGCATGAAGAGTAAAGACATGATCTATTGTTGAATAGTTTTTGCGAAATCCAGCTTGGCTCTCATCTATAACATTATTGGATTCTGCCCATGTGTATAGCCTTTTGTTTAAGATAGCAGTGAAAACTTTAGACAATGTATTGAGTAGGGATATTCCTCTGTAGTTATTCGGATTGTCGGTACTTCCTTTCTTATGCAGAGGTATAATGACGGAATTTGTCCATTCAACTGGATACACACTATTTTTGAACAAGTAATTAAATAGCTTAAGAAGAAAAGGTACAATCACTTTTTCTGCTGCTTTAATAATCTCATTTGGAATACCGTCAAAACCAGCTGCTTTCCCATCCCCTAGCCGCCTAATGGCTGCTCTGACTTCGTCCTCTGTTATGTCACTGTCTAAGTAGTCATCTCCCATACCTTCCTCTGACTGCATGTCCTCTTCTTCTATCTCACCAACATCAGCACCTGCATTTAGTAGGGACTTAAAGTGCTCACACCATTCTTCTGCTGTTATCTCAGTGTGGTGTAAGGTTCTGCGCCGGGATTTACGAATGATGGACCAAAAGCGCTTTGGATTTTTTAGAGGCGTCTACAAGCTCTTCGACTCTATTCTTTTTATATTCTTGTTGCTTCTGTCTAATTGTGGCTTTATATTCCTTCCTCAGTATGATAAAGTGTGCTTTGTCTTCACCTTTTTTACTTCTTTTATACTTTCTCAGTTGCCTTCGAGCAAGTCTTTTCTTTAGTAGGCATTCCTGATCAAACCACTTGGATCTCTGAGTAAAAGTTCTGCTGTTGCCCCCAACCTTCCTAAACATACTCTGTGCGGCGTTATTTAGATGTTCATTAAACATGTGCAGTGCTCTGTCAGCATCGTAATCGATCATCTGAATCGCTTCATTTATATGGTCATGGAATTCTGATGATGAGATAGAGTTATAAAAATTCTCCCTCTCATCCTCATTCCAAATAAGTTTTCTACCTGGTTGTTGTTGTTTTACATTGCATTGTTCTCTTTCTTTCTGAAACACAAATGTAAGGGGCATGTGCGATGATTCAACTCTTGTACCAATGCACAGATCCTTTATACTATCTGCTAAACAGTAAGTTGACAAGCAATAGTCAACAACACTGTTACCTTGATGAGACAGGTTGGTGTACTTGCTAGACTCTGCTACGTTGCACGAGCCATTCAAAATAGTCAGATCAAAAATTACACAGAAGTCTAAGAGAGCAGAACCAAAACCATTTAAGACATCATCTTCGGATATCCGACCATGAAAAACCATTTCCTCATTACAGTCCTGGTTTTGTACAAAGGCACCTAACATATTCTGTGTGTTAACTTGGTAGTCTGCTGTCCTTGAGTTGAGATCTCCAACAAGAAGTATCTCACTGTCTCCCTGTCCCTCCATGATGTTTCCTACCGAGATTTCTATATCATTTATATAACATGATGAATTTTTCGTATGGTAATATGGACTATTACAAGGTGGTACATATACAGGTATGAAGACAATATCTTTCATTCCACCATGCAATAGCTTTGACAATTTCATAACCAACATATGATCAAGAGACAAATCAATCGCATCTACGTATTTTGCGATACCTTTTCTTACCATACATAAGATACCCCCTGAACAGCGACCCTGATTAGATAGTTTAATTGCAGGAGAAGTATATTTAACAAAATCTACAAAATGAGAGGATAAGTCAAAAAAATCTTGTAGAAAAGTTTCCATAAGACACACAATATCAAAACTACTGACATAGCTTATGAAATCACTGTCTCCTAGTTGGCTGGCAAGGCCACCAATGTTCCACACTAGAAATTTTACACTGTTGGTGGAATTTGTTGTATTTATATTTTCATCCGAATTATCATGTTTAGATGATAAATCATTGTCATAGTCATCGTTGCCATCATTACAGTCACCATCGTCATCGTCATCATCATTGTTGTCATTATCATTAACCCTATCATCGCCCCAAACCCCACCGTCATTATAGTTATCAACATCTTCACCATTTTCTCCAGTATTGCCATTCTCATTTGTATCATCATTATCCTCCTCCACCTCCTCCTCCTCATGTTCCCCATCACCCAAGTCGCTATTATTACCAGGTAGCATATTACACAGCCATTCGTCAGTTGGTAGCAACACATGGTTTCCGACACTGACCGAGCTTTCTTTCTTACTTGTTTCTGGAAGATATTCATTTGTACCCCCGGGCGGTGATACATCCGTGCGTAAGGGCCGGCCGAACTCCTACCTCCAGAAGGCAGATGGTGGCGTTCTCCCTCTGCCAAACCCGCGTGTTTGGCGTCCATGGTGGCCGCGGGAGGAACCGCTGGGTTTGACTCCTGCTGCAGACTGGTTCGGCCTGCGTGTGCCCACAGGTACTGAAGGGTCCGGGTCTGGTCTGGTTGTTTGCGGACTTCCTTCCCCAGCTGGCATGGCTGCAGCCCCAGACTGTGGTTTCTTCCTGCTATGTTGTTCGATGGACTGGCTGTGAGTGTTGAAGGTGTAGACTGTGTCCTCGCACACCACTTTGTCCAAGCTGTAGAACGCCTTCTTACCGTCAGCCCGCAGGGAGCGGAGAAGAGGCTGCAGGCTGTTTCTCTTGCTTCTTACATCGGGAGGAAAGTCTTCTTTGACATATACTGTTGCCAGTCTGAGTTTTCTTGCGGCGCTCAAGACCAGTTCTTTGTGTTTTCTTGACTGAAATTTGACCAAAATGGCCTTACCCAGTCTATAGGCACCTTCTATGAGCACGTTTTCGGCTATCTTTAAATCAGTTCTAATTACGTCACGTACCTTAGCTTCACAGTCAGCCCACTGTTCGGAGACTGCATGAGGAATGCCAAAGAAGAGGAGATTCTTCCGGCGGCCTTGATTTTCTGCAGCTTCCAGTCTTTCCTCCAGATGTGTGATCTTTTTCAGTAGCGAAGAGTTCTCCTCCTTCACTTCACAGCAAATGTCGTTCATAGCATCCACATCGCATTGTAGAGTGTCACACCTGTCATACAGCTCGTTCACCTCCCCCACAAGTTTCTTTTCCATGTCTTCCAGTTTTGAGTCGATGTGGGATGACAGCGTTTCCTGTGATGCCTGAAGTTGCCGGATTGCGTTTGCCATTTCTTCCACAGCATTAGTCAGTCGATCTTCTCTGTCAGTGTGTGGAGGGGACTGGTGTGGAAATCCCTCTCCGGCCAAAGCATCAGATGTAATTTGCTTCGCCTGGGTTTTCTCACTATCCCTATCTGTTTGTGTGGGACCAGGGTTCGGTTCTATGCCTGCCATCAGTAGGAATGCCAGGAGGCTTGCTACAGTCAGCATCCCAGCTGTGCTATGAAGTTTGAGGCCACGAATTCTTTTTGCAGCTTTCAAGGCATATCTTGTTAGAATTTTGATTAGTATTGAAACAAAATGTCCAATGGTACAACGGTAAAGTTGTATATCACATCCCATCGTTCTACCAAAGGAGAGTGAAGAAAACAAACCATAAACAAAAACAAAACAACAGAAATACAGAAGTAAACAAATGAAAAAGCCAACAAAGTACAAAAATGCAGAGCGATTCAAAAACACGTCTTCACTCGACGCGAGCTAAGCTCACCCCCCCGAGAGAGAGAGAGAGAGAGAGAGAGAGAGAGAGAGAGAGAGAGACAGACAGACAGACAGACAGACAGACAGACAGACAGACAGACAGACAGACAGACAGACAGAGACAGAGACAGACAGAGAGAGGCAGAGAGAGAGACAGACAGAGAGAGAGAGACAGAGAGACAGAGAGAGACAGACATACAGACAGATAGAGACTAGGAGAGAGAGAGAGAGAGAGAGAGAGAGAGAGAGAGAGAGAGAGAGAGAGAGAGAGAGAGAGAGAGAGAGAGAGAGAGGAGAGAGAGAGAGAGAGAGAGAGAGAGAGAATACAAGGTATATATGCAGCAAATGTATTAGGCATATACTCTACATTTGTAAATACAGTCAATCATGAATAAATGAAACTCATGAACAAAGACCTTAGTCAAATTTTTGTTTTATTTTTGGTCTTATATTTGTACTTATTCAACAAGTCGTAACAATTTTCACAAGTAATTCTGGCATTTCCCTTTCATCTTGTTTTATTTTAGCTGTGAGCCAGCTACCCAACCCTAACTCCAGCTTCTGTTTTGGCTGAAGGGGGAGGAGGTAGGCTTTTCCCAATGCTCTGACCAGCAGTGATACTGACAGACAACTGACTTTGTTAGCTTTTCAATTCTCACACCTTCATTTGAACTATCTCAGACCACAATAACATGTTAATTCCAAGATGCTTTAAAACACACAAGTAACAAAAAGCTTAATTCTAGCTGTTAATCTTATCTATATCATATTTTTATAGCCATACCAACCACAAAAGCCTATGTGGGTTGTCAACTTGTACAGTTTCAGTTGCTCCAGTAACTTTCAGCTTCAGGTTCAAAACAAATACCACATTATACCTTCAAATATCAAATAACATCCATCTAAAAAAAACCAAAAAATGACAATACCTTCTAAATCATTTAATTCATTAAGGCAAATAAACCAGGCTGTGCTGAGGATGCCAGCCATTCCACTAAATTCATCATCCCCAAATTACAAGAAAATGTAAAAAAAAGGATCAACATTTAAAAGTACAAAAATATACATAAAAAAGTGCCACATGGGCAATTACCACTGCAGAATGGACATCCTGTGCCCATCCCAATGCTACGGGATAGCCTGGCTGGTTAGAGTGTTGCGCATTGAGCTCGTGATCTGCTAATTTGGGTTCAAACCCCATTCAAGGGAATATTTTTCCTGGAGTTAACATCAGTGCTGACTCCATTCCCCCTTAAAAAGTCCTTCGGATGAGACTATAAACCAGCACCCTGTGTGCGAACACATGCAGAACATCTTGGCACACGATAACACCTATTCCTTTTTTCAAAATAGTAGGCCATTTCGTGCCGGTGGGAACAGATAACATTTACAAAATTGCATACAAATGGGGACCGAATTAAAAAAAAAAGCACACGAATGCTTATTCCATTATCCTTGAAATAAAAGAATGAAATAAGTATCACTACCTGGTCGCCAGAACGACAAAAACAGTCAAAATGTCATATAATGAAAACAAAATACTGTTTGAAAAATTTGCTTGGAAAAAGGCAGGAGAGTGCACTGGGAAGGCCAGAATATAAGCAAGAGAGATAATAGAAAGGTAAGGAGCCAGAAAACAGATACCCTAACCTAAGTAAACACAAAATATCAATTTTAACAAAGCATGTAAATTTTCTCAGGAAAGAAAGTCAGTTGGAGTCATATGCCGGTGTGTGCTCACCACTTGATTTTTCAACGAAGGAATGAATTATTAATTTTGGACATTGCTATTGCAAAATGCATGAACAATGGAAACAGCACTGCTTACATAGAATTTTTTTGCTGACCTTCTAAAGAAAGATGCAACATTTTCTTCACTCACTCAGATAGGTTAACTTGGATTTTTACCACTACATAATCATGATATAGATAAAATAAATAACGTTGTGACAGTTTATCCACACCTTTACACATTTCCAGTTGAGATTCTACAACAAGCTTAACTGGATTCTGGGCCCAGGACATGTTTTTTGAATGAATTGTACTAACAGAGCAAGAAAACCACTGACAACACTTGCAACCCAAAAGCAAAAACAAACTTAAAATACCATTGGCATATTACTTCCCAATTCACCCTTCCATGGCAGTAAAATCAAATGAAAAGCAGAGTCAAATGCAATACATTTCAAAACAAACAATACATATCAAACTCCAATTTTGACCTTGGAATAATAGTTAATTGGGGGAGGGGGAAGCAAACATTGGTGGGCATTAACTGCATAACTTTAACAAAAATACCAGACACCACACAAAACCATTGCCTCAAAATCTGAGATACAGAGGACAGGCTTAAGACATGATTTAAGCCATGATAAAAACGAATGATTCAGGCACATATTTTACAAATATTATCCTTCAATTTTGAAGGTGAAAAATGGGGGCATGGCTTGGAATGATTACGTGCAATTAAACCAATGACACAACTGCCCACATAAGACTGAAAAATTTCAAGCCTCCAAAATGAACACTGAAACATCAAATGCAACAAAAAGAACACCCCAAACCAAAAAAAAAACCCCCTAAACAATCAAACAAAACCATTACTGAACATGTCAAATTAAAAACATTGTGTATATCATTAAAAAAAAAAGGGGCAATGCTATGTGGAAGAAATGTGTAAGACATCACCCTACTTATTTAGTCTTTGTGCTGATACAGCTATAATGATAAAGGAAGATACATCAATTAAAGATATGCATTGGAGAGACAGAACATAAAATTTCTCAATATGCAGATGATAATTGTTAAACACAGGAGATAAGATATTATTTGAGCATTCTATACATATTCTAGAGAAGTATGGAAAAATTTCAGATCTTAGAATGAATTGTGACTAAAGTCAAGTAACATGGCTTGGTAATAAAAAAAAGAATCAAGTAGGGCGTTTTGTCCCCATCTAAAAATTTCATGGAATCCCCGAAAATTCAAGATTCTGGGTATCTGGTTCACTTCAATTCTAGAAAGATGTGAAACTATGAACTATGATGATAAATTTTCTGAAATCAAAAGGCTATTTAGGGTTTGGTTACAAAGAGTTATTACTCCACTTAAAAGAATTGCCATTTTAAAATCCTTTATCCTGTCAAAACCAATTCACCTGTGGATATTATAACCAGACCCCCTGACAATTTCATGAAAAGTCTACAAAAACTATGCTTCCAGTTCGTATGGAGCAGTAAGTCAAGTCAAGTCAAGTCAAATACACTTTAATCATCCCTGAAGGGCAATTACAATTGCAATACTGACAGGCATATTGATACGAATCATAATCAAAGACACGAAATAGCTACATTTCATATTTGTTCAGACATTATATGATAACTTCAAATAAAAATGTCGCAAACACTCACACTCCTACGCGCACACACACATAGTGACACACTCACCCCCCCCCCCCCCCCCAACACACATACCAATAAATGCAATGTTTTAAAACCATTGGCTTGAAAGACGTATATGAATTTGCAAGCAATTAAAAAAATCAATGAAGCCAAAAATAAGACATACTTATTTTATGGGTACATAAGCATGTATACCACACCTATATGCATTGACTACATTCATAACAGTGACAATCGGGTAAGTAATTCAGAGAAGCCATCGTGTGCTGGTGGGAATAGATGACAATATTTACACACCTGCATACACACCGGGACTGGAGGAAAAAAAGCACAAGAGTGCTTATCCCATTATCTTCGATATAAAAGAATAAAATAAATAAAAAATAAACACCATCCACACCCCCCCACCCGCCCCCCCTCCCCTACACACACACACCATCCACACCCAACCCACCACTGCCCACCCACCCACCACACACAAGCACAACCCCCCCCCCCCCCCCCCACACACACACTCACCAATAAATACAATGTTTTAAAATCATTGGCTAGAAAGACATGTATATGAATTTACAAGCAATTCAAAAAATCAATAAAGCCAAAAATAAAGACATACTTATTTTATGGGTACATAAGCATGTATACGCACACCTGTATGCATTGACTACATTCATAACAGTAGCAATCAGGTAAGTAATTCAGAGAAGTGGAAAAAAACAACAACAAAAAACAAACAAAAAACCCAACCCCAGTCAGTATTATTATGAGTTTAGAACTCAGATAGCTACCGGCACAAAGCAGGATAGAATAGGTAGAGAGACTGCTATTAAATCCGTTACCAAAGGAGGGATGAACATACTTGATATAAGAAAATATATTTGTGCTCTGAAACTTACATGGAAAAAAAAATCAGAAGCATAAATCATAAATGGATAAGTATTGCAGAAAAAATGTTTCCACTTCTCACCAATTTAGAAAGCTATGAATCAGCTATTACAGACAAATTCTCCAACATCATCCCATTCTGGAGACATGGGTTTAAAGATTATAGATTTTTCTCATGTTGCATTAACCCCTCAAATGCACAAGAAATGCTTGCTGAACCAATCTTTTACAATGAAATAACAGTAGGTAACTCAGTAATCAAACACACTAATTTAATACAGAAAGGTATATACTCCATTAAGCACTTTATCAATGAAAATGGTGAATTTATTAACTATGAAAATTTCAGTGCCATTTGTGGCAGAACTATTGACTTTCTTGCTTTTCAGGGGTTGATTTCTTCTATTAAACAGTACATAAGAAAAACTGGCATTCAAATTAGTGACAACCTAAGCTATAATCAAGAGACACCCACAGTACTGCCGATCATTGATAGTGTCAATAAGGGAACAAAAAAGTATTATGAATATTTATTATCAAACAAACAACCTCCAAACTGTTGCGCAAAGTGGACAGGAAAACTACATGAAAACTAATTGGAATGACATTTTTGTTAAAATACATAAAATCAACATTCTGTCACCCCAAAGATTCAAATCCAGTATAAACAAGGCAAACACAAGAACATTTCCACGAGCTGACATTGGCAGTGACCACAACATTGTACTTACCACCATCAGGCTGAAACTGAAAGCAAAACAACAGCCAAAAAGCCCATGCATAAGATTTGACCTGGAAAAATTCAAAGACCAATCAGTGGTTGAGATCTTCCAAGCCAACATTAGAGGAAAGTTCGCCGCACTCACAGCCATCGACAATAATGTGGACACACTAGCCAACAACATCAAAGAAGTGCTAACCACAGCAGCAGAAGAAACATTAGGAAGAAGCAGAACAACGAAACAACCCTGGGTGACAAATGAGGTTCTCGACCTCTGCGACAAAAGAAGAGAACTTAAGAAACAAAAGTTCACAAGTCAAGAAGCCAACAGCAAGTACATGGATAGCCACAGAGAAGTGAGGAAAAAGATTAGAGAAGCCAAAGAAAAGTGGATAGAAGAACAATACAACAACATCGAAGCTGAAATGGCCAAGGGAAACAGCAAAACAGCTTACGACACTCTGAAAGCACTAACTAAAACCACACAGCCTAAAGCCTCTGTTATTAAAGACAGAAGGAAATCTTTTAACAGAAAACAATGCCATCCTCCAACGCTGGACAGAATACTGTGAGGGCTTGTATAACTACCCACTGCGCCCAGATACCAACATAGTTTCTGAAAAAAACCTGAACACCAAGATAAAGACCCACCAATACTAAGAGGTGAAGTAGACACAGCTATTAAACAACTGAAGATGGGGAAGTCCCCTGGAATCCATAACATCTCAGCTGAACTCATAAAAAATGGAGGGAATGAAACAGCAAGGCGATTCACAGAACTTTGTCTGAAGATCCACGACACCAAAGAATGGTCAACAGAATGGACACAGTCTCTTGTAATACCCCTGCCAAAGAAAGGAAACCTCAAGCAATGCCAGAACTACAGAACCATCAGTCTCATAAGCCATCCTAGCAAGATCATGCTGCAGGTAGTCCTCAACAGACTGAAAAACCAAGCGGAAAAACTCCTGGCAGAAGAACAAGCGGGTTTTAGACCGAAACGCAGCACAATGGAACAAATTTTCAGTCTGAGAAATCTGATAGAGAAGCATCTCCAACACCAAAAAGACTAGTACCACAATTTCATAGACTTCAAAAAGGCCTTTGACAGGGTATGGCATGACGGCCTCTGGCAAGTACTCAGGCACTTCAACATTGACAACTGCCTAATTGAATTCATCAAGGCACTGTACGAGAACGCAAGAAGTGCAGTTTTCATGAACAATCACGTGGGTGAATTCTTCAAGACCACGGTTGGGGTCCTCCAGGGCTGCCTTCTCTCACCTGTACTCTTCAACCTCTTCCTCGAAAACATCATTACAGAGACACTGCAAAACCACCACACTTCCATATCCATTGGTGGAAGACCCCTTTGCAACCTCAGATTTGCAGATGACATTGACCTCATGGGCAGCAGCAAACAAGAACTGCAAATCCTCACAGACAATTTTTTTTATTATTCTTTTTATATCGAGGATAACAGAATAAGCAATCATGCGCTTTTTTTCATCCGGTCCCCGTGTGTATGCAGTTTTTGTAAATATTGTCATCTGTTCCCACCGGCACACGATGGCCTACTCTTACGAAAAGCGGAACAGGATTTAACGTGTGCGCAAGATGTTCTGCGTGCGTTCGCACACGGGGCCTCGGTTTAAAGTCTCATCCGAAGGACTTTAATTTAACAGATCGAGCGAACGCAGACGGCATGGAGGTCAGTACAGAGAATTCAAAGATCATGGTCAACAGCGCGAGTAATGACATCACGGAAATAAAGATGAATGGGGAAATACTGGAAGAGGTGAGCCAATTCAAATACTCAGGCTCCATCCTAACAAAAGATGGCACATCAAACAATGAAGTGAAAACTCGCATTGCAACAGCAACATCTGCTCTAGTCAGACTCGAGAGGATCATCAGAAGCAACAACATCAGCTTCTGCACCAAATACCACCTCTACAAATCCCTCGTGATATCTATCCTTCTATAATGGCTGTGAATCATGGACTCTGACAGCAGAGTTAGAGAGGAAAATCCAAGCATTCGAGAACAAGTGCCACAGAAGACTCCTGGAAATATCATACAAAGAACACAAGACCAATAACTATGTGAAAGAAGAAATCAAAAAACGTGTGGGCCCCCAAGAGCCTTTGCTCTCCACTCAAAGAGGAAAAAGCTGATGTGGTTTGGTCACACCACAAGACACAACACCTTAGCAAAAACGATCTTGCAAGGAACAGTCGAGGGCAAGAGAAGAAGAGGCCGCCAAAAGAAATCATGGGTTGACAACATCAAAGACTGGACCACCCAACCCCTGCAACACCTCCTACAAGCCACACAGGATGGTGAAGCATGGGAAAAGATCTCTGTTGCGTCTTCTCTCATGTCCCCTCTACGTCCTTCAGGACATGGGATTGAGTGAGAGTACCAGGTTTCTTTGCGACAAACTTGGCTATCTACAAGCGGGATTGCCATCTTCGGGGCTGTGATGTCGCCACAATTACAGTGCCACACACATCAAAAATGGTTGTAAAGCTTGTATGCATAGAGAAGAATACGGTCTTCTCTAATCTTTTTCCTCACTTCTCTGTGGCTATCCATGTACTTGCTGTTGGCTTCTTGACTTGTGAACTTTTGTTTCTTAAGTTTTCTTCTTTTGTCGCAGCTTTGCGGCTATGTACAAGCAGGGTTGCCATATTCGGGGCTGTGGTGTCGCAACAATTCCAGTGCCACACACATCAAAATGGTTGTAAAGTTTGTCCGCATAGAGTAGAGTAGAGTACGGTCTTGGTTCCTTGGGCTCTGCAACTGTGGAAAAGTGCGGGTGTCAGGGGCCCGAAACCTGCCGTTTCGTCACATCTTTGGAAATGTTTCTTTAGCTTATTCATGGGAGGGTGTGTATGCATGTGCGCGTGCGTCCGTTCGCTGGTGTTTCTGTGTACGGTTTTTTGTGTTTGTGCCTGTGGAGGAGACCCTGCAGATTGCTGAGGTGCAAGATATTGTATGATATTATTATTTGATGCGTGTTCTGGGAGTCATTTTTGCGTACACTGTACCAGGTTTCTTTGCGACAAACCTGGCTATGAACAAGCGAAGTTCCAATCTTTGGGGCTGTGGTGTCGCCACATTTCCAGTGCCACACACATCAAAAATGGTTGTGAAGCTCGTATGCATAAAGTAGAATACGGTCTTGGTGCCGTGGGCTCTGTAACTGCGGAAAAGTGCGGGTGGCAAGGGCCCGAAAACGACGTTTGCGTCACATATTTTCCAAATGCTTCTTTAGCTTAGCAATGGTGTGTTAGGGGAGGGAGGGGGGTATACAAGGGCTGGTGTTTGTGTGTACATTTGTGTGTGTATGAATGTGGTGATGCCTGGTGCATGATATTGCATGATATTATTATTTGATGTGTGTTGTGGGGGTCATTTATGCGTACACTGTACCAGGTTTCTTTGCGACAAACTTGGCTATGTACAAGCAGGGTTGCCATCTTGGGGCTGTGTTGTCGCCACAATTCCAGTGCCACTCACATCAAACATGGTTGTAAAGTTTGTATACATAGACTAGAATACGGTCTTGGTGTTGTGGGGTCTGTAACTTCAGAAAAGTGCGGGTGGCAAGGGCCGAAAATGGCGTTTGTGTCACATCTTTTCCAAATGCTTCTTCAGCTTATACATGGGAGGGTGTGTATGCATGGGCGCGTGCGTGTGGTTCGCTGGTGTTTGCCTGCGGTTTTTTGTGTCTGTTGCGTGTGTAGGGTACCCTGCAGCTTGCTGTGGTGCATGATATTGTATGATATTATTATTATTTTACATGTGTTCTAGGGGTCATTTTTGCTTCACTGTACCAGGTTTCTTTGTGACAAACTTGGCTATGTAGGCCCCTACAAGCGGGGTTGCCATCTTTGGGGCTGTGGTGTCGCCACAATTCTAGGGCACACACATCGAAAATGGTTGTAAAGCTTGTCTGCATAGAGTAGAATACGGTCTTTGTGCCGTGGGCTCTGTAACTGCGGGAAAGTTCGGGTGTCGGGGGCACGAAACCTGCCCTTTCGTCTAATCTTTGGAAATGCTTCTTTAGCATATTCACGGGAGGGTGTGTATGCATGTGCGCGTTGTAGTTCGCTGGTGTTTGTGTGTGCGGTTTGTTGTGTTTGTGTGTGGGGAGGGGACCCTGCAGATTGCTGTGGTGCATGATATTGTATGATATTATTATTTGATGTGTGTTCTAGGGGTGGTTTTGAGTACACTGTAGGCCTACCAGGTTTCTTTGAGACAAACTTGGCTATGTACAAGTGGGGTTGCCATCTTCGCGGCTGTGGTGTCGCCACAATTCCAGTGCCCACACAACCAAAATGGTTGTAAAGTTTGTCTGCATAGAGTAGAATACGGTCTTGGTGCCGTGGGCTCTGTAACTGCGGAAAAGTGCGAGTGGGTAGGGCCGAAAACGCCGTTTTTGTCACATCTTTTCCAAATGCTTCTTCAGCTTATTCATGGGAAGGTTTGTATGCGTGCGCGTATGCGTGCTTTCGCTGGTGTTGGTGTGTGGCGGGTTTTTTTTATTTGGGCGTGTGGGGAAGACCCTGCTGATTAGTGTGGTGCATGATATTGTATGATATTTTTATTTGATGTGTGGTCTAGGGGTCATTTTTGTGTACACTGTACCATGTTTCTTTTCGACAAACTTGGCTATGTACAAGCGGGGTTGCCATCTTTGGGGCTCTGGCGTCGCCGCAATTCCAGTGTCACAAACATTCTATATTTTAGTCATTCTATTTGTGTGGACTAAATATCTGCATTTTTATGGTTGTATTTTGCCATTTTGTCAGGGTGGATTATGTCTGTATAGATATTTTATTTGCGATTTACATGCCAATGTTTTTATATGGTGGCATTTTAGTCATTTTATTAACGTGGATTAAATGTCACGTTTTTAGAGGACTGTATTTTAGTCATTATACTTGGGTGGATTAAATGTCTGTGCTTATAGATGACTGTATAATTATTGGTCATTTTATGAAGATTAAATGTGTTTTTAAGTGACATATTTTAATCATTTTACCTATGTGGATTGCATGTGAGCTTTTTTTTTTTTAGATGGTATTGAGTTTTTATTTGTGTGGATAAAATGTCTGTTTTTTATGTCTGTATTTTAGTTATTTTTTTGTATCTCATCTTTTCAAATTACTATTTTTCGGTATTTTATTTGTGTGGATCACATGCCAGTGTTTTTAAGTCACTGTTTTAGTAATTTTTCTGTTGAGATGTGGGTATGTGATAGCTCAGTGATCAGAGCACTCACTTTCCCCAAGCTAAGGTTATGCAGCATCCAGCATGGTTACCAACTGGATGGGTGACCATTTGCATACCTCAGCTTCAGTACAGTCCCATTTTCCAACCAGTTGTAAATGAGTACCTGCCTCTTCAGTGTCAGGGAAGGTAAAGCAGTCAGGGAGAGGTGATGAGCACTGCCCTCAATTTGCTGGCCCCTAGAGAAGCGAGGTCTCTGAGCCACATAGGTTACGAGACACCTTTACCAGTGTTTTTACTCAATTTTTGCCGTTTTATTTGTATGGTTTACAGGCCAGTGTTTTTACTCAATTTTTGCCGTTTTATTTGTATGGTTTACAGGCCAGTGTTTTTACTCAATTTTTGCCGTTTTATTTGTATGGTTTACAGGCCAGTGTTTTTACTCAATTTTTTTCCTTTTATTTGTAGGATTTACAGGTATGGTTTTTAACCTCAAATAATGCAATAATTGAGTAAACACTGGTAAGGTGTCTCGTAACCTATTGGCTCAGAGACCTCGCTTCTCTAGGGCAGCAATGAGGGCAGTGCCTCACCTCTCCTCTTTTACTCAATTTTTGCCGTTTTATTTGTATGGTTTACCACCAGTGTTTTTACTCAATTTTTCCATTTTATTTGTACAGGTTTACAGGCCAGTGTTTTTACTCAGTTTTAGACGTTTTACTTGTAGGTTTACATGCCAATGTCTTTACTCAATTTTATTCCTTTTATTTGTAGGTTACGGCAGTGCTTTTACTTAATTTTTGCGTTTTGTTTGTATGGTTACAGGCCAGTTTTTTACTCAATTTTAATCCTTTATTTGTAGGTATATAACAGGTGAGTTTTAAACCATACAAATAAAATAGCAAAAATTGAGTAAAAACACTGGTAAAGGTGTCTCGTAACCTATGTGGCTCAGAGACCTCAGCTTCTCTAGGGGCCAGCAAATTGAGGGCAGTGCCCATCACCTCTCCCTCTTTTACTCAATTTTTGCCGTTTTATTTGTATGGTTTACACACCAGTGTTTTTACTCAATTTTTTCCATTTTATTTGTACAGTTTACAGGCCAGTGTTTTTACTCAGTTTTAGACGTTTTATTTGTAGGTTTACATGCCATGCTTTACTTAATTTTTGCCGTTTTATTTGTATAGTTTACATGGCCAGTGTTTTTACTCAATTTTTGTCGTTTTATTTCAGCGCCAGTGTTTTTACTCAATTTTAGCCCTTTTACTTGTCAGGGTTCTACTTGTATGTTTACTGCCAATGTTTTTTACTCAATTTTAGCATTTTATTTGTATTGTTTACTACGCCAGTGTTTTTACTCAATTTTAGCCATTTTATTTGTATTGTTTCTATGCCAGTGTTTTTACTCAATTTTAGCCATTTTATTTGTATGGTTTACACGCCAGTGTTTTTACTCAATATTAGCCATTTTATTTGAATGGTTTACAGCCGGCCCACATCCAGTTCATGACTCTGATTGTCTCTCTGCTGTGTTTTTACTCAATTTTCGCCATTTTATCTGTATGGTTTACACGCCAGTGGTTTTACTCAATCTTAGCCATTTTATTTGTATGGCTTACACGCCAGTATTTTTACTCAATTTTAGCCCTTTTATTTGTATGGTTTACACTTGTTTTACTCAATATTAGCCATTTTATTTGTATAGTTTACATGCCAGTGTTTTTACTCAATATTGCCATTTTATTTGTATGGTTTACACGCCAGTGTTTTTACTCAATATTTGTCATTTTATTTGTATGGTTTACACATTAGTGTTTTTACTCAATATTAGCCATTTTATCTGTATGGTTTACACGCCAATGCTTTTACTCAATTTTAGCCATTTTATTTGTATGCTTTACATGCCAGTGTTTTTACTCAATTTTAGACATTTTATTTGTATGGTTTACATGCCAATGTTTCTACTCAATGTTTGCCATTTTATTTGTGTGGTTTACATGCCAGTTGTAAGAAACTCGGGTAGAGCATGGCAGCAGAGTCCTCAGAGGAGAAGACCCCCCTCAAACCAGTGTTTCCGGCCTTTAATCTTCCTTACACTCTAGGGAGGCCAGCCCACATCCAGTTCATGACTCTGGATGTCTGCAGTTTTTACTCAGTTTTAGCCATTTTATTTCTATGCCCATTTTATTTGTATGGTTTACACGCCATGTTTTTACTCAATATTGCCATTTTATTTGTATGGTTTACAGGCCAAAGTTTTTACTCAATGTTCCCATTTTATTTGTGTGGTTTACAGGTTAGGGGTCAGTGGGTAAACTCTGGTCGAGCATGGCAGCAGAGAGTCCTCAGAGGAGAAGCACCCTTCAAACAAGTGTTTCGGGCCTTTAATCTTCCTTACACTCTAGGGAGGCCAGCCCACATCCAGTTCATGACTCTGGATGTCTCTCTGCTTGTTTTTTTAGCCATTTTATTTGTATGGTTTACATACCAGTGTTTTAACCCAATTTTAGCCATTTGATTTGTATGGTTTACACGCCAGTGTTTTTACTCAATTTTAGCCATTTTATTTGTAGGGTTTACAAGCAAGTGTTTTTACTCAATTTTAGCCATATCATTTTTGTGTGGCAGCAGAGAGTCCTCAGAGGAGAAGCCCCCTTCAAACGAGTGTTTCGGCCTTTAATCTTCCTTACACTTTAGGGAGGCTGGCCCACATCCAGTTCATGACTGAATATCTCTCTGCTGTGTTTTTACTCGATTTTAGCCATTTCATTTGTATGGTTTACACGCCAGTGTTTTTACTCAATTTTAGCCATTGTATTTGTATGGTTTACATGCAAGTGTTTTTACTCAATGTTAGCCATTTTATCTGTATGGTTTACACACCAGTGGTTTTACTCAATTTTAGCCATTTTATTTGTATGGTTTACACACCAGTGTTTTTACTCAATATTGCCATTTTATTTGTATGGTTTACAAGCCAGTGGTTTTACTCAATACTAGCCATTTTATTTGTATGCTTTACATGCCAGTGTTTTTACTCAATTGGATGTCAACTGGATGTCTCTCTGCAGTTTTTACTCAATTTTAGCCATTTTATTTGTATGGTTAACACCCCTGTTTTTACTCGATTTTAGCCATTTTATTTGTATGGTTTACACGCCAGTGTTTATACTAAGTTTTAGCCATTTTATTTGTATGGTTTACATGCCAGAGTTTTTATTCAATGTTTGCCATTTTATTTGTGTGGTTTACACGTCAGTAAACTAGCATTGAGCATGGCAGCAGAGTCCTCAGAGGAGAAGCCCCCTTCAAACAAGTGTTTCGGGCCTTTAATCTTCCTTACACTTTAGGGAGGCCGGCCCACATCCAGTTCATGACTCTGGATGTCTCTGCTGTGTTTTTACTAAATTCTAACCATTTTCTTTGTATGGTTTACACGCCAGTGTTTTTACTCAATGTTAGCCATTTTATTTGTATGGTTTCCACACCAGTGTTTTTACTCAATGTTAGCCATTTTATTTGTATGGTTTACACGACAGTGTTTTTACTCAATGTTAGCCATTTTATTTGTATGGTTTACATGCCAGTGTTTCTACTCAATTTTAGGCATTTTGTTTGTGTGAATTGCACACGTTTTAAGGTGACAGTACTTTAGCCATTTTAACCCAGTGGATTAAATCTCTGTGCTTTTGTGCGCCTGTATTTTAGCCAATTTTTTATTTGTGTATTACACGTCTTTAGGCGATTGTATTTTATACATTTTAGTGTGTGGATTATGTCTCTATATTTAGGTGACCGTGTTTTAGCCATTTCAGTGTTTGGATTATACATCTATCTCTGTTAACTGAATGTTAGCCCGTTTATTTGTGTGGTTTACACGTCCGTTTTTTTTAGGCAACTGAATTTTAGCCTTTTTTATCTGCGTGAATTACTTATCTGTAATTTTAGAGAACTGTACTTTACCGATTTTATTTATGTGGATTACGGGTCCAGGTTTTTTCATAGCATTATTTTAGCCACTTTATTTCTGTGGGTTAAATGTCTGTATTTTCATACGACCTTTTTAGTCATTCTATTTCTGTGACTTAAATGCGTGTTTGGATGGCAGTATTTTTCATTTTATTTTTGAGGAGACAAAATTGTCAGTGTTTTTAGATGACATACTGCCCCAAAGTTGAAATGCAGTTACCTTCATGGTGAGCAAAAATGGTTGAATACACAAAATCTCACAGCTCTAGCTGCAGAAACAACTTTTTCTTCTTTTTTTTCTCACACACACACACACATGCATCTCACACAGGCACATACCACTCAGAAAGACAAAACACAAGTCAGGTGTGTGTGTATGAACCCCCCTCTGTACAAAAGCTCACAAAGACAGCAGTCAACAGTTTTGGAAATGAACACTCAGAGGCAAGGGAGGGGGGTGTGGTTGTGATTGTTATGAAGCTTTCTTTTATTTCATTTTATTTCTCCTGACTCCAAAGATGATGACTGTTGCAAGATGTGTGGCCGTGGTTTGATACACACTTGTGCTGCCCACAGCTCCTTCCATCATGGACAGACACCATCTGCACACAGCAACATCAGAGACATGTCAGTCACCACATAACACATGGCATTAGTGACATGTCAGTCACCACATAACACATAGCATTACTGACAGGTCAGTCACCACATAACACATAGCACTAGTGACAGGTCAGTCACCACATAACACATAGCACTAGTGACAGGTCAGTCACCAAAAAAACACGTAGCATTAGTGACAGGTCAGTCATTAAATAACACAGCATCAGTGAAACATTGTCAACACAAAATGAGGAATCATTGGCACAGTCACCACATAACACAATAACATATCAGTCAGCACATAACAGACAGCACATAATACAGCAATACATCAGTCAGCACATAATACAGCAATACATCAGTCAGCACATAATACAGCAATACATCAGACAGCACATATCAATCAGTCAGCACATAATACAGCAATACATCAGTCAGCACATATCACATCAGTCAGCACATAATACAGCAATACATCAGACAGCACATATCACATCAGTCAGCACATAATACAGCAATACATCAGACAGCACATATCACATCAGTCAGCACATAATACAGCAATACATCAGACAGCACATACCACATCAGTCAGCACATAATACAGCAATACATCAGTCAGCATATATCACATCAGCCAGCACATAATACAGCAATACATCAGTCAGCACATATCACATCAGTCAGCACATAATACAGCAATACATCAGTCAGCACATAATACAGCAATACATCAGACAGCACATATCACATCAGTCAACACATAATACAGCAATACATCAGTCAACACATATCACGTCAGTCATCACATAACACAGTGACACAGTCAGCTCATATCTAGACCCATGCCTCCGCCCCCCCTCCCTCCCCCTACTAACTTCATTATTTTCAAGGCAGTTTTCAGTATTTTTAACAAAGTTTCTGTATTTTTGCGTGTTGTTTACGACACAGTTTTTCAACTGGAAACTTTTTTTTCTTGTTGGTTTTTTGTACTAATTTTTGAAAAAAAAAAATTCCCTGTTGTTTTTTTCCCCTCCATTTAATTCCACTGTACAAGAGTTCATCAGCCTTTTTTTCTCATCCACTAGCAAATCAGCACAGGCTTAATGAATGGGACACTGTTCAAGATTGTTTTGGTCTTGTTTTTTAAAGCTTTCAAAAAGGAAGATATCAAAAAAGCTCTGTGTGTGTGTGTGTGTGTGTGTTTATTTTTTTATTCTATTCTTTTATGTAGAGGATAATGGAATCAGCATCCCTGTTCTTTTTCACATCCAGTCCCCGTGTGCATGCAGCTGCACAAATCCTGTCATCTGCTCCCACCAGCACACAATGGCCTACTCTTAAGAAATGTGGAACAGGATTTAATGTGTATGCAAGATGTTCTGCGTGTGTTTGCACACGGGCCTAGGTTTATAGTCTCATCTAAAGGACTTTTGGGGGAGTGGAGTCAGCACTGATGTTAACTCAAGGAGAAAAATCTCCTCAAACGGGTATCGAACCCAGGTTGTCATATTGCAAGCGCAATGGTCTGACCACTAGGCTATCCCGTCCCCTGTGTGTGTGTGTTTGTGTGTGTGCCAGGGTGTGTGGTGTGTGTGTGTGTGTGTGTGTGTGTGTGTGTGTGTGTGTGTGTGTGTGTGTGTGTGTGTGTGTGTGTGTGTGTGTGTGTCTGGCAACATTGTATACAGAAACACCACTCTGATAATTAAACAAATACACATGCAGACAATTTTCTTTTTTCAAATGGGTGGCACTGCTTTTGAGATGACATGCTCTCCCTGGGGAGAACAGCCTGAATTTTATGCAGAGAAGTTTGCTGTGACTGACAGTGGTATGCACAGCACTCACCTGCCCTGTAGATCACCATTCAGCAAATCCTGTCTCCTCTCTCTGCACAGTCTTCAGCTGTCTGCATGTGCCAACCCTGTGAAAACAAAATAAACACTTTAGTCACTGACAATGCAGTGCACGCACACCACACACACACACACACACCACACACACATACGTGTATGCACACACACTCATGTACAAACACTAACGCACACACAAATGCAAAAAACACCACTCTCACTTGTGTATATCACACTCACATGTGCACACCTAATTAAATTAACACAACACTCACATAACTCAGTAACCAACCCACCCCCAACCCCTCATGACTGGCCATTTGTGTTGGTTAGTATAAAACATGACCAACAAAACGGGAGTGACAGTGGATTGGTGACATGCTCTGGGTGGGGAGAAAATAGCCCACCTCTGACCTTTTCACCTTTCATATTCCAGTCACAATAAACGCGCACACACACACACACACACACACCACACAAAAAAACACAAAAACACACATAGTGCACTTAACTTGTGCTGGAGATGGCAGCCTCCTATCCTAATCCTATCTGCCTCCGTCATCTCGATTCACCAGCCCTGTAATACACAGAAGTGAAGATGTAGAAACAGCTACCTCACTACATGCGACAAGAATGTGGTCAGAATATTGCGCTCACAATTTGACAACCCAAGTTCGATTCCCGGTCGAGGGGATTTTTCCCCTAGAGTTAACATCAGCGCTGACGCTACTCTCCCTAAAAGTCCTTCTGATGAGACTATAAACCAAGGCTCATGTGCAAATGCACACAGAACATCTTGCACACACATTAAATCCTGTTCCGCTTTTTGTAAGAGTAGGCCATCGTGTGCTGGTGGGAACAGATGACTCGATTTTACAATAACTGCATACACACGGGGACTGAATGTATTCCATTATCCTCGATATAAAAGAATAAAATAAAATTTTTTAAATACACACACACACACAAACATTCGGGTTTGAATCTTGATAGAGAGGATTTTCCTCTGGAGTTAACATCAGCGCAGACTTCAATCTCCTCAAAAGTCCTTCAGATGAGACTATAAACCAAGGTCCCATCTACGAATGCATGCAGAGCATCTTGCGCACATGTTAAAACACATTCTGCTTTTCGGAAGAGTAGGCCATTCTGTGCCAGTGGGAATGCATGACAAAATTGACAAAGCTGCATAGACATGGGGACTGGATATAAAAAAAACATGAGTGCTTATTCCTTTATCCTCGATACAAAAGGATAAATAAAATAAAAAATATAAATAACACACACACATACACACACACACAACACAATTTGCGAATCTAACAACTCAAATAGTTAACTGACAATATTGTGACTTGATTTTTTTTTTTTTTTTTTTACTGGTGTCTTTTGAAAAAAAAAGTTCTTTCTTTTATTGAACTTAATAAGTGTTATAATGAATGTTGTTTTTGATATCATTCGTGATGGGATTACAAGTACTATTACAATTGGTATTGTATTGGTTTGACAGTCTAGTTGACTGTGAGCTTTGGGGTTTTTTTGTGGTTTTTTTTTTGGGGGGGGTTGTTTAATTGTACAATTGTTTTGTGTATTACGATTACTTTTGTTTATTTGTGTTCTTCCCTTCATCTTTGATACCCACCCACCCTCTGTCCTTTTCAATTGCTTTTTAGTTATTGCTGTGTTACTGCGCTTAGTGAAGATGGCTGATTATATATTATTGTAACATTGTTATTGTCATTGTTGATTTACTAGTCTGTTTTTTTGTTTATCTGATTGGTATTTTTTATATTTTTTTAATTTATTCTTTTATATTGAGAATAATGGAATAAGCACTCATGTGCTTTTTTTCATCCAGTCCCAGTGTGTATGCAGTTTTGTAAATATTGTCATCTGCTCCCACTTACACACGATGGTCAACTCTTACGAAAAGCAGAACAGGATTTAACATGTACACAAGATGTTCTGCGTGCGTTCGTACATGAGGCCTCGAGGTCTCATCAAAAAGACTTTTGGGGAGAGTGGAGTCAGCACTGATGTTAACTCCAGGGCAAAAATCCCCTTCACCAGGAGTTGAACTCGGTTTGTCAAATTACAAGCCCAATGTTCTGACCATTATGCTATCCCTTCCCCATAAGTTATGGATACAAATTTTTAGGTGTTTTGTTCCTGTTTTTTAAAAATTTATTTGTTTTTGATTTTTGATTTTTTAAAAAGTATAAACATAAAAGCATGGATAATACTGTCTCTTCGTATAACTTGTTTGACATTTTATGATGTTTCTAAAGTCATTTATTTTTAATCTTAGTGCGTGTATGTGTGCGCATGTATGTACTTGTGTGTGTGTGTGTGTGTGTGTGTGTGTGTGTGTGTGTGTGTGTGTGTGTGTGTGTGTGTGTATTTGTGCGTGTGTGTGCGAGTGTGAGTGTGAGTGTGAGTGTGTGGAAGGGGGAGGGGTGGGGGTTAGGGGGTGTGAGTGCATTTTACAGTGCACTGACTGACAGTGGTATGTACAAAACTTACCTGTCCTGTAGATCTCTGCTTGGCAAGTCCTGTCTCCTCTCTCTGCACAGTCTTCAGCTGTCTGCATGTGCCAACCCTGTGACCACACAATAAACCCTTTAGTCACTGACAATGCAGCACACACACACGCATACACATACGTGTATGCACACACACTCATATACATACACTAATGCACACACACACACATGCAAAAACACCATTCTCACTAGTGTATATCACACTTACATGTGCACACCTAAGTAAATAAACACAACACTCGCATAACTCAGTAACCCCCCCCCCCCCCCCAACCCCTCAAGACTAGTCATTTGTGTTGATTAGTAAAAACATGACCAACAAAAAAGAAGTGACAGTGGATTGGTGACATGCTCTTGGGTGGGGAGAAATAGCCACCCTCTGACCTTTTCACCTTTCATCTCCCAGTCACAAGTAATAAACACACGCACACACATACACATAGTGCACTTAACTTGTGCTGGAGATGGCAGCCTCCTATCCTAATCCTTTCAGCCTCCATCATCTTGATTCACCAGCCCTGTAATACACAGAAGTGAACATGTAGAAACAACTACCTCACTACATGCTACATGATAGCCTAGTGTCAGAATATTGCGCTCGCAATTTGACAACCCAGGTTCAATTCCCAGTCAAGGGGATTTTTCCCCTGGAGTTAACATCAGCCCTGACTCCACTCCCCCCAAAAGTCCTTTGGATAAGACTATAAACCGAGGCCATATGGGAATGCACGCAGAACATCTTGCGCACACATTAAATCCTGTTCCGCTTTTCATTAGAGTAGGCCGTCATGTGCCGGTGGGAACAAATGACATGATTTACAATAACTGCATACACACAGGGACTGGATGTAAAAAAGCACATGAGTACATATTCCATTATCCTTGATATACAAGTATAAAATGAATAAAATTAAAACACACACACACACACACACATTCCGGTTCGAATCTCGATAGTGAGGATTTTCCTTTGGAGTTAATATCAGTGCCAATTTCAATCTCCTCAAAAGTCCTTTAGATGACACTATAAACCGAGGCCTGTGTGCGAATGCACGCAGAACATCTTGTGCACATGTTAGAACTCATTCTGCTTTTCGGAAGAGTAGGCCATTGTGTACCAGTGGGAATGGATGACAAATTTGACAAAGCCACATACACATGGGGACTGGAAGTAAAAAAACCACACAAGTGCTTATTCTGTTATCCTTGATATAAAATACACATACACACACACACAATTTTTTCCAATCTAACAACTGCCCAAAGGAGAAAGGAGAAAGGCAAATAGTTGACTGAAAATATTGTGGCTTGATTTTTTTTACAGGCATCTTATAAAAAAAATTCTTTCTTTTATTGAACTTAATAGGTTTTATAATGAACGTTGTTTTTGATATTATTCGTGATGGTATTATTAGTACTATTACAATAGTTATTGTATGGTTTGATAGTGTAGTTGACTGTGAGCTTTGGGTTGTTTTTTTTTCATTATCTAGGGGTTGTTGTTTGCTTGTAAAATTGTTTTCTGCATTATTTTTATTTGTTTGATTGTTTGTGTTCTTCCCTTTGTGTTTCATACATACCCACCCCCCCCCCCCCCCCTCCCCTCATTCCTGTCCTTTTCCATTGCTATTTAGTTATTGCGTTACTGCACTTAGTGATGATTATCATATTATGGTATTATTATTATTGTTATTGTTGATTCACTAGTCTGCTTTTTTGGTTTATTTGATTGGTATGGTATGGATACACATTTTTAGGTGTTTTGTTCCTGTTTTTTTTATTATTTGTTTTCGATTTTTTATCTCTTCTTTTTTTTAAGTATGAACATAAAAGTATGGATGATATTGCATCTTGATATAACTTTTTGACATTTTATAATGTTTCTAAAGTAAATTCTTTTTTATCTCAGTGCGTGCATCTGTGCGCATGTATGTACTTAATTATTTTTATTTTATTTATTCTTTTATATTGAGGATAATGGAATAAGCACCCATGTGCTTTTTTTTACATCCAGTCCTTGTGTGTATGCAGTTTTGTAAATCTTGTCATCTGTTCCCACTGGCACACAATGCGGAACAAAAAGCGGAACAGGATTTGACATGTACATAAGATGCTCTGCATGCGTTCACACACGGTGCCTCGGTTTAAAGTCTCATCTGAAAAGACTTTTTGGGGGAATGGAGTCAGCACTGATGTCAACTCCAGAGGAAAAATCCCCTCGATCAGGAATCGAACCTGGGTCGTCAAATTAATAATAATAATACATGGAACTTATATAGCGCTATATCTTGTAAAAAAAATCAAAGCGCTTGCATTCAACCTATACATCACACAAGCAATCAATAGCAATCTATGGTCCTAGCAAATTCGAACGTACTCACACACGCAAGCGCACACACACGCACACGCGCACCCACACTTACACACTCACAAAGGCTATACACTTTGGCAGGTAGATGTTGAAGGCGGGGACAGACAAGAGACGGAAACAGAAGGAAAAAAATCTTAGGTTTGAAATAAGTGTGTCTTGAGGTTGGATTTAAAAGTGTCATAAGTAGACTTTTGCCGGAGGGAGAGAGGGAGGTCGTTCCAGATCAATGGACCAGAAACAGAGAAAGAGCGGCGGCCAACGGTAGATAGGTTGAATCTGGGTATTCTTAAGGACAAAGTATCTGCAGCCAAGCGGAGGGAGCGAGAAGGTGTGTACAAGTGAAGACATTCACAGAGGTAGGAGGGTGCAGTTTTGTGGAGACATTTGTAACAAAGGGTATTGATCTTGTAAATTACTCTCTGTGGTACGGGCAGCCAGGGGAGAGAGTGCAAGAGAGGGATAATATGCTCAGATTTTTTCTTTCTGAGGACCAGACGAGCTGCAGAGTTTTATATACGTTGGAGGGAGTGGATAGATGATGCTGGCAGACAAGCTAAAAGAGAATTGCAATAGTCCAGACGTGAAAGAATAAGAGAAGTGACAAGTTTGGATGTTGCATCAGTGGACAGGTACTTTCGAATTGCACTAATGCGCCGTAATTGATAGTAGCATGACTGACAGGTCTGGGTAATGAATTTTTGCATGGAGAGTGTGTTGTCAACGACCCCTAGATACTTCACAGAAGTGGATAGCGGAACTGACGTATTACCGAATTCTATTGAAGTTGTTGAAATGGAGGAGAGTTTGTGTTTGGTGCCTACAAGCATGGCTTCGGTTTTATCTGCATTTAGTTGTAACTTGTTTTGTATCATCCAGTGTTGGATATCTTAAAAGCAGTTGGTCATATTTGACAAGAGAGATGGCAGATTTTCAGGTGTATCACTGCTTTGAATCTGAGATCATCGGCATAAAAGTGATAATTGATATGATAACGGTCTATTACATGTGACAGTGGAGCAGTATAGAGGGTAAAAAGAAGAGGGCCCAGAACTGATCCCTGAGGGACACAACATTCCAGTTTGGTAGGTACTGACTGAATTGTGAGCGCAATGTTCTGATCTCTAGGCGAAGAGTGTGTGTGTGTGTGTGTGTGTGTGTGTGTGTGTGTGTGTGTGTGTGTGTGTGTGTGTGTGTGTCATTTGTGCGCGTGTGTGCAAGTGTGAGTGTGACAGTGGTATGTACAGCACTCACCTGCCCTGTAGATTCCCATTCAGCAAGTCCTGTCTCCTCTCTCTCTGCACAGTCTTCAGCTGTCTGCATGTGCCAACCCTGTGACCACACAATAGACACTTTAGTCACTGACAATAGAGCACACACACACACACAAAACACAAAGTTTATATCATGTTCCTGCATGTAGAAAGCTGCTAAGTTGAAGACTGAATGAACACCACACTGACATGAGCACACCTAACTAAATGAACATAACACTTACATGTACACACTTAACTAAAGAACACAACACTGACATGTACACAATTAACTAAATGAACACCATACTGACATGTGCACACCTAACTAAATGAACATCACACTCATATGTACACACTTAACAAAATAAACACAACACTCACATAACTCAGTAAATCCCCCCCCCTCCCCTTTTGAGTAACTTTTTGTGTTGGTTAGTAAAAACATGACCAACAAAAAGGGAGTGACAGTAGATCGGTGACATGCTTTTAGGTGGGAAGAAAATATCCAACCTCTGACCTTCTCACCTTTCATCTTCCAGTGACAGGTAGATACAAAGACATGTCAACACACACACAGACGCACGCATGCACACATGCATGCACGCACACACACACACACCACACATATAGTGCACTTAACTTGTGATGGAGATAGCAGCCTCCTGTCCTGATTTCTTCAGCCTCTGTCATCTTGGTTCACCAGCACTGAAACACACAGCAGTAAACATGTAGAAACAACAGCTACCTCACTGCATGGATGAAGCATACCCACCTAAACACCCCCCCCCCCACCTACCCCCCCTCCCCCCGCCCACACACACTATTTTAAATTTAACAACTGCGGAAAGGAGAGAAGCAAATAGTTGACTTCACAATATTTGGACTTGATTTTTTTCACCTGTCTTTTAATTTTTTTCTGTCTTTCTCTTATCAAATTTTAAACGTTTTATCATAATGTCGTTTTTGACATTATTAATAATAGGATTATCAGTACAATTATAACTGTTATCTTTTTGCTTTGATATTCTAGCTGACTGTGTGCTTTGTTCTTCTTTTTTATATTATGTAGGGGTTCTTATTTGCTTGTAAAAGTGTTTTTTTGTATTATCATCACTTTTGTTTCTTTGATTGTTTGTGTTCTTCCCTTCCTCCTTGATAACACCCTCTCCCCGCACATTCTTTTTCAATCGCTTTTAGTTACTGTTGTATTATTGCACTTAGTGTTGATAGGTGATTATCATATTATTGTAACATTATTGTCATTATTATTGATTCTGTAGTCTGATTTTTTGGTTTGTTTGATTGTTATGGAATGGATATACTTTTTTGGGCGTTTTGTTCCTGTTTTCCATTTTGTTTTTTGTTTTCTATTCTTTTATGAAGCTTGAACATTACAGCATGGATGATATTGTAACCCGATATAACTTGTTTGACATTTCTGATGTTTCTAAATTATTTTTTAAAATCTCAGTGCATGCATGTGCATATACATGTATGTACGCACATGTATGCATGCACATGTATGCACATATGTGTGTGTGTGTGTGTGTGTGTGGTGTGTGTTGGTGTGTGTGTGGTGTGGGTGCGCGCGCGCATGTGTGTGTGTGTGTGCGCATATGTGTGCGCGTGTGTGTGTGGGGGGGGGGAGGGGGTGTGTATGATTAAGTTTCAAAGTGCTTTATTTTTTTAAGTTCCTTTTTCAGTCTGGACGCAGGATAGCTCAGTGGTCAGGGCACTTGCTTTCCCCAAGTCAAGTTAAGCAGCGTCAAACGTGGTTACCAGTTGGATGGGTGACACTGCTCTTAGGCTACAGCCATAGTAAACCCGGATTTTGCCGCTGTCAATTTTGCCGGCCTGGGTGAAGAATACTACCTAGCTGAATTACTCTGTGGCATCACTGATAACGGCTGTGCGTGGCCATAGTAGAGCCGGCCTGGCCCAGTATTTTTAACCCATCTTTTTGACGTTTGAGCAAAAAGTCTGTTTGCCAGGTTGACGGAAAGGAAAATAATCAAGAAAAACTTATTAATAGTACTTCAAAAATTCTGATTACACAAACTAGTAAATTGACCCTTCCTGATTACATTCCAGTGGTTTTAATAAAAGTTTTGTGGGGGGTTTTACGTAAAAACACTTTTTATGTTGAACTATTTTCTGTTGATTTTGTGTGGGGCATGGGGCGTAGTCTCAGTTGCCGCGGCAGCCTCGTTTCCGTGTCACTTGCAGTCTCAGGGTGACCACACTGTCAGAAAGAGACGGCCATCAAACTCCAGAAAGCCTTGTTGACTATGGCTGCTTTGACGGATCCGTTCTACTGATAAAGAGATGGCCCGTCAAAACTCCGGACGGCCGGGTTTACTATGGCCGTAGCCTTAAGATGACATGCTCTCCCTGGGGAGAGCAGCCTGAATTTCTGCTGTGACTGACAGTGGTATGTACAGCACTCACCTGCCCTGTAGATTCCTATTCAGCAAGTCCTGTGTCTCCTCTCTCTCTGCACAGTCTTCAGCTGTCTGCATGTGCCATCCCTGTGACAACACAATACTAAACACTTTAGTCACTGCCAATGCAGCACACACACACACACACTCACACACACACATACACATGTGCGCAAGAAACAAAACTCCTCTCATATTCCTGCATGCAGAAAGATGCTAACTTGGAAACTAAATAAACACCACACTCACATATGCATACCTAACTGAATGAATACCATACTCACTTGTATACACCTTTCTAAATGAACACAACACTCACATAACAAATTCAGTAAATCCACCCCCCTCCCCCCAGGACTGGCTATTTGTATTGGTTAGTAAAAATATGACCAACAAAAAGAAAGAGAGTAAACTGGTGACATTGACATGCTCTTAGGTGGGGAGAAAATAGCCAGCCTTTGACCTTCTCACCTTTCATCCTCCAGTCACAGGTAAAGACAAAGACATGACAACACACACACACACACACATACACACACACACACACACACAGTGCACTTAACTTGTGGTGGAGATGGCAGTCCTGATCCCTTCAGTCTTGGTTCACCAGCCCTGTAACACACAGCAGTGAAGATGTAGAAAATACAGCTACCTCACTACATGGATAATTTATTTTATTTTATTTATATTTTTTATTTTATACCACTTTATGTCACAGCAGATTTCTCTGCGTGAAATTTGGGATATTCTCCCTGGGAAGAGCGCTGTTGCCACAAGTGTAGTGCCTACCCTTTTTTTTTCCGCCCTCAAGGAAGGTGTCTAAACACAACACCTGTGTGCATGCTGGTGTTTTAAAAAATAATTTTTGCCATTTGCTCCTACCGGCACACAATGGCCTGCTCTTCCGAAAGGCGGAATGGGGTTTTAATGTGTGCGCAAGATGTTCTGCGGGCTTTCGCACACGGGCCTCGGTTTATAGTCTCATCCAAAGGACTTTTTGGGGGAGTGGAGTTCGTACTTCTTAACCATCTTTCCACCTTCCTTCCTTCCTAATACATACCCACACATACAAACAAACACTTGCCACACACAGAGAAACAGGCAAAAACACACACACACACCAGATGGGGGGGGGGGCGGGATGGGATAACCTAGTGGTCAGAACATTGCGCTTGCATTTTGATGACCCAAGTTCAATTCCCGTTCAAGGCAATTTTTCCCCTGGAGTTAACGTCAGTGCTGACTCCACTCTCCACAAAAGTCCAGATGAGACTATAAATCAAGGCCCGTGTGCGAACGTATGCAGAACATCTTGCGCACATGTTAAATCCTGTTCTGCTTTTTGTAAGAGTGGCCCATTGTGTGCCGGTAGGAATAGATCACAAAATTTACAAAACTGCATACACACGGGGACTGGATGTAAAAAAGCACATGAGTGCTTATTCCATTATTCTCGATATAAAAGAATAAAAACTTTATATATAAAAAACCTGTTCTCCCCACCCCAAATTTCAAGCAGAGAACTCTGCATTGACTGATAGTGGTATGACCAGCACTCACCTGCCCTGTAGATTCCCATTCAGCAAGTCATGTCTCCTCTCTCTATGCACAGTCTTCAGCTGTCTGCATGTGCCAACCCTGTGACCAAACAATAAACACTTTAGTCACTGATAATGCACACACACACACACACACACACACACATGTAAGAAACAAAATTCCTCTCATATTCCTGCACACAGAAAGATGCTAATTTGGAGACTAAATGAACCCCACACTTACATATGCATACCTAACTGAATGAACACCATACTCACTTGTATACACCTATCTAAATGAACACCACACTCACATATGCATACCTAACTGAATTAACACCATACTCACTTGTATACGCCTAACTAAATGAACACCACACTCACATAACAAATTCAGTAAATCCACCCCCTCCCTCCAGGGCTGGCCATTTGTGTTGGTTAGTAAAAATATGGCCAACAAAAAGAGAGTAAATTGGTGAATTTGACATGCTTTTAGGTGGGGAGAAAATAGCCAGCCTTTGACCATCTCACCTATCATCTTCCAGTTACAGGTAAAGACAAAGAAATGACAACACACACACACACACACACACACACAACACACACACACACACACACACACACACACACACAACAGTGCACTTAACTTTTAACTTGTGATGGAGATGGCAGTCCTGATCCCTTCAGTCTTGGTTCATCAGCCCTGTAACACAAAGCAGTGAAGATGTAGAAAATACAGCTACCTCACTACATGGATGATACATACCCAGGAAACGATTAAACTTCTTAAAGATTGTGAGTGCTCAGCCGTGGAGTCAGGATACTAAAACACTCATGCATCTTGCTGTTTCATTAATTCGATCTAAACTCATTTCTGGTCAAGAAGTGTATTTTTCTGCTCCAAATTATCTCTTAAAAAAGTTGCAAAGTGTGGATAGCAAAGCAATTAAAATAGCTCTAGGAGTGCCGATTCATGCCAGTACATTAAAAACTTATACAGAAGCTCATTTACTTCCACTTTCTGAGCAAAGAATGTTATCTGTCTCTAAATATGTCATTCGAAGTCTTGCTATTTCAAATTCTGTTCGCGATGAAATATTTATTAATCAAAAGGATTATCCAAAAAGAGCTAGGAATATCTCTTTTTTGCAGCCAATAAGAAATTATACTGAAGACCTTTTGAAGGAAAATAATATCGATATATCAAACGTACCAGTTTTACTAGTAGTTCCCCAGATTCCACCATGGGAACATAAATATGCAAATTTTGATAT
The DNA here is from genome assembly GCA_030674155.1 of Stramonita haemastoma. Classification (NCBI taxonomy): domain Eukaryota; kingdom Metazoa; phylum Mollusca; class Gastropoda; order Neogastropoda; family Muricidae; genus Stramonita; species Stramonita haemastoma. The sequence goes on along the minus strand of CM060324.1, from coordinate 26,622,357 downwards.
TGACTACACAGAAACAAAAAAGGACACTAATCAAAACCTACTCAAAACTGAGGTTCAAAATCATATAAATTGTCAGTATTTAAACCACTTGAAAGTATACACGGACGGATCTGTCTTAGAATCGGGCATGTGCGGGGCTGCATTCGTTATACCCGACTTAAAAGTAAAAAGACCTTTTTGTATTGGAAAAGGTTTTACAATATTCACTTCTGAATTGTTCGCAATTCTTATGGCGCTAAATTATATTTCAAGTATTTCTCTTGCGATTTACAATGTCCTTTTTTGTGTTGATTCAAAATCAGTTTTACTGGCTTTAAAACATTGGGACTCTAAACTGAGAAATGATGTTATTTTTGAAATCAAGTTCCTTGTGCATTCTCTTGCTTCTAAAGGTATTGGGATAACATTTTGCTGGGTGCCATCACATTGCGGTCTTTACTGGAATGAATTGGCAGATTCTCTGGCAAAACGCGGTGCTTCAGAATGTACAAGTGACATAATGATTAATAGTATAGGTCTGCGTTTATCTTCATTTGAAATTATTTCAATTCTTGCAAACTCTGTATATTCAAGGTTTTTCAGATTTCACTTAAATCGTTTGTGTTGCCCACGAAATATAGAAATTATAATTCATAAATTATGTCTAAATGCTTGGAAAACTAAATATTCAAAAGATGTTTTCTGTACTTGTTCTGCTATTATATCAGTCCACCATATACTGTTTGATTGCCCTGTGCTCATTGCCTCGTATAAAAGCAAAGGGATAGATCTAAGGGAAAAATACGGAAATTTCCAAAGTGTTCTGCATGATTCCGAGTCGCATGTCCTAATATCAGTTGCAGCAAGTATTTGCCAGTCACCAGTAGGTCAGTTACTATAAATGAAATTGTATAAACTGATCATCATCCATTATTTTCTTTATCCTTTCACTTTTTCCCCTTATCCCCTTTTCAGTGCATTCTTAACGTGAATGTACCATTGTCTAAATCACCTTGTAGTGAACGGACATTAAACCAATGAGAAGAAGAAGAAGAAGAATGATACATACCCACACACACAAACACATGCACACACAGAGAAACAGAAACAGACAGAAACAGACAGAAACAGACAGAAACAGACAGAAACACACACACACACACACACACACACACACACACACACACACACACACACAGAGTGAAGGGATGGGATAGCCTAGTGGTCAGAACATTGCGCTCGCAATTTGACAACCCGAGTTCGATTCCGGTCAAGAGGATTTTTTCTCTGAAGTTAACATCAGTGCTCACTCTACTCCCCCCAAAAGTCTTTCAGATGAGACTAAAAACCGAGGCCCCATGTGCGAACACACGCATAACATCTTGCGCACATATTAAATCCTGTTCCCCTTTTCGTAACAGTAGGCTATTGTGTGCCGGTGGGAATATGTAACATTTACAAAACTGCATACACACAGGGAATAGGTTTAAAAAAGCATATGATTGATTATTCCATTATCCTCAATATAAAAGAATTAAAAAAACAAACAACCCCCCCCCACACACACAAACACGGGGGGGGGGGGGGGGGAGGGAAACAGGATGGGATAGCAAAGTGATCAGAACATTGCACTCACATTTTAATGATCCGAGTTCGATTCCCACTGGAGATTTTTTCCCTGGAGTTAACATCAGTGCTGACTCCACTCTCCCCAAAACTCCTTTGGATGAGACTATAAAGCGAGGCCCATGTGCAAACACACGCAGAACATCTTGCGCACACATTAAGTGCTGTTCCGCTTTTCGTAAGAGTAGGCCATTGTGTGCTGGTGGGAACAGATGACAAAATTTACAAAACTGCATACACACGAGGACTGGATGGATGAGTGCTTATTCCATTATCCTCGATATAAAAGAATAAATAAATTAATTAAATAAACATTAATTAATTAAACACACACACACACACACACACACACATTGCACTTACCTAATAGAAATGTGGCAGTCACCAGATTGTGTTCTTTCAGGTCCTCTGCCCTCTTGGTTCAGCAGCTCTGGGAATGCAAAAAGAAACCGTCACTAGACTAGTGCAGTATCTGTATATATACATGTATGCAACTTTACCTTACCTCCCCCTTCCAACAACAACAACAACAACAATACAGCAAAAATATACATATTAAAATGCAATACATCATATAATGAACTCTACTACACTACACTACACTGCATTACATTACACTACACTGCATTACACTACATTAAACTACATTACACTACACTACAATTATCTCAAAAACACTTAACTTTGAAGGCAGGGCAGCCTCTGGACCCCACTTCTCTGTCTGTCTGTGCTGTCTGTAAAACAAGAGAAAAACACAAATGAAAACACAAACAAATCCTTACTTTTAAAATGTCAATCAACAAAATGTCTATAAAGCAGACCAACTACCCCCCCCCCCTCCCCCCCCCCACACACACAAAAAAAATACATAAAACAACTTCAGTAACCTTCTCTTAACCTGTATACAAATGTATGACATTTTGAAACATCAACCCTGCAAACATGCACGTACAATATTGTTGATGCCAAGTTTAATTAAACAATGTATGCAGCCCCCTGTCCACCAAAGAAACACACACACACACATACACACACGCACACAAACTACACACACACACACACACTAATTACCTCTGCCAAAGTCCCAACTGTCTTCCTCCCAGTCCTGTTCTCAACTGTCTGTATACACCAACCTACCAACTCACAGAATGAACATGTATGTACACAATGTCCACAACAAAATTTGAAGTATTACCATCCCCCCCCCCTCCCCCCAAGATGCCTTCAGCTTCCAATTGCACTAGTCATGTTTAAAAAAAAATCCGTTAAAAATCATGAACACTCTCAAAACTTATGCAGAAATATGAATTGCATTCTAAAAGTATTTTTTGGTACAAGATATTGAATTTTTCAACCCAAAACTACCAGCTTCCAAACAACAATAGTGTTTTGACATAACGAAGAAAAAATGAGAAAAGTGCTCAAACAGCGATGTAGGCAACGTTTGTGCAAACGCGCACAGTGCACGTGTAATGGGAAAGAGGGGTTCTCTCCCTTAACGTTGGGATAGTGCTAAAGTGAACAGGAAAAAATGAACACACAAAAATAAAACAAAAGAAAGAAACACACAAAAATAGAAACACAAAAATAAACTAATTCACACATGTCAATCATAAAGATCTCTATAAAACAAAACTACCTCCTCATTTCACTCTCTCTTAAACACAAGCACGCACGCATGGATGCACACACAAAGAAACACACACCACTTACCAAATAAAAATGTGCCGGCCACCGGATTGTCTGATTGCCTTGGATACAAACCTGGGAATACAACAGAAACCAACATGAGAAGAATGTGATGTCACTACCCTCCCCCCCAACCCCCAACACCCCTCCATCCCCCCCCCCCACACACACACACCCATCCACACACCCACACCCACAGTAATTACCTCGGCCACAGTCCTGACTGTCTTCCTCCCAGTCCTGTCCTCCACTGTCTCCACACACCAACCTTGCAACTCACAGAGTGAACATGGATGTACACAGTGTTCACAACAACATTTACACCATTATCATACCAATGCCATCTTAAAAAAAAAAAATCAGCTATTTTTATAGAGTATTATCAGCTATTTTTGTATGGCGTTATTATTGTAAGATCAGCTATTTTTGTACAACATTATGGGCTATTTTTGTATGGCATTATTATTGTAAGATCAGTTACTTTTGAACAGCATTATTATAGTAAGATCAGCCATTTTTTGTACAACATTATCAGCTATTTTTGTATGGCATTATTACTATAAGATCAGTTACTTTTGAACAGCATTATTATTGTAAATCAGCTATTTTTTGTATGGCATTACTGTAAGATCAGCTATTTTTGTTCAACATTATTTGTACAACTATGCGTAATGTAACACAACCTCACAGGCAGACTCCAGCCCTCAACTCTCCCTTCCCATTGTCTTCATATGTCTGCCCATTCGCCAAACCTGTGACATCAAAAACACACCAAATGATCACAAAAATTCAGTACACACAAAATTCAACAGGAAACAAAAACGGACAATTTTTTAAATGAACACTGCAAAAATGAACACAAAAAATATCCCCCCCCCTCCAAACCCCCCCCCACAAAAATAGAAACACACAAGTAAACTATTTAAAAAATTTAAAAACAAAAAAACCCCATAAGTACCCCCTCCTTTCACACACACACACTCCCCCCCTCCCCCATAAAGATGTCTTCAGCTTTTTTATGCACCAACTATGTAAAAAAAAGTCTTTCGGATGAGACTAAAAACTGAGGCCCATGCACAAATGCACACAGATCAGCTTGCGCACATATTAAATCCTGTTTCGCTTTTTGTAAGAGTAGGCCATCCTGTGCTAGTGGGAACAGATAACAAAATTTACAAAACTGCATACACAAGAGGACTGGATGTATAAAAGCACACAAGTGCTTATTCCATTATCCTCAATATAAAAGAAAAAAATAAAATAAAATAAACACACACACACACCACTTACCAGATAAAAATGTGCCAGCCACCTGATTGTCTGATTGCCTTGAATAGAAACCTGGAAATACAACAGAAACCAACATGAGAAGAATGTGATGTCACTACCCCCCCCCCCCCCCCAACCCCCCTCCACATCCATGCCCACCTACACCCATACACCCGCACACATCCACACAACACAACCCCGACCCCCCCCCCCCACACACACACACACACACACAAACACACTCCCCACCCACACCCACACCTACAGTAATTACCTCGGCCACAGTCCTGACTGTCTTCCTCCCAGTCCTGTCCTCCACTGTCTCCACACACCAACCTTGCAACTCACAGAGTGAACATGGATGTACACAGTGTTCACAACAACATTTAACCATCATCAAGCCCCTACCACCTTCTTCCCCCCTCCCCCCATAAAGATGTCTTCAGCTTTTTTATGCACCGGCTATGTAAAAAAAAAAAATCAATTATATTTGTACATTTTTTGTACTAATATGTGTAATCACACACAGACGCACACACCACACACACACACTTACATGCGCTCAGCGCACACACACACACACACACACAGTGGATTGGTGGTCTAGGTGGTAATGTACCTTGCCTAGAAAGCCAAAAGTTCGGGTCGGAGTGTGCGGTGGTTTGTACCCTTTTTGGGCCCAAAACTTTTCTCCCATCCATTAAACCCTGAGGGATGGTCTGGGTCTTTCGGATGAGACGATAAACCGAGGTCTTGTGTGTTACAAATCACTATTTAGCGCACGTAAAAGAACCCACGGCAACAAGCGGGTTGACCCTGGCAAAATTTTGTAGAAAAAAGCCACTCTGATAGGGAAACAAATACAGTTCCATGCAGGAAAAAGAAAAAAAAAGGGTAAGCACTGCACTTGTGGCGACGCTCTCTCCCTGGGAAGAGCAACCCGAATTTCACGCAGAAAAATCTGTAGTGACATAAAGTGGTACAAAATACAAACAAAAACAAACAACAACAAAAATACACACACCACTTACCAAATAAAACTGTGCCAGCCACCTGATTGTCTGACTGCCTTGGATAGAAACCTGGAAATACAACAGAAACCAACATGAGAAGATGTGAGTCACTCCCCCCCCCTGCCCCCCACCAACACCCCTCCACATCCATACCCACTTACACCCACACCCTGCACACATCCACACACATCCACACACACAAACCCCGACCCCCTCCCACACACACACAAACACATTCCCACCCACACCCACACCTACAGTAATTACCTCGGCCACAGTCCTGTCTTCCTCCCAGTCCTGTCCTTCACTGTCTCCACACACCAACCTTGCAACTCACAGAGTGAATATGGATGTACACAGTGTTCACAACAACATTTACACCATCATCATACCTCTGCCATGTTTTTAAAAAAATCAGCTATTTTTGTACAGCATTATCAGTTATTTTGTATGGCATTATTACTGTAAGATCAGATATTTTTGTACAGCATTATCAGCTATTTTTGTATGGCATTATTACTGTAGATCAGATATTTTTGTACAGCATTATCAGATATTTTTGTATGGCATTATTACTGTAAGATCAGCTATTTTTGTACAGCACTGTCAGCTATTTTTGTATGGCATTGTTATTATTGTAAGATCAGCTATTTTTGTACAGCATTATCAGCTATTTTTTATGGCATTATTATTACTGTAAGATCAGCTATTTTTGTTCAGCATTATTTGTACAACTATGCGTAATCTAACACACACCTCACAGGCAGACTCCAGCCCTCAACTCTCCCTTCCCATTGTCTTCACATGTCTACCGATTCACCAAACCTGTCACATTAAAAACACACCAAATGATCACACAAAATCAGCACACACAAAATTCAACAAGAAACAAAAACAGACAATTTTTACAATGAACACTGCAAAAAATAGAACACAAAAAATAGACCCCCCCCCCACCACCAAAAAAAAAGAAACAAAAATAGAAACACACAAGTAAACTATCTAAAAAAAATTTTAAGATAAAAAAAACATAAGTACCCTCTCCTTTCACACACACACACCCTCCCCAAAAGTCCTTCATATGAGACTATAAACCGAGGCCCGTGTGCATATGCACGCAGATCATCTTGCGCACACATTAAATCCTGTTCCGATTTTCATAAGAGTAGGCCATCGTGTGCCGGTGGGAATGGATAACAATATTTACAAAACTGCATACACAAGGGGACTGGATGTAAAAAACAAACACACAAGTGCTTATTCCATTATTTTCAATAAAAAAGAATAAAATAAAAATAAAATAAATAAACACATACATACACACCACTTACCACATAAAACTGTGTCAGCCACCTGATTGTCTGACTGCTTTGGATAAAAACCTGGGAAAACAACAGAAACCAACATGAGAAGATGTGATGTCACTCCCCCCCCCCCCCCCCCCACACACAATACACTCGACACCCACCCACACCTACAGTAATTACCTCGGGCCACAGTCCTGACTGTCTTCCTCCCAGTCCTGTCCTCCACTGTCTCCACACACCAACCTTGCAACTCACAGAGTGAACATGGATGTACACAGTGTTCACAGCAACATTTACACCATCATCATGCTCTTTCTGCCTTCTTCTCCCCAAAAGTCTTTTCAATGAGACTATAAACCGAGGCCCCATGTGCAAACGCAAACAGAACATCTTGTGCACACATTGAATTTTGTTCCGTTTTTGTAAGAGTAGGCCACTGTATGCCGGTGGAAACGGATGACAGAATTTACAAAACTGCATACACATGGGAACTGGATGTAAAAAAGGCACACGAGTGCTTATTCCATTATCCTTGAAATAACAGAATAAAAAATAAAAATAAAAAATAAAATAAACACACACACATATCACTTACCAAATAAAAATGTGCCAGCTATCTGATTGTCTGCCTTGGATAGAAACCTGGAAATACAATAGAAACCAACAAGAGAAGATGTGATGTCACTCCCCCCCCCCCTCCAATACCCCACCAACACCCACCTACACACACACACACACACACATACACACAAATACACACACACACAAACACACACACAAATTACCTCTGCTATAGTCCTGGTTGTCTTTCTCCCAGTCCTGTCATCCACACTTCGACCTTCCAACTCACAGAACGAACATGTATATAATACAAAATATCAGCAACAATATTTGCAACATTATCCCCCCCCCCCCCCCCCCCTTCCTCAGATGTCCTCAACTTCTTGATGCACTAGTCATGTTTCTTAAAAAAATTTTTTTTTTTTTTTTTTACTACACTACTTGTACAAGCAAATGGATTCACACAAACACACACACATAGACACACACTCGCACACGCTCAAACACATGCATGCATGCACGCACACACACACATCGCACACGCATGCACACAAACACACACACACACAATGGGACAGGATAGCCCAGTGGTCAGAACATTGCGCTTGCAATTTGACGACCCGAAAAGATTCCTGTTCGAAGGGATTTTCCCCTGGAGTTAACATTAGTGCTGACTCCACTCTCCCAAAAAGTCTTTCGGATAAGACTGTAAACCGAGGCCCATGTGCGAATGCACGCAGAATATCTTGCGCACATGTTAAATCCTGTTCTGCTTTTTGTAAGAGTAGGCCATTGTGTGCCTATGGGAACAGATGAAAATAATTACAAAACTGCATACACACAGGGACTAGATGAAAAAAAGGCATGAGTACTTATTCCATTATCCTCAATATATAACAGAATAAATAAATAAATAAATAAATAAATTCAACACCAAAAACTGTGCACACGACAACTGCACGAGAACATGTTGTTGAACCCCCTGAATCAACTGCCTACTGAAGTGTTGAACTTACCTCATGTTAATTGAGGCTTTTCCCTGCAGCAGTATCCACCATCAGTACTGACACAGCACTGTGACTGACACTTACACCTGCACTGAGGTATACATGTACTGAGGGCTTTTCCCTGCAGCAGTATCCACCATCAGTACTGACAACACTGCTGACTGACACTTACACCTGCACTGAGGTATACATGTACTGGAGGCTTTTCCCTGCAGCAGTATCCACCATCAGTACTGACAGCACTGCTGACTGACACTTACACCTGTACTGAGGTATACATGTGCTGAGGGGCTTTTCCCTGCAGCAGTATCCACCATCAGTACTGACAGCACTGCTGACTGACACTTACACCTGCACTGAGGTATACATGTACTGAGGCTTTTCCCTGAGCAGTATCCACCATCAGTACTGACAACACTGCTGACTGACACTTACACCTGCACTGAGGTATACATGTACTGAAGGCTTTTCCCTGCAGCAGTATCCACCATCAGTACTGACAGCACTGCTGACTGACACTTACACCTGCACTCACACCTAACCAGGTGCTGCATGTGAGGCAGGCAGGCAGGCAGGCACACACACACAACACACACAACACACACACAACACACACACAAACAACACACACAGACACACACACACACACAAACACACACACAACACACACACATATACATACATACACACACATACACACACACATACACACACACACAATGGGGGAAGGTGACAAATATACAAGTAGGTTGTCGGTTTTTCATGGGTATGTCACACTTGCGGACACATGGACAATGGATCAGTATATCTGGTGACACTTGTCCACTGGTGATGGCTCAATGCATCTGATGTTCCTTATCTTGCAATGAAACTTTGTGTCCAGGGTTTGGAATGTGTTTTCTCCATGTGCTGTCAGGGGTCCATGTCTGACATGTATGGAGGAAGCTGAATGCGCACAGGAGTTCACACCCACTCCTGTCTGATGTGTCATAGCAGCGCTCTTGTTCTTTCACCTCTGAAGACATCAATACAACTCTGGCTGCTGAAGTGACTTTAAAATCAAATCAGAAAATCACAAAAATCTTGTAGACAGGGTTTAGTCATAGCTGATGTGTAGAAAACCTTGGACCTCACTCCGACCATTCTGAATCTATCCAGGATGCTGACTGCACTGACAGCTGTCTGCTTTGAACAAGGGCAAAACTAGGATTGTACTTATGCTGGCTACGATTATTGGCCATACTCTAGCTCTGACATGTCCCCTCCTAAAGACCGACATGTGATTTCACCATGGTTCCTCTACTATCCTTTCAAAATCATTAACTGAAAATTAATCAGACAAAAATGGAAGTTTTCGACAGTTTTGAGTTTTACATTTTCCACAGGTATCACCACATAAGCAAAACCTTATAAACGCTATACCACGTCAGCCAAGAAAATTGTGTTCTTTCAAAAAATGCACTTGTGTTCTTTTGAGAAATGCACCTGTGTTCTTTCAAAATATGCACGTGTTCTTTCAAGAAATGCACTTGTGTTGTTGTCTGCATGCTGCTGACTGTAACTGACTGTGATGGTGATGTGTGTTGTGTGTTGTTTTAAAGATGGAGACATTCTGCTGGACACTGTGCTGCTTCTCATCCTGTGCTATTTTAAATGAAATTCTGGAATGTTTCTTTCCTGTTTTTTAAAGCGAAACTTTCTGTGAACTGTCCTGTGTTCCCCCTGTGCTGTTTGCAGGATGTGACTTGGGCCACTTGTACAGTGTGACTGCAGATCCTGAAGACAGCAGTGCAGGGTCAACCTTGCCACCCCCCCCCCCCCCCTTCCTCTGCAGGTGGTGGACTGCTGCATGCTGACCGTGTGGGTGTCGTCCATACCATCAGCCATACCTGGCTGCCTGCCCCTCTATCTAACATGTCCTGTCTCTCTGTCTGTTTGCAGGCTGTGCCTTCCATTCTGTCTTCTATCGCAGTTATACCATCAGCCATACCTGGCTGCCCTGCCCTCTACCCAACGTGTCACTGTAGGCTTCCTTCCTCTGTCTGTCGTCCATACCATCAGCCATACATAGCTGTCCTTCTACCCAACGTGTTGCTGTAGACTTCCTCTGTCTATCTGCATAGACAATGGCTGCACCTTCTTTCCCTTCAGTCGTCTGGACAACAGTCTGGCTTGGCTGCAGGAGTTGTGGAAGGAAGCAGAAGGAAGGAAGGAAGACTTTGTCCACACTTTGGAGGCTCCACTCAGCATTTTCTTTCTGGGTGGATTTCCACAGCAGTTTCTGGATATGCCTTCAAGGCAGCAAAGGCTTTCCATCAGGGTCGTTCTCCCCCCCCCCCTCCCTAACTGAAAACTGCCTTCCAAGTTAACCACTTTTCCAGGCTAATGAGTTCCTCCCCCTCCCCAAAAACTGCCTCCCAGGCTAACCAGTTCTCCTCTCAGTGAAAAAATTCCTACCAGGTACAGAGGCCAAGTTACACAGGGAGGACATGAGTTTGGCTTTGGTTTTCTGGGGCTACTAGAGACACAGACCTGAGGAGCACTTTGTAGGCAGTGGCAGCTTATCCCCACTCCCACTCCCTGGCTATGACCACCTTTGGCAACCACCAGCCACAGCAGCTGCCTGGCTGTTTAAACAGGGTGCAACATGTTCTGAAGGACCTTCAAGGAGATGGAAGCAGTACCAGCACATGTGTGTACACAACACACACACACACACACACACACACACACACACACACACACACACACACACAAACAAACATGCACACACACACAAACTCACTCACTCACTAATTCTCTCTCTGTCTGTCTCTCTGTCTCTCTCTCTTTAACTCATGTGCATCTAGTATCACTGATGTAGACAGGCATTAGATAGAATACTACCATTACTACTTCTGCTATTATTACATTTTAATACTAATGCTACTATTACAGCTACTACAAATATTACCACTACTACTACTACTGCTCTACACACACACACACACACACACACACACACACACACACACACACACACACACACACACACACACACACACTGTCACTTTTCCCCTCCATTCTGATTGTATCCATATTTTCCTACATGTCACAATAAACACACAAAGGACAGGGGTGGGGTTAGACAGGATGGCAAGAAGAAAGGAGAGAGAAACTCAGGAAGAACTGGAGTGCCACAGACACACTGCAGACCTGTCCTTAGCACAGTCAGTCACAGACAGTGCTGGAAAAAGGAGTGTTGTGAAAACCTTGCAGAAACACAACCATGTGAAGACTGCAGTCTATACTAAAGGGATTTCCCCACAGAAGCATAAACAAAAAAAGTTTCTCAGAAACTGGGAGCAGAAACATGCTAAACTCAGAAAGTTTAACTTTCAAAGATGAGATGATATCTGCAGTATGAAGCCAATGTGTGTACACAACAAATGGAGTGGCAATTCTTAAAGTTAAAGTTCTGTCCCGAGCCTAAGGCTCATCAGGCCAATGCTTATCCCGGTTTCTGTGGCATTAAGCGACTGAGAGTCATAGACTCCCCCTGGGTAGGACGCCTATCACAGGGTTAACCCCCAACACAAGGTTGGTACCCTTTTTACACCTGGGTGGGGTGAGAAAATAGCTGTAAAGTGCCTTTTCCAAGGCCACAACGCCATAGCCTGAAAGCTGGGATCGAACCCGCAACTTTTAGATTACGAGTCCAACGCCCTAATCACTAGACTACAGCGGCGGCTGACAATTCTTAAAGGTGACAGGAAATGTGGAGAATAGTCAGTATGACACAAATCATCAACACTTCTATACAGTGGGATGACAGTCAACCTTTACTGCTGTAAACAAAATATATTGGAAAACCAGTCTTAATCAAGAAGGACAATAAACTGAAGGACAAATAATGAGTATTTATTTATTTATTCATTCTTTTATATCAAGGATAATAGAGTATGAGTATGAGGAATTAAGCTTGTAGCTATGGTGCCCAGAACAAGGACAATAAACTGAAGGGCAGATAGTGAGTTTTTATTATTATTATTTTTATTTTATATCAAGGATAATGAAGTATGAGTATAAAGAATTAAGCTTGTAGCTATGATGCCCAGAACAAGGACAATAAACTGAAGGGCAGACAGTATGAGGAATTAAGCTTGTATCCATGATGCCCAGAACAAGAACAATAGACTGAAGGGCAGATAGTATGAGGAATTTAGTCTGTATCTATGATGCCCAGAACAAGAACAATAAACTGAAGGGCAGACAGTATGAGGAATTAAGCTTTGTGTCTATCATGCCCAGAACAAGGACAATAAACTGAAGGGCAGACAGTATGATGAATTAAGTTTGTGTCTATAATGACTATGGCTTTTAGAACCCACACCTGAAAACAAAAGGGGGGGGGGGGGGTGATATAACCTTAACAGCTGGAAATGAAATAAATACAACTTTTGAAAAGTCAGAGACTTGGTCTCCTTGAAATGTCAACTTCCCAAGCTGAGTTTACAGGTCATTTCACCAGCTACCAACCCTATCCCCACCATTTTTAACATGAAATAATCAGGAGCTAACAACCCCCACCTCATCCCCCACCCTACCCCACCCTGAAAAAAACAAAATCTCCACTAACAGGTTAACACTCTTTATCATCTACAAGTATGTTGATTGTTTTCACGTTTCTCAACACACTTTATCATCTACTCGTATGCTGTTGAACTTTTTCACGTTTCTGAACAATCTTTATCATCTACTAGTATGTTGCTGAATGTTTTTATGTTTCTTAACACTCTGTATTACCTACTAGTATTTGTTGAATGTTTTTATGTTTCTGAACACTCTTTATAATGTACTTGACTTCCGGTCAGCTTTCTGTGTGGTCCTCCATGCTGACATGAACACAGGACCATACCAAGCCACAGTGTGCACCATCTGACCCTGAGGTCACCCACCACCAACACCTGTCTGATAACTCACATCTATTCTGAACATCCCACTCTTTGATGAAATAACTTTTTCAAACACATGAGTTTAGCAACAACAAAAAAAAGGCGAGCATAAAGCTAAACAGACTGTATCCATCAGTGACTAATGAATAATTATATTTTTAGTACTCTTCAGAGAAAAAGAAAGCACAGCCTAATGAAAGATGTGATAAAAGAATAGAGAATTTCCTGAGTGGTAAACAGTCCTGTTACTACTACAGATTTATTTAGCTAAGTCACACTACCAATCCTATTCAGTCACTGTGGGTACAGCTTCATGTCCACTGTGTGTTGTATTACTATTAAACCAGTTAGTCAGGCAGTATGAGTATGGCTGTGACTTTGGGAGAATAAAGACCAAATTCAACATCTTTAATGTCACATGTCAAACACAGTTCGTCTTTTTCTCTTCTTCACTTCTGCAGTCAAATGTGTTTATGCTTTAGTTACCTTTTTGGACAGACACTTTCTTGAAGAAAGACAGTTATTTTGATGGCAAAGGAAGCTAATCCATCATAATCTATCACAAGATATACCTTTTATCGACATGTTTTAGAATGTGGCCAACTTAGCTGGAAAAAAGAAACTGGCATTGGTTAAAGGACTGTACAGTTTGGTTTTGTCAGGGGAATCTTGTGCAAAGATGGGGAGGCCAGGCATGGCTGAGACTACAAACTTTTTTTTCTGGAAAAAGAAAATGGACCACCAAAAGAAGATCAGAAGACCACTTTTGCTTGCAAACTTCTCACTAGAAGATGATGATAGTTGTCAGTAAAAAAAAAGAAAAATAAAAAAGAATTATTATCACCAGAAAAATAGAGGAACTTAGAGTGAACAGGTAAAACATGTTTTCAAACTCTGATAAGAAAATGAATCCTTTATGGAAGAAGCCAACAAACAGGAAATCCAACTTGCAGGTGACTGACTGTACTGATGAACAAGTCAGTTCTGCACACATCTTCTACACAAAGCTGAACTTGCACATGTATAGAGGACATGTAGCTAACAAGAAAGATTGTGTGGAAACCTGGCAATATATCAATATATGTCAGTTTAGACACACATAGGCATGTGTGTGTGTGTGTGTGTGTGTGTGTGTGTGTGTGTGTGTGTGTGTGTGTGTGTGTGTGTGTGTGTGTTGTGTGTGTGTGTGTGATGTGTGTGTGTGTGTGTACATGCACGCATGCATGTACGCACATGCATGCCCCTCTTTATTTCCCTCACACAAACTCCCCTCCTACTCTTTGCACAAACGATACTGCACATGAATGCAGTTTTTTTATGGATGAACACATACGTGTGTGTATGCACCTATGCTTCAGTGCATTTTCCCTGTATGTCTGTCTGCACATGTATGTACGTGAGTGCGCAAGTCTTCATTGTAGTATGGTCAAATGTTCTTGGTGAGAAATCAAAGTCTCATCCAATGTTTTCCTGCAAATACCCAATTTTACCTGGAAAAAATGCAAATTTATGTTCAAAGCAAATTGTTGCCAAAAAAGACAACCTCAATGATAAACACCCACCTCCAAAGACCCTCCAGCACCACAGGATCACCCCCTCAGAATTATCAAACAACATCCACAAACCACACCCTCAAGGCATCGCAAGTCCATCCCCCACCAACCCCCTAAAGGATCAACAAAGTTGTGTGTGTGTTTGTGTGTGTGTGTTTGTGTGTGTGTGTTTGTGTGTATTCATACAATGTGTGTGTGTTTGCGCATGATGTGTGTGTATTCATGTCGTGTGTGTGCTCATGCTTGTGCGTGTTCGTGCTTGCATGTGCATGAACACGACCCCAAATGTTTCCCAATAGCCTCAGGCCAGGCGCCATTTCTTAAGAGCACGACAGGAGCTTTCTCGAGCCTTAGTGTTGGTAGACTTGCGGTACTCACTCTCTTTTAGTGCTCTTGCTTGACGTTGCTGACCATTGCAATATTGGGAGGGGATGGGCGCTTTCAGCCAACCATATCACTCCTATGGAGGCTGTCCTCATCCCGGGGTAAGTAGGTGGTGGTGTGGGTATGCAGGTGGATATGTGTGCATGCCTGCAGGCATGCATGCATGTGTGAATGTGTGCATGTGTGTGAGTGTGCGCATTCATGCATGGGTGGGCGCTAAGGTGTGAGTGTGTTTGCACATTCTGAAAAGGACTTTCATGCATTGAGTGGATGTTTTATGAATCCCCATTTGATAACCCCGAAAGAAATGAATCCTGAGTTGCTTTTGGGTGTAAGGGAGTATGGCTTACCACAGGGGTTCACTGCTGACAAATGTGTCTCTTCAACACAGGTTCTGAAAATGAATTCGGAAATCTAGCAAAGGAAAAAAGAGTTTTCATTGGGTTGAACTTCTCTCTCTCCCTCTCTGAGGGTTGGATTAAAAAATAAAAGTTATTGTGCCTAATGTGTTATCACCAGTAAATAAAATTTAGTCATCTTTATCTCTTTCTCTTAATATCTTCCACATCTCTATTCCCATCACATGCACTATATGCGTACATGCGTGTGTTTGTGTGTGTGTCCATCATGGTAAGGGTGTGTTGGGGGGAGGGGGAAGGGGGGTTGCAAGCTGGTAGGTTTACACAGACATGCCTACTCAAAGCAAGGTGGTGACATTCTCTTCAGACAGAACTCTGGATGAAACAAGAAGATGATGCATAAGATAGATTATCAGTTCAGAAACCAAATGAAGAAAATATCCAATGATATGCATCTACTGAAGCTTTCCTCACCAATGCTGCGACAAGCCAACACTAAACCTTGTAAAATGTGTACTGACTTTAAGAAAACTGGGAATTAGTAATGACTTAGAGAAAATTGGGATATCTATTACACCTAGACAAAAGCCAGTCACTATCCTTTCAGAAAATACTAAAAAAGCTTGGCAGAAAGGACTAGTCCCTCCACTGTGAAGTGACAGGAAAGCATCAGAGAAAATGAGCACAACAGTCTGCACTCAGTAAGGATGCAGTCTGATCCCTGTCTGGCCTTCCCAGTTCCACAAATTTACTTTGGGGGGGGGGGGGGGGGGGGTATATATGTACGTTTAAAATACCATATGTTACAGTCAAATTTTAATGCAGAATGCTGCATAATGATAAAATTTAGCCTAAATTTAAAATATTACAGTCATATATATTCAAGTTTGAATTATTGCATAATCATAATAACAATGTATCTAAGTAAAAAATACTACACTGCCATACATTTAAATTAAAAGTGTTACAGTTGTGTATCTAAGATGAAGAGATACAATCATGTATCTAGGTTCAAGTGCTACAGTCATGTATTTAAGATAACGAGATACAATCATATGTCAAGTGTCAAGTGCTACAATCATGTATTTAGGTTCAAGTGCTACAGTCAAGGTTTTAAATGCTACAGTCAAGTACCTCGGATCAAAGTGATGAAGAACTTGTGGAAGGAAATCAAAGGATGTTCATAGGAAACTGTACCTAACCACAACACGCCATGAATAGATTCTGACCTCAGAAAAACTGTGGCTGATGATGAACAAGGAGAACTGGAACAAAGGAAGTTGAGTGGCATGAACTAAAACAATACATGTAGTAGTATGATACCAGATCTTAGCAGTACTAAATAAAGTAGGGTGTGTGTTGAATGTGGGGTGGTGTGGTGTGTGTGTGTGTGTGTGTGTGTGTGTGTGTGTGTGTGTGTGTGTGTGTGTGTGTGTGTGTGTGTGTGTGTGTGTGTGTGTGTGGTGTGTGGTGTGTGTTGTGTGTGTGTTGTGTGTGTTCCCATAGACCAACCTGTATCTCAGAAAAAAACAGCATCAAAACTCTAATAAAAGAAGAAAAAAAAGAAAGTTATAAGCCAATGACAGCCATTTGGACGGCTTTTTACAGCCTCACCCAGTCACCTCCCAAACCTGAACACGAGTTAACAGCTCTCTGCCTATGTCCATCTGGAGGTCAATTCAACAACTCTTTAATCCCTAACATCTGAAGACTGTTATCACTGACCAAAGCTTCAAAAACACAGCCTTACATTTCAAACTGTTACCTTATAGAGAATTTTTTTTTTTAAACCACACCGTAATTCTAAACATTCAACAACATACCTGTCGGGATCTTTTGCTCTGTGTGTGAGTATGAGTGAGTGTATGTGTGTTTGTGTGTGTGTGTGTCTATGTGTGTGTGTGTGTGTGTGTGTGTGTGTGTGTGTGTGTGTGTGTGTGTGTGTGTGTGTGTGTGTGGTGCGTGCCTGCGTGTGTGCGTGCGTGTGTGCATGCATGTATGCATGTGTCTGTGTTTGTGATTGTGGCAGTTTGTGGGGTTTCTTTTAAATTTTCAATCGTTTATGTTCATTCCCTGATTTTTGCTAGCTAAAAACTCCATGACGAAGCTAACAGCTGGTGCCTATCAGGGTTCACGATAACCAGTAATTGCCGGTATTTTACAGATTGTAAACAGGGAATACCGAAAATTTTCGAAGCAGCCGGTACCGCGTACCGATTCTGCTTGCCTGTGACCGATTAGATTTCCGTCTAAAAAAAAAGTCTGAAGTGACATTTTCTGAGTCAGTCATGCGCCTGTACTGTGCTTATGCACCTATCTACCCCTTCCCACCCCTTCCGACGAACATCTTTGGCGCCAGCCTCATTAGCCTAGCACGCAGAACAGCAAGCTTTACTGTGAAAGAATAGAGCTTCGCGCTCTTCTCGGCATGACAGTAACTTCCATTCACAATGAGTAATGGGCCTAGATTTATCTATTCTTTATTCTTTTAATCTTTTATATCGAGGATAATGGAATAAGCACTCCTGTGCTTTTTTATATCCAGTCCCCATGTGTATGCAGTTTTGTAAATGTCATCTGTTCCCACCGGCACACGATGGCCTGCTCTTACGAAAAGCGAGAGCGGAGGGTCTTTGACTATGAATTTGCGCGTTGCTTTGAGAGAGAAGAGTCGAAAACTAAATCAAAATTGAACAAAAGATCTAGATGAGATTTAAGCATAGAAACAAGAAAGAAGAATGTAAGTCTTATGAATGGTGCCATGCAAAACAACAGACTGAGACAGACAGTGACACAGGCGCTAGAAAAAAAAAAATATTTCCTGCGTGGCTTCGTGCCCAAGAAGCGAGTGGCAGCAGCACGGCAGTCAAAGTCTGAGAGATTCGCGTTCAATTTAGATTTAGTTTTGCTGCCAAACAATTCCCCCTCCCCCAACCCCTCACACTGAATAGTTTCGTTTTGTTCACAGTACGTACCGGATTTTATTTTCTGGGGACCGATTTTGGGGGAGTTGGTCAAGATATCTCTGAAATGGCAACTCGCAGTACCGGTTTTAAAAAATCCTAGCGCAAACCCTGGCCTATGTCCTGTAGACTGCTGGAGAGAATTTCTGGTTCATACTGGACAGAGTCAGGTTACTGAACAGTGGTTGACTGAACACACCTTGAAAAGTCATGCTTTAAAAAATATCGTCGAGACATATTTGAAGCTTACAAAACCAGTGGTATTTTCAAGGCAACTGAACATTTATTTTTTTCAAAAGGATTTTGCAGAACATGCTTCTGACAGTTCATAAGCATTTTAAATCAAGAAGTGAAGAAA
This sequence comes from Stramonita haemastoma, assembly GCA_030674155.1. Classification (NCBI taxonomy): domain Eukaryota; kingdom Metazoa; phylum Mollusca; class Gastropoda; order Neogastropoda; family Muricidae; genus Stramonita; species Stramonita haemastoma. The sequence continues at coordinate 26,603,355 of CM060324.1, read as the reverse complement.
CAAAAATGTTTATGACTACAGCAATCAAAATCAGCTCAATTCCTCAAAGAAAAGCCTGCAAGATTCTACAACTGATCCAGGGGTATACCTCAAAGATGAAAAAAATTTTTTAACAGGGCCCAAGGGGCGGAATAGTCAGCTGACATCAGACATTAAGCTGTTCTCAAACTTAACAGGATTATGTGGAATGATACAGAATTCAGGATGTTCTCAAACTTAACAGGATTATGTGGGATGATAAAGAATTCAAGCTGTTCTCAAACTTAACAGGATTATGTGGAATGATAAGAATTCAGGCTGTTCTCAAACTAAACAGGATTATGTGGAATGATAAAGAATGAAGTTGTTCTCAAACTTAACAGGATTATGTGGAATGATAAAGAATTCAGGCTGTTCTCAAACTAAACAGGATTATGTGGAATGACAAAGAATGGAAGTTGTTCTCAAACTAAATAGGTTAATGTGGAATGATAAAGAATAGAAGTTGTTCTTAGACTAACCAGGATTATGTGGAATGATACAGAATGGAAGTTGTTCTCAAACTTAACAGGATGATGTGGAATGATAAAGAATTGAAGCTGTTCTCAAACTTAACAGGATTATGTGGAATGATAAAGAATTGAAGCTGTTCTCAAACTTAACAGGATTATGTGGAATGATAAAGAATGGAAGCTGTTCTCAAACTAAACATGATTATATGGAATGATAAAGAACTGAACAGAGGAGACAGACCGTCCACAACACACCAACCCAGACTGTACTGACCTTGAATAATAACACACTGACCTTTCAACCCAGAATGTACTGACCTTGAATAATAACACACTGACCTATCAACCCAGAATGTACTGACCTTGAATAATAACACATTGACCTGTCAACCCAGACTGTACTGACCTTGAATAATAACACACTGACCTATCAACCCAGAATGTACTGACCTTGAATAATAACACACTGACCTATAACCCTGACTGTACTGACCTTGAATAATAACACACTGACCTGTCAACCTTTGACTGTACTGACCTTGAATAAAACACACTGACCTGTTAACCCTGACTGACTGACCTTGAATAATAACACATTGACTGTCAACCCAGACTGTACTGACCTTGAATAATAACACACTGACCTGTCAACCAGATGTACTGACCTTGAATAATAACACACTGACCTGTTAACCCTGACTGTACTGACCTTGAATAATAACACACTGACCTGTTAACCTGACTGTACTGACCTTGAATAATAACACACTGACCTGTTAACCCTGACTGTACTGACCTTGAATAATAACACACTGACCTGTCAACCCTGACTGCACTGACCTTGGGTTTCAAGATGGCATCAGCTACATACAGACTAAGGGTTATACTGAAGACAGAAGGAATCCTATCAGTAAACCTGTCATGATGGCATCAGCTACACAGACTGTGAACAGTTATAATGAAGACAGTTCTAAGGAATCCTGACTATCAGTAAACCTATCATGATGGCATCAGCTACACAGATGGTGAACAGTTATACTGAGTATAGAACCAAATCCTTGACCACAAGGGAAAGGCAAAAGGGTGGGAGGTGGGGAAGGTCATACAACTATAACAACAATAGAAAGAAAAAGAAAAAAGTGAAACATTTACACAGCTGCTAACTGACAGATATATATATATTATCACTACTATATTATATTTCTTCTATTTTCCCCTTCTCTCCTCTCTTCTCTTCTCTCTCTCTCTCTCTCTCTCTCTCTCTCTCTCTCTCTCTCTCTCTCTTCACCTCCTCACTCTCTCATACACTCATACACACACACACACACACACACACACACACACACACACACACAAACACAAACACACATAGCATGCATGCATGCATGCATGTGTGCATGCGTATGCACACACACCACTAGTGCTCACTGCAATCCCCCGAAAAATCCTTCAAACAAGACTATAAACCAAGCTCCTGTGTGCAAATGCATGGAGAAACATCTTGCGCACACGTTTTGGAAGAGTAGGCCATTGTGTGCTAGTGGGAGCAGATAACAAACTTTATAAAACTGTCACATTTATACATGAACTGGATGTAAAAAAAAAAAAAAAATTTTTAAACAGAAAAGTGCTCATTCCATTATCCTTGAAAAAAACAACAACTGGGGTCGAGTTAATGGCCTGGTCTGGTTGTCTCTACTACTTTTCGCAGCTTCTTCCTGCATTCTCTGTCCCTACGTGATCAGTTGACTCTCCTCTTCCCTGCAATTCCTTCATGTACAGCCCTCCTCCGCATGTTGCCATTTCCTTCCATTTTGGAGTCTTTTCCTTCCTCATTCCTCATGTACAGCCCTCCTCCCGATTCATCCTTACTTTGCTTTCTCTTCCCTCAAATTCTCATTTTCTGCCTACTTGTGATTCTCCCCGCCGTCAGAGCTGATGTCCAGCTTTCCTGTCCCATGTGCACACATCCTTGAAGTGCAGTGCTGGAGCCTTGGAGGACAATCCATGTCCTGCAGCCAGTTCACTGACCACAATGTCCTTGGGAAAGCAGTCATCCTTCCTACAGTACTGATGACCAGTGTCCATGTCCTTCCTACAGTGCTGATGACCAGTGTCCATGTCCTTCCTACAGTACTGATGACCAGTGTCCATGTCCTTCCCACAGTGCTGATGACCAGTGTCCATGTCCTTCCTACAGTGCTGATGACCAGTGTCCATGTCCTTCCTACAGTGCTGATGACCAGTGCAGCAGAGACGGCATTGACACAGCAAACAGCACATCTGAGGAGTGTGCCTGGTCCAGTTCAGATCCAGAGATACATGTGTAGAGGACAAGTCATGCCTTGGACCTGATGCAGACAGCAAAGATGAAAACTTTGTAGGTCTGTAGTTCTCCTGTCTGGTGTCTGGTGTCCAGGCATGGCTGCCATACAGCAGAGTGCTGAGATCACAGGAAGATGAAAACTGTGCAGGCCTGTAGTTCTCCTGTCTGGTGTCCAGGCATGGCTGCCATACAGCAGAGTGCTGAGATCACAGGAAGATGAAAACTGTGCAGGCCTGTAGTTCTCCTGTCTGTGTCAGCATGGTCATGCAAGTGTGACACAGGAAGATGAAACTGTGCAGCTGTGTTCTCCTGTGTGTCCAGCATGGCTGCCATACAGCAGAGTGCTGAGATCACAGGAAGATGAAAACTGTGCAGGCCTGTAGTCTCTCTGTCTGTGCCAGATGCTGCCATACGAGAGTGCTGGATCAGAGATGAACTGTGCAGGCGTGGCTCCTGTCTGGTGCCAGCTGGCTGCCATACAGCAGAGTGCTGAGATCACAGGAAGATGAAAACTGTGCAGGCCTGTGGTTCTCCTGTCTGGTGTCTGGTGTCCAGGTCTGGCTGCCACACAGCAAAGAGCTGAGATCACACGCCTGGTATACATACAGACCTGGAGTTTGCTGTTCAGGGGGAGGCTACTGTTGTCCTGTATCTGACTAGTCATGTATAAATTTGATTTGTGTATTTGTGCATCTGATTTGTGTACTTGTGCATCTGCTTTGTGTTTTTACACATCGCTTTGTGTGTTCCTGCATCAGCTGAGTGATTTCTTGGCAGTTGTGGAGGAACGTATATGGAAGGTTGATCGCCCAGAGACACCTTCTCAATAAACTGACCACTAAAAAGAAAATAAAAACTTGGTGTGGCATGTTTACTTTTCTCAACTGACATAGAATACATTGGCACTCTTCAACTATAAAATTAGCACTGTTCACAGCTGTTTTATCTTTTGGTAGAAAAGCTTGAGGGATTCTCATCTTGCTTCAAGGAGATCACCTAACATGCTACTACTTTGAAACACCGTCAAGTTTTCCGCAACGTTTTATGTGCAGGTCGGGAACCCTTTTGGTTTGGGTTTGTTTTCTACATTCCGGACAAAATGGGCATTCCTCTCTGATAGAAATTTCACTAACATGTTTTCTTTGGTTCATAAAGTGCACCTTTCTAATGTCTACAACAAAAAGAGAAAGTACTAAAAGTTTAGACTACATGGCAAAACCTGGACAGCATACATCTATGCAGTGATGATGGCTGGTTCTTTGCCTGGGAGAACCATGGGAGGAAAGGAGACGGTTTCCATATCTACAAGCCTGTCTGCTGCATGCTGGGCAGATGAGGGAAGGAACTGCCACTGTTGGTGGTGGTCCCCTCATCACTCCTCCTGCCCTTACACTTCTCGTTTGCTGTGATGCTTCTCTGAAGTTCAAACTTTCTGCAGGGTCTTCTGGTGGAATAGCAAAACTTGTCCCAATGCCATTCCTGCCTATGACAGCTGCTTCTTCAGTGCCCTGTTTCAGCTGGCCGAAAAAGACAGCTTCAGTTTTTCCTGTGTCATCCATCCTTGCTCCATGTTCAGCCTAAAAAGTTTCTGCTGCAGCACTATGGACTCCAGACCAGCAGCTTGCTGCTGCAGCAGCACTATGGACTCCAGACCAGGCAGCTTGCTGCTGCAGCACTATGGACTCCAGACCAGGCAGGTTGGCTCTGTGAAGAATTTCTTCATTGCTGACATCATCTTGCCACTGGACACCAAGGGTGGAACTCAAAGGAAGGCGTGTTAATGAAGCGCTCCCACAGCTTGATCAGCTGATGACTGTGTAGGACCCAGGTTCTGAACCATACAACAGGGCAGGGCCACCACAGCTCTGTGTCCTTGGATTTTTGTTGAGAGGCAGAGAGGTTGGTTCTATGATACCTTCTTGGGCATATAGACAACACACCACACATACACACTAAAACACACACACACAAACACACACACTAAAACACACACACACTAAAACAACACACACACACTAAAAACACACACACACACACACACACACACACACACACACACACACACACAACACACACACACACACACACACACACACACACACACACAACACAACACACCAGGACGACCCAGGTTTGATTCCGTTTGAGCAGATTTTTCACCTGGAGTTAACATCAGTGCTGACTCCACTCTCTCCCAAAGTCCTTCGGATAAGACTATAAACCGAGGCCCGTGTGTGAAAGCACGCAGAACATCTTGCGCACACGTTAAATCCTGTTCAAACTTTTTGTATGAGTAGGCCATCATATACCGGTGGGAACAGATGACATTTACAAAACTGCACACACACGGGGACTGGATGTAAAAAAGCACAAGAGTGCTTATCCCATTGTCTTCAATATAAAAGAATAAAATAAAAGAATAAAATAAATAACACAACACACACAGAATCACACACACACAAACACACAGAGTCACACACTCACAGAGACACAGACAGATACAACACAGACAATAAACACACACACACACACACACACACACACAACACACACACACACACACTACACACGCGCGCACACACACACACACAACACCACAACACACAACACACACACATACACAACACACACAACACACACACACACACACAGTCACACACACACACAAACACACACAACACACACACACAGAGTCACACACACTCAAAACACACACACACACATACACAACCACACACACACCAACACACACACACACACACACACACACACACACACACACACACACACACACACACACACAACCGATATAGTGGATCGGTGGTCTAGGTAGTAACGCGCCTTGCCTAGAAAGTAAAAAGTCTGGGTCGAAGTTGCGGTGGTTCGTACCCCTTGGGCCCGAAACTTTTTCCCCATCCATTAGACCCTGAGTGGTGGTCTGGGCACTAGTCTTTTGGATGAGACGATAAACCGAGGTCCTGTGTGTTACACATCACTAATTAGCTACACGTAAAAGAACCAACGGCAACAAGGGGGTTGACCCGATGAAATTCTGTAGAAAAAGCCACTCTGATAGGGAAACAAATAGTGCATGCAGAAAACAGATAAAAAATGGGTACGCGCTGCACTTGTGGCGATGCGCTCTCCCTGGGGAGAGCAGCCTGAATTTCACGCAAAGAAATCTGCTGTGACATAAAGTGGTATAAAATACAAAAAATACCACAACACACACACACACACACACACACACACACACACACACCACACACACACACACTTTCCCCAAAAGTCTTTCGGATGAGACTATAAACCGAGACCCCGTGTGCGAACGCAAGCAGAACATCTTGCGCACACGATAAATCCTGTTCCGCTTTTCGTAAGAGTAGGCCATTGTGTGCCAGTGGGAACAGATGACATTTACAAAACTGCATACACACGGGGACTGGATGTAAAAAAGCATATGATTGCTTATTCCATCATCCTTGATATAAAAGAATAAATAAACAAATAAATATTAAACAAATAAACACACACACACACACACACACACACACACACACACACACACACACACACACACACACAGGACAGTATAGCCTGGCTGGTTAGAGGTTGCACATTGCTGCTCGTGATTTGCTGATGCGGATGCAGGTTTGAATCCCATTCAAGGGGATATTTTCTCCTGAACTAACATCAGTGCTGAACCACTCCCCCAAAGTCCTTTGGATGAGACTTTAAATAAGTCCCATGTTTGAACACATGCAGAACACCTAGCGCACATTAAAACCTATTCCGCTTTTTCGAAAGAGTAGGCCATTGTGTGCCGGTGGGAACGGATGACAAAATTGATAAAGCTAATACACACAGGACTGGATGTAAAAAAAAATAAAAGGGCATGTGCTTCTATTTTTCTTGAAATAAAAGAATTTCACACACACACACACACACACACACACACACACACACACACACACACACACACACACACACACACACCAACAGAGACAGACAGACAGAAGTTTCAACAGACGCCAAACACACATACCTTGCTGGTACATGCCAGGTGGCACAGCAATGACTTACAGACCTGTGCAGCCAACGTATGGACTGTAATGAGTTGGTCACTCTGCAGCCGTCCGTCTGTCCATCTGTCTGTCTGTCTGTTCATCCTGCAAACACACCATCCTGAGTGAGTCATGCGTCACTGACCTGTTCAGGACAGTCTGATCAGGTGATTACAATGCGTTTGTCTGTGAACAGCAGACTCCTCTTTGAGACTGTGACAAAAGGTGGTTGCTCAGTACCCTATATTTGTCAGTAATATCAGTTGTTGTTGTGTTGTTTTTGAGAGAGAGAGAGTTCATTATCATCCAAGAAGGAAATAAACCCACCCATTTATTTGTTCAAAATAAAAAGTGAAAAGAACCAAAACAATTATAAAATGTCAACAAAAAACAAAAACCGGAAAAGTAGAGGGACCTGTTTGCAACATAGAGGTGTGCAAAACTACACAATAACACAGAGCACACACACACACACACACACACACACACCACACACACACACACACACACACACACACATCCTTCTGATGAGACTAAAAACCAACATCCCGAGTGTAAATGCATGCAAAATGCCTTAAGCGAACATTATAAGCAGTTGCTTTTTTTTTTTTTTTAAGGATAATGAATAATCACCCATTTGCTTTTTTACATCCTGTCCCTGTATGTATGCAGTTTTGTCAAATTTGTCATCCGTTCCCATCAACACACAATAGCCTACTGTTACAAAAAGTGAAACAAGCCCCCTACAATAGCAGATCAAAAATACATCTGAAGGGAGTGGAATCACTATGACATTTTGCATGGCCAGAAAACCAAGCCCTGTATGTGTGTGCTTGGCTGCTGTCCAATACACCAGTATAGAGATTGTTGTATACCATGTAACTGCAGAACCATGTTACTATGACGTTTTGACAATCAACTGATTTTCCAAGATGCAAAAGGTTCACTATTCCATGATTTGCTAAGAAATCAGGCTTTATGACGCAAGTGCCGTGGTTTGTTATTTTTCAACTTGTTCTACTTTTAGACACCACGTGGGAATAAAAGATTAAATTTCACTAGCCTAGCCAATGCCACAGGCAAAACCAATAGTCAATTTTGCTGTTTTGCATAGATCTATATCCAAAATAGTACCTTTTCTAGCCCCATCCTGGCCTGCTACCGTAATTTGTGTTTACTCCACATCTTTGCTTGTGAATGTGTCAGGTTTGTCAGTGGTTTCACTTTCTGCCATATTTGTTTTGAAAGAGGTGCCACGCATGCGTTGTAGACCGTAAGGGGAGACAAGGCATAGTATCTGAACGATAGCAGACTACGTGAGGGAGATGAATTGAGTCCCTGAAGATAGCAGACAGTGTTTTTCGATTTTGCAGGGGTTTTGTTTAAAAAAAAGTGGGATTTCAATTCACTCTCTCTGCCCCAATGTTCCTGATTGAGAGCGTTCGTCACACAACAGTTTTGCACGAACGTTCCCCATCGGGAATCTGAGGTTTAGACAACTTTCAATTTAGAGACTAGCACCATAATGCTAATAATAGCATTCCGGGCCTCGTTCTCTGTCGAAAGCAACCAATCAGAACATAGGCCTGTCTTCATGTTTCGGTCGTGACCTCTGACCCACTGCATTTCGTTACTGACAGTGTCAAAAATGGCGTCCGATGCTTCACCTTAGCAACAACAAAAGACAAGGAAGACAACGTTTCGGTCTTATTAAAGTTATTGAAATGTATCTGACTGAATGTTCTGACATTAATGATGGGAGTGATGATAATAATTAAAGTTTTCTGATGAGAGAGAGAGGGAGGGAGGTGTGGAATCTGCCAAATCCCACTCACTGCACAGCCAAGAGGAGGGGACGGAGGTGGGTGAAGCAGTCAAGGGTCAATCAAAAGTGAGCAGTTGGATGCAACAGATATGAAAGGGGATAAGTTTTTACAGTTCATGCTTGGGACTGGCATTGCGATTTTAATCATTTTCCTTGTGTTCCACCCAGTTCTGGATCACCTAGCCTCCACAGGCCACAAGAATGCCACACCTTTCATTTCAGTTTCCTGAATTATATGTGCACAATACCACATCCTAGTACCTATCATTTTCATCTAAAATGAACTTCAATTATTGTTTGTGATGTTGTTGTTTTTTAGCATTGGAAGACTTGTTTTACCTCCTTGTGGTTCCTGGGCTACAGTCTAAAAGTTGTGAGTTTTCGGAACAAAAACTAGGGATACTTTTTAAGTACCTCTACTAGCTAAGTAGGGGCAGGATACCTAAGTGATCAGAGCACTTGCTTTCCCCAAATCAAAGTTAAGCAGCATCGAGCGTGGTTACCAGTTGGGTGGGTGACCGTTTGCACACCTTGGCTTCAGTACAGTCCCCCCAGTTCACCTAGCTGTAAATGGGTACCTGCCCTCTTCAGGGTCAGGGAAGGTAAAGCAGCGAGGGAGAAGAGATGGGCACCACCCTCAATATGCTGGCCCCTAGAGAAGCTGAGGTCTCTGATGACTACCTACGTTATGGGACACCTTTACCTTTTTTCTTTTTTATTTACCTACTAGCTAAACTATTAAAGTATGAAACTTTATACTTTGAGCCGCTGCTGTAGTCTAGTGGTTAGGCATTGGACTCGTAATCTAAAGGTTGCGGTTCGATCCCAGCTTTCGGCTATGGCGTTTGTGCCCTTGGAAAAGGCACTTTACGGCTATTTTCTCACCCCACCCAGGTGTAAAAGGGGTACCAACCTTGTGTTGGGGGTTAACCCTGCGATAGACTGGCGTCCTATCCAGGGGGGAGTCTATGACTCTCAGTCGCTTAACGCCACAGAAACCGGGATAAGCACCGGCCTGATGAGCCTTAGGCTCGGGACAGACTTTAACTTTAACTTTATACTTTGACACCAATTTACTCAGTGTATTATTAAATAATTCCCAGAATTTCATTCCCTAACTTAATAACTTTTTTGGTGAGTTTTTTCCTAACCAGTACAAATGGCCAGGACATGGTGAATGGCAGGAGAGAAAACTGTCAAAGCCGAGTGAGTAAATGAAATCACATTTCCATACTTTCCAATTTTTTCCAAATAGGAAGGAGCACAGGAGCACAGGTCTGTGTATACCACAGGGAACTGGAGGTAAAAAAAACAACAACACACGTGATCATTCCATTTCCCTCAAAATAAAAGAATAAAATAAATACACACTTGTATACATATGCACATGTGTGCATGCTCACATACACAAATAACATGCATTCAATACCAACATGATCAACATCTTGGAGAGACTTTATGCCATCAAAGCAGAAAACAAGGAAAGCCCTTCCATTCAGGGCATAAACCAATCCATACAAAAAAATATAAATCAAAATCAATCATTAATAATAAACAAACAAATATTACATAACATAATACAGATAGTGACAACACAGACCAATAAGTGAAAAAAAATAAGAGAGTAAGAGGGGAGAGAGAGAGAGAGAGAGAGGAGAGAGAGAGAGAGAGAGAGAGAGAGAGAGAGAGAGAGAGAGAGAGAGAGAGAGAGAGAGAGAGAGAGAGAGAGAGAGAGAGAGGGAGAGAGAGAGAGTCAAATTCTTTTATTTGAAGATAACGCATAAACACTCATGTGCATTTTTACATCCAATCCACACCCTTATTAGGGATATTATCATAATACAAAACAAGACAACAACAAGCATAAAAAAGCAACAACAACAAAATAATACCCACTAACTAAAAACTTATCAAAAACAACAGCAAGGGCAAAAAGGGCAAAAAGTGCCAACTCCACTCCCCCAAAAATCCTTCAGATGACACTATAAACCAAGGCCCCATGTGCAAACACACGCAGAACATCTTGCGCACATGTCAAATTCTGTTCCGGTTTTCGTAAGAGTAGGCCATTGTGTACCAGTGGGAACAGATGACAAGATTTACAAAACTGCATACACATGGGGACTGGATGTAAAAAAGCACATCAGTGCTTGTTCCATTATCCTCAATATAAAAGAATCAAATGATTTTTTTTTAATAGATAAAATAAAAACACACACACACACACACACACACACACACACACACACACACACACACACACACACACACACACACACACATTGATAAAACAGCAGCAAATCATTCTTGCTGTTCAACAGTCTTACATGTTTCTCTTTCTCTTCATGAGGAATATGCATTACTTCAAAATGTTTGCTGGAAACATGTAAATAAATAAATAAATAAATAAATAAATAAAATAAATAAATAAATTTAAAAAAAAAAAAAAAAAGAAACAGGAAGAGGCTGGATATCCCCAGTATAATTGTTCATTTCTAGATTTTGATAACATTCCTTGTACTCGGTACAGCCGTTGAAAATCTTGTACCAGGAAAATTGTTTCTTTAATCCACAGACTGAAATAAAATGCCTTTTAAGTAAAATTTGCAGAAAACATCAAATTAAGCGAAGAAAAACTTTCAAATATTCATGAATATTATGTATCACTGGGAAGGTTTAAAAAAGTTCCTACCACCATTTCAAAATAAGTCTATGTATGAAGTTCTTACGAATCCAAAGTTATTGTGCGAGATAGCATTATCTCTGATGCAGTCCCCAGTAACTTCATTTTTGTCAAATATGACCATGCACCTGCCACAGCTTTGATATCAGATTGACTGGCAAATGTTCAGGTTCTGCTTTAGCATAGTTTTTAGTTGTTCTGAGGTTTTGTTCTTTTTTTGCATTTCTTTGCCTTGTTTTTTGCAACTTATTGTTTGTATTGTTTGAAACCAGTATTTTGATACACACATTTTTTTTTAAACACCAAACCGCATCTCCTTACTTTTTAGTTCTCTTCTCTCATCACATCCCCCCTGCCCCTCTTATCTAATATCACATTCAGTGAACAAACATTAAATCGAAGACACACACATTCACACAAAGATGCACATGCGCTCACAACTTCACACACATATTCAGTCCAGTTGGTATCTTTCTATGACTGATCATTCTCTTTTAAAGGCAATCATTTATGACTTGTTCGGTACACCTCTCCAATTGCCCTTGTTATTTTTTCCCCACTTTGCGCTCATGTCTACATTATCTACATTCTTTTGTGTAAACATATCCCAAGTTCTAACCTTTCTGCAAGTTATAGTTCCATTCCTAAGTAACTGCTGAGTTCTGTTCTACTTGCTATTATTGACTGGTTGCAGATTATGAAAGTGTTCTCAATCGTTGTCCTCTATAGCCCAAGATCACACTAATTACTAAGTTGTTTTCTCCCTCAGTACTCCTTAGCAGTTTGTTTCATAGCCTATTATATTGGCAACACACACACACACACACACACACACACACACACACACACACACACACACACACACACACCCCAACACACACACACAAAGGTGTGCAGGCGCTCACAATTTCATACTCATACTCATCAATCACTCCCTCTCTCTCTCTCTCTCTCTCTCTCTCTCTCTCTCTCTCTCTCTCTCTCTCTCTCTCTCTCTCTCTCTCTCTCTCTCTCTCTTTTTACATTACCTTAATATTGTATCTCTGTGTTATTTCTTGCCTGTTGTTTGATACTTGGTATGGTTCCTTACTTTTGGTATTTGGATCATTATAATTGTTGTTGTGTAGTTGTGGCTATTATTTTTTTTTTTATCTTAATGTTATCCCTGAAAAGGGCGGGGACTGGATGTAAAAAAGCACACGAGTGCTTATCTACTATCCTCGAATAAAAGAATTTTTTTGTCTCTCTAACACACACACACACACACACACACACACACACACACACACACACACACACACACACACTCACATACATACATACATACACACACACACACACACACACACACACACACACACACACACACACACACCACACACCACTCATACTCACACACACTCTCACTCACTCACTCACTCACTCACTCACACACTCACACACACCACACAACACACACACACACACACACACACACACACACACACACACACACACACACACCACACATTTTACCCTCAATAAAGATCATTTTGACTTGACTTGACTTGACTTGACTTGACTTGACTTGACTTGACTTGACATGACATAAGATTCAAGATTTAATTTGCCTTTGGCCCCTCTTGGAGCATTGAGGATTTCAGAAAACAAAATCAACTGTAACATATATAATTTGCATTATTAGAATACGTTCATACACAGAATTTCTCAGAAATAAAAATATACTCAACCTTTTCATTACACACACACTATTATATATATATAAATATATATATATATAATATATATATATATATATATATATATATATATATAACACAAAACTCTTTTTTAAAGGAACTAATCTGATTGATGAGAGAGAGAGAGAGAGAGCAGGAAGAAGACGAGAGGAGAGAGAGAAGAAGACAGAGAGACAGAACAGACAGACAGAAACAGAATCAGAAGCAGACATCGATCACAGACAGATCAGAAATCGAGACAATCAAACTCAATTCTTTATTTCAAGATGTGATGAGCACTCATGTCTTTAATAATCTATCCCCACTTGAAATACATCATGATAATGAGAAATAAATAAAAACAATACAGACACATCATAATAATAAAATTAGCCCAATACTCCAGAATACATTCACACAGAAAAATACAAAACAAAACAACAACAAAAAACCAAACTAAAGAACACAACAAAAGAAACCAAACCAAACCAAACAAACACAAACAACAAAAACAAAAAACAAACAAAAAGTAAAGGAGATTAGGAAAGGATTCTTCAGATAAGACTATAAACCAAGGCCCCATGTGCAAACACATGCACAACATCTTGCACACACGTTAAATCCTGTTCCGCTTTTCGTAAGAGTAGGCCACTGTGTGCCTGTGGGAACACATGACAAGATTTACCAAACTGCATTCACACCGGGATTGGATTAAAAAAGCACAGGAGTGCTTATTCCACTTTTCTGATATAAAAGAATAAATAAATAAAAATAAAACAAATAAGCACACACACACACTTATACGATCTGGAAAAAAATTGACTTGACTTGCTAGATTTCACACACACACACACACACACACACACACACACACACACACACACACACACACACACTGAAACAGACAGACAGACAGACAGAGAGTTCAACATATAACTATGATAAGTTTTTGCATGAGTTC
>CM060324.1:26574287-26579287 GCA_030674155.1 Stramonita haemastoma | reverse complement strand
AGAAACATTTGACATGTTACCCTCTGGGATACAGGTTATTTCAGGAGTGAGAGGTGTATCAACAGTGCATTTTCCTCTCTTTGCGCCCTATATTTAGGTTTTGGGGGTAGGGATGTTCACGCTGCGATTATTGCACAAAATCTGGCTTAACTTCTCATAATTTTATTGTGAATAGCATCTAGTATAATTTTCACGATTATATAGGCACAGTTTTTTGCTGACCTATTTAAAACAAAACTACAGTGATGACTTTAATGCGCGGCTGTCCGAACCGCACGCAGCTGAAATCTGTCTTACCACTCAACCACAGCCGAGCGCTGTTCCGTTTCTCTCACTGTCAGTTGAGCGGCACTTTCTCATCTCACGCCTTGTGTGTCCGGTGCCAGAAATGTATCCAACTATCAGTATGTTCCACAAAGTATGCACAAATAAGTCTAGATCAAGATGTTATTATTGATCAGAGAATGTCTGTAACACACAGTAAGTACTGCAACAGCCATAAGTATCATTAACGAAGAGGATGTGTTAACCACAGCGATTTGAGTCTATGATTTTTTTTAGTTTCTTTTTTTTTTTTCCTCAAGAAATTACACATAATATGCAGATCAGTCACGCCTGTGTGCACGCGTATAACACACACACACACACACACACACACACACACACACACACACACACACACACCACAGCACATTCAAGTGACACACGATAACATACATCTAAAAATAGAACAAGGCGTGGTCATAATTCGTTGTTCTTTTCAGTTCCGCGTCCTCCACCACAAACGTTGGGGATAAGGCAAACTGTTGAGTAGTACTTTTAGTATCCATTTTAACCATCATGTTTGAGGTCATTTTATTTATTTTTATTTTTATTTTATTTTTTTATATCGAGGATAATGGAATAAGCACTCATGTGCTTTTTTCATCCAGTCCCCGTGTGTATGCAGTTGTGTAAATATTTTCATCTGTTCCCACCCGCACACAATGGCCTACTCTTACGAAAAGCGGAACATGATTTAACGTGTGCGTAAGACGTTCTGGGTACGTTCGCACACGGGGCCTCGGTTTACAGTCTCATCCAAAGACTTTTGAGGAGAGTGGAGTCACTGGCAAGTGTGCAGTCTCTCACTGAAAGTGTATTTCATCTTCCCCATGTGACGTTTCCTGTAGAAAATGAACATTTCAACATGGCAGATGAACATCCAGTGACCTTCAAAAGTACATTTAAGCGCAAAAGAAAAACTTCCAGGGGTGGGAGAACTTGTATAATTCATTTCCAAAATAACAGAAAAGACTGTAACTCCACTAACTGAAGAAAGCACAAAAGAACTATTTAAAAGTCTCTTCACTTGAGACGTTCTTCAGATGTGGCCTGTCATAGACTAGATGAGATTTGTAATTGTATTCCAGGAGACCTTGACTTTACACGCCATGGTTATCACAGAAGCTGTTATGCACAGTTTACAAGTGTGAAATTTGCCAGGAAAAGAAAGCGTGAGACAGGTAGTGAAGAGCTTGCAGGACCATCAAAACCTAAAGGACTGTCGCTACTTCAGGCCCATTGCTTCCAAAAGACAGTTGCATTTTTTGCAAGAAGAAATTTAAAAAGAAAGTTTCAAAAGGGGTTCCATGTTTTGGAAAACTTGGAAAATGTATCACCAAGACAGCAGAACAGTCTATACAGGATGCAGCCAAAACTAAACAAGATGACATTTTCACTCATTATCAAGATACAGATCTTGTAGTGCGTGAAGCTCACTATCACGAAGGTTGTAGAAAAGACTATCTGAGATGTGAAGACAGGCATGCTGAAACATCAACAGACCAGAAAACTACTGAGCAGCTACAGGCATAGGAGAGGGCATTTGAGTACATATGCAAGTATGATGAAAATGCAATAATCAGAGGTTCACAGGTGGAGAGAATGACCATGCTAGGTGAGAAGTACTGTGAATACATGCAACAACATTCTCCTGACTTCTACAACCCAGGATACAAGACTTACAAACTGAAAGAAAAAAATAATGAGACATTTTGGCTTCAGAATTCAATTCTGGGCTCCGAACCACCGCAGTGATCTTGTTTATTGTGATGAACTTGCCCAGGGTCAGGCAGTTGAGACAGCTTTTGTGTCAACAGCTTCAGAAGAAAGACGTCTTGAGGAATCTGCATATGTTCTTCGCCGATACATTATGGATGCTTTCAGGGCAACACCTGATATGCCATGGCCTCCTGCAGAATTTCTTCATTCTGATGCTGTTAAACCTCCAGATATTTTCACAGACTTTCTAAAAACACTGCTATCTGGAAAGAGTAGTTCTATGGAGCAACCCAAAACCACCAGATTGGCATCCTTAATTGCCCAGGACATATGCTAATCTGTGACAGGAGGGAAGTGGAAAATGCCTAAACATGTTTTGCTTGGAATGTCTGTCAGACATGTAACTGGCAGCTCTGAAATCATAAGTCTGTTGAATAGGTTTGGTCATGTTGCTGGATACAAAACCATTGTGCGACTTGAGACTGCTATGGCCAATTCTGTACTTCAGTGCGCAAGTCTTCTTCCTTCAACAGTGAGTTTGACAGAGAACAAGGTTATCCGTTTTTGCTGGGATAACTTTGACCTGAACGAAGAAACTCCACCAGGAGCCAACACCACCCACTCCACTCATGGCATTGTCATTCAAGAGGTTACTGGGGACACAATGCCTGACACTTTTCTGTCTCAGACAGAACCTCCTCATTATCAGGACCGCCAATGCTCAGTGCAGTATGAGCCACATGATGTTCCTCCATGCTTTGCAAAAGTAAAGGCAGAACCTAAGTTGCATGTTGTGGAAACTCATTTCTCAAACACAGAGGCAGTCTACAAAGCTCAACTTGCTGATTTTTGGTGTGTTTTTTTTCTCCAGATTCTAGGCCACAAATGGAAGTCAACTTGTCCCTGGATGGGGAGGGTGGGTATCACTCACAGGAGAAGGGACAGAAAAGAAGCAGTCTACTGTGGACTATATGGCACCCATCCACCACCCTGTCACTGAACATAATAATAATAATAATAATAATAATAATAATAATAATAATAATAATAATAATAATAATAATACATGGAACTTGTATAGCGCTATATCTTGTAAAAACAAATCAAAGCGCTTGCATTCGACCTACACAACACACAAGCAATCAACAGCAATTTACAGTTTTAACAAATTCGAATGTACACTCACTCGCATGCACACACACACACACACACACACAACCACACACACACACACACACACACACACACACACACACACACACACACGCGCGCGCGCGCGCGCGCACGCACGCACGCACGCAGCATGCGCGCGCACACACACACCTATAAACGTTATACACTTTGGCAGGTAGATGTTGAAGGCAGGACAGGATTGTACGGCGTTTTCATTTCAATTTTCTGTTTTGTTTTTAAAATATGGGACAGGCGTTCCTTGTGCAGTGGTGACATTAACATATGTTGATAGCCTGTTTAATACCCTTTATTTTGGTACCAAATTTGATATGAATGTGTCAGAATATATTTTATATAAATAATGTAAATTAACCTCACCCCCTAAATATTTGCCTTCTGAAGGGTTACCATATTAAATTGCTTGTATATCCTGAAATAACCTGGTTACATGAGGGTAACATATACCATAAAACGTTAAAATAAACAAAGTTTCAGAAAAATGCACCCATAAATCCCCCCCAGGGGGGGGGAGGGGGGTCTACGGAGGGACCAAGGTCTATAATAGTGTGGTATTGTCGCTAAGTCACTTCGTGGGGTTGGAGAAGTCTTTTTGTTGAAGGCAGCAGATCGTGAATGTACACATATAATATGTGGCTGCTTCTGCATAGCTTGTCATGTCATGGGAATTTACATCAGTCCGTAGGTCTAGTTGTCTCAGGCCTCACAGCTGGCGGCTTGGCTGGATGGTTTCCTGGGAAACGGATGTTGAGGGCAAGAATTCTGTTACACTGAGGACTGGGGTGGATTCCATTGGATCTTCATATCCAGTCCCCGTGTGTATGCAGTTTTGTAAATCTTGTCATCTGTTCTCACCGGCATTCAATGGCCTACTCTTACGAAAAACGGAACAGGTTTTAACCTGTGCGAAAGATGTTCTGCGTGCTGTCGCACACGGGGCCTCTGTTTACAGTCTCATCCGAAAGACTTTTGGGGAGAGTGGAGTCAGCGCTGATGTTAACTCCAGGGGAAAATTCCCCTCGAACGGAATCGAACTGAACTGCCAGCGCAATGTTCTGACCACTAGGCTATCCCGTCTCCCTGACCACACACTGGTGATGAAGGAGGGGTTGTTGTCAATAAGTACGTACGTGTGTGTGTGTGTGTGTGTGTGTGTGTGTGTGTGTGTTTTGTGTGTGTGTGTGTGTGTGTGCGTGTGTGTGTGTGTGTGTGAGATATTATTTGAAGTTATCTTGGAATGTGATTTTTATTTTTATTTTTTATTTTATCATTTTATATCAAGGATAATGGAATAAGCACTCGTGTGCTTTTTTCAGCCAGTTCCGTGTGTATGCAGTTTTGTAAATATTGACATCTGTTCCCCGGCACACAATGACCTACTCTTACGAAAAGCGTAATGTTCTGCGTGCGTTCGCACACGGGGCTTCGGTTTATAGTCTCATCCCAAAGACTTTTGGGGAGAGTGGAGTCAGCACTGATGACTCCTGGGGAAAAATCTCCGAACGGGAATCGAACTCGGGTCGTCAAATTGCGAGGGCAATGTTTGAACCAATAATTATGTAATGTAGCTAGCTATCTTGTGTCTTTTAAGATTATGATTCGTATTCATGTGTCTGTCAGTATTGTAATGGTCCTTCATGGGATGATTAAAGTACTTTTGACTTGACTTGACCAACAGAAAACGAGGGAGATTTTCGAAGGCTATCGATGCTAGTGGATTGATGTGGAACCTGACGTATGCAAAACCACGATTGTGGCTTGGAAGG
>CM060324.1:26564287-26571787 GCA_030674155.1 Stramonita haemastoma | reverse complement strand
TCTTCCCCATGTGTTGTTGTGTGTGTGTGTGTGTTTGTGTGTGTGTGTGTGTGGTGTGTGTGTGTGTGTGTGTGGGGTGCGGTCCTGTGTGTGTGTGTGTGTGTGTGTGTGTGTGTGTGGTGTGTGTGTGTGTGTGTGTGTGTTTATAACTTATTTTATTCTTTTATTTTGAGGATAATGGAAGAAGCACTCATGTTTTTTTTTATTGATATTTTTCACATCCAATCTCCGTGTGTATACCGGCTCACAATGGCCTTCTCTTTTGAAAAGCGGAACAAGATTTAACGTGTGCGCAAGATGTTCTGCTGCGTTCGCACTGGGGCCTCGGTTTATACTAAGCTATAGGCCTAGCCTAGTCTCGTCGAAGTTTTGGCGAGAGAAGAGTCCACATAGATCCCTGTGGATCGGTGTAGTTTAGAGGTAGGCTAACGTGCCTGTCTAGGAAGCGAAAAGTCCGGGTCGGTGTGTTGCGGTGGTTCGAATCCCGTTTGGGCCCAAAACTTTTCCCCTATCCATTACTGGCATTAGACCATGAGTGGTGGTCTGGGTGCTAGTCTTTCGGATGAGTCGATAACTGAGGCCCGTGTGTTACACATCATTAAACAGCGCACTTAAAAGAACCCATGGCAACAATAGGTTGTCCCGGCAAAATTCTGTAGAAAAAGCCACTCTGACAGGGAAACAAATCAGTTGCTAAAGGAAAAAGCAAAAAAGGGTGACGCTGCAATAGTGGCGACGCGCCTCTCCCCGGGGAGAGCAGCCCGAATGTCACGCACAGAAATCTGCTGTGACATTGTGGTATAAAATAAAAATTAAAATTAAGTTAAATAAAATAAGATAATTGAGCGCGCGTGCGCGCGCAACACACACACACACACACACACACACACACACACACACACACACACACACACACACACACACACACACACACACGACACACACACACACACACACACACACACACACACACACACACACACACACACCACACACACACAGAGTGTTTCTTAATTATACAAAAAGTTCTTAACCAAAATGTGCCTGGAAGATTACCAGATTACCACAAGTTTCAAAATGAACCAGCACATAGTATGATCTATAATAGACACAACCATTACTATTTTGCATTTCCAAGACCCAGAAGTGACCTATAAACAATACTTTTCTACTTTTTCTTAATATATAACCTGTAGCCTACAATAATATTAATATATATATCAATGGAACCTTTTGTATTCAAGCAGTACTTATGGAATAAATCCCCCTCCCCCCCCCCCCACACACCCACGCACAGACATACGCACGCGCATGCACGTACACACAAAACACACACAACACACACACACACACACACACAACACACACACACACACAGATACACACACACACACACACACACACACACACACACACACACAACACACACAGATACACAAGCGCGCACACACACACATACACGCACACACACTGTATAACTGTAACTATCACCAATCGAAGTTTTGTAGAAAATATCGTAGATTCATCTCTCTGTCTCCTTAACTATGGTCGAATCAACCAGGATTCCCAATATTTCAAATCAAAGGGCTAGTGCCATTGATCTCTCCTTCATTTCCCCCCATTCTAGCTCCTCATTGTACATGGGAAACGCTGAACAATACATTGCGAAGTGACCATGTGCTAATTTTTATAACTCTTATATGGTAAATCAGTGCAAACTGACAAAGTAAAGGATACCATTCCAAAATATAACGATAATAATGCTGATTGGATCAAGTTTTTACCCCTATCAAGAGCGGAAGACACCAACTCTTTAACAGATGAGAATATTAACAAATTTGATTTTAAACTTACCGACACCATGTTAAAGGCTGCAGATAATTCTATCTGTAAACTGCCCTCTGTAAAATCTGATAAACATAAAGGTAATATATGGTGGAACGCTGCCTGCCAGAAAGCTGTGGATGAAAAGAAACTAATGTTTAAAACCTAATTAAAAAGCAAATGATTAGAAAATTACCTTATGTTGAAGAGAGCTAACAAAGAGGCTGATAGTCATCCAACAGGGAAAAGGGATTTCTGGTCCAGTCTATGTAGAAAAGAAGTCAGTTCTGACAGAGATCTACAGGAGCTGTGGAAAAGGGTTAACCACATGAAACATGGTGTAAATTAACCTCTTTATCAAATCAAGACAAATGGAAAAGATTTCCCTACTAATTTAGACAAGGGATAAGCTTTTGTTGACATGTGTATCAAGCAATGAAGAGTTACTTTCTTCAACTTCAACTCGAGTGGCTACCAGGCCAGAAGAAATACAAACAGATCTAAAAAGATCTAGATCTATACACAGATCCTGTCCCTGATAATACATTGCAAATTATATTTATGAATGCAAAAATCACACTACCAGAACTAAAAACAAGGTGGTATACAGTCTCTAACTAAGCAATAAGAGGACATCAGTCGGAATGGATGCTATGTCAAAATGAAATGTTAAAGCGTTTGCCAGAAAATTCGGTTTTTGTGTGGAAAGAAAAAATTGAATTTATTTTAGAAGTACTGGGCTGAGGGCAAACTCCCCCTAATCTGGAAACAGTCAATCATTGTCTCTATAGATCTGTATGTGGATCGGTGGTCTAGGTGGTAACGCGCTTTGCCTAGAAAGCAAAAAGTCCGGTGGTTCGTACCCTGTTTGGACCCAAAACTTTTTCCCCATCCATTAGACCCTGAGTGGTGGTCTGGGAGCTAGTCTTTTGGATGAGGCGATAAACCGAGGTCCCGTGTGTTACACACTTTTTAGCGCACGTAAAAGAACCTACGGCAACAAGGGGGTTGACCCTGGCAAAATTCTGTAGAAAAAAAGCCACTCTGATAGGGAAACAAATACAATTGCATGCAGAAAAAAGAAAAAAAATGGGTAGGCACTGCACATGAGGCGACGCGCTTTCCCGGGGAAAGCAGCCCGAATTTCAAGCAGAGAAATCTGCTGTGACATAAAGTGGTACAAATACAAATACAAATATTAAAACAAGGAAAATCCAAAGAAGATATCAAAAGCTATAGACCCATTGCACTGACTTCAAACACGGGAAAACTTATGGAAAAGATCATTTTTAACAGACTAGAACATTTCTCCGATAAAAATAAAATAAAACCAATTAATCAGGCACGTTTTTGAAAAGGCGATCTGTAGTTGATCATCTAGATAAAGTTAACTACGCACATTAAACATCAATTTGCACACGGGAAGAATGTTCTTGCTACATTTTTTATATTAGTAAAGCCTAGAATCAGGTCTGGCATACTAGATTGCTATACAAACTTATATATTTCGATCTATCTGGTTACTTCTACTCGTATTTTGCAAATTTCTCAGTTGTAAAAATAAAAAGTAAAAGGAGTAAAAAGACACACGTATTCTACCCAGAGATATCTTACTATGGGTATACCTCAAGGTTCTATCATTCCTCCTTATCTCTTTAATATATATTATTGCTTTATGATCTTCCTAAATGACTGACCCATAACGTTGTTCTTGTTCAATATGCAGATGATCGTTGCATGTAGATGACAACAACGATGAAGAAGATAACACCAAAAAGACAATTAAAAAAAATTATATTAGAAAAATATATCATTGTGAACTAAATAAGCTTAGCGCTTATATGGTTGAAAATGGATTAGTGTTGTCACCGACTAAAACTTGACATTGTAATAATGGAATTGATCCATAATCCCTTCCTATTTTCAAAATTAATGATGTGTGCGTTGAATAGAAATGTTTCGTAGTTTTTTTAGGAGTATATCTTACATCAAAACTAACATGGAATCGTCATATTGACTATTTGTTAGATAAAGCAAGGAAAATTTGAATTTCATAAAAGGTTTAAGGAAGCAGCGATGGGCACAAAATACAGCACTTCTAAAACTAAACACCTATCATTAGCGCTCTTGCTCTATACTGACGTATGGGCAAGAAGTGTACTTTAGTGCTCCAAAATATTTACTAAAGAAACTTCAATGCTTAGATTGTAAAGCTTTCCGTCCTGCCTTGGATAATGGGTATACCCTCTTACCCTTCATCTTTAGGTACATATAAACAGAAATGGGAATTTTACCTCTAGATGAATATTGTGAGCTAACAGTAGCAAAGTATGTCATAAGAAGCTCAGCTGTTGAAAAGATATTCAAAATGAGATCAATCTAAGATCCGACAATCACTTTCCGAACAGAGCTAAAACAATTTCTTCTCTTATTTCTATCCGTCCTTTCACTTCCGCAATTTTTGACAAATCTGAAATTAATCCAAAAGAGATTAGATCTAAACAGTTTATGCCTCATTTGTGGATGGGATAGCTCAGTGGTCAGAGCGCTGGCTTTCCCCCAGCCAATGTTAAGCAGCGTCGAGCTTACCAAATGGATGCTGACCGTTTGCGTGCCTTGGCTTCAGTACAGTCCCACAGTTCACCCAGCTGTAAATGGGTACCTACCCTCAGGGTCAGGGAAGATAAAGCAGGGAGGGAGAGATGGCCCCGCCCTCAACATGCTGGCCCCTAGAGAAGCTGAGGTCTCTGACACCTTGCTTCCCCACGACCAAACAGGTTACGGGACACCTTTACCTTTTTACTTATGCCTCATTTATCTCCCTAACCATCATGGGAACTTCAAAGAGCTAATTTTGACATTGATCACTCTAGCTTTAAAAAGGAGAAAGGAAGTGATATTATTAGCACCTTTGTGAAAGATCATATAATCACTAAAATCCTTCACATCTTAAAATCTATACGGATGGATCCCTTCTCAAGAGCAATGAGGGAGGAGCAGCCTTTATTATTCCGTCTTTAAAGGTTGAAAAAATATACCACATTGGGAGGAATCACCCAATCTTTACGGCACAGTCGACTGCTATTTTAATGGCTTGAAATTATTTACTTGATTTTCCTAGGACCATACATCAGGTTCTTTTTTGTGATCAGTGATGATTTAAAGATGATTCAAAGTCACCTTTTCATTCTCAAAAGAATTCAGGGCCGTCGTTACACAAGGTCTTATTAATGAAATAAATCATTATGTACACTTTCTAATGTTACGAGGTACTGGCATCACTTTTTGTTGGGTGCCATCGCATTACAATATATATTATAATGAAAAAGTTGACAAAGCTGCAACGGCAAAATATTCACATCGTGCCTGTATTATGGATACCTATTTCTCTACATGAAGGTTACAGCTTGATTGAAAGTGCCTGCTGGAAACACGCAAGGAAAAAACAGGTAGACGCTGGATGTTGTCCCTATAGTTCTTCTACCTTGTCTGAGCTTACTCGTGTTCTTTCTTCTCATTTTGGAGTAGATAATTCTCAAGTGTGGTCAACTATTTGTCTCATTAATAGACTTAAGTTAAAGGCATTCCGGACAAAATTTGTGAGAAACATATATATACAGTGTATGCAGCGAACAATATCTAACATTCATAATATATATATATATATCCTTTTTAATTTTGAGTGTCTGACTTTAAAAACAATTTGAATATCTGCCTGCCATTCATACCAACTCTTTGAACAAGGTTCTAAGCACTGTAGAAATTGGGTTTGCATTGATGGGGTGCCTCATTGCTAATTTCCTGTAGTGTAGTTAGTGCTTATTCCATTATCCCCGAAATAAAAGAATAGAAAACACAGCCACACACACACACACACACCACACACACACACACACACACACACACACACACACACACACACACACACACATAACACACACACACACGCACACCGCGCGCGCGCGCGCGAGCGCGCACGCATACATAACTCCAAATAATAGAATAGTCTAGAACACACATACACGCACACACACGCGCACGCGCGCACGCACACATACGCTTATGCACGCACACATATTCTATTACAGCACACTTATGCACACACGGTGGCAGGATGGTTATGACGTTCGCCTGCCAATATGTAAACCGTGAGTTTCTGGGTTCGTACCCAGCCTCGCCCTTTCTTCCTAGTTTGACGAAAAAATCGAACTGAATGTCAAAGTCATTCGTATGAGACTATAAACCGAGGAGGCCCCGTGTGCGAACGCACGCAGAACATCTTGCGCACACGTTAAAACCCCGTTCCGCCTTTCGAAAGAGCAGGCCATCGTGTGCCGGTAGGAGCGTCTTCTTCTTTCTCATGACCGGAACGGTCGTGGAGGAGACATGAGAGAGGATTCTGCAGCCAGCCGTCGCCATCCAGCCCTGTCCTCCGCCTTCCGAATGAGTGTTGGACTGTCCAGGCGGGTCCACTCCTTGATGTTATCCATCCAGCTTTTGGTTTGTCTGCCTAGGCGTCTGCCACCTTCTAGCGTTCCTTGTAGGACTGTCTTGAGGAGGGTGTTGTGGCGTGTAACATGGCCGAACCATGCCAGCTTCCTTTTCTTGACAGTGGCTAGTAGGGGTTCCTGAGGACCAGCCATCAGTGCGACTTGACTTCGCACATAGGTGTTTTTTTTCCGATCCTTCCAGGAAATTCCAAGCAGTTGCCTGAAGCATTTTGTCTCGAACGTCTGGATCCGCGCGGTCATTGTCCAACTTTCGAAGCCGTAGAGCAAGATGGAGATGACCAGGGATCTGAACAATTTGACCTTTATTTTGAAGCTGATGTTGTTGCTTCTTTACATCTTGTTCAGTTTTGCCATAGCTGATGTTGCCATGGCTAGCCTGGTCTTGATCTCTGTGGTAGAGCGTCCATCTTTCGTGAGGGTAGCGCCAAGATATTTGAAAGCGTCTGCTTCTTCCAGTTGCTGGCCGTTCATGTAGATCTGTGCTGTGGTGTCGTTTGCACTGTTGACCATTACTTTACTCTTTTCTGTGCTGACGTCCATCCCATATGCGCCTGCTCTGTCTACCAGTCTGTTGGTAAGGTCTTGGAGTTCCTTGTTGCTGCCTCCCATGAGATCAATATCGTCAGCGAAGCGCAGATTGTTAATGGGTCGCCCTCCTATTGAGATGGTAGAATGGAAGTCGTAAAGTGTTTCCCTCATGATGTTCTCCAGGAATAGATTAAAGAGGGTTGGAGAGAGCAAGCAGCCCTGACGGACGCCGACTGTGGTCTTGAAGTAGTCTCCGACTTGGCCGTTGAGGAGGACTGCACTGCTGGAGGTGTTGTACCGCGCTTCTATGATCTGGAGGAGACCCTTCTCAATGCCGAACTTCCTGAGGACTTGCCAAAGGCCTGCATACGACACTGTCAGGTAGGAGCGTATGACAAAATTAAAAAAAAAAACCAGCATGCACACAGGTGTCGTGTTTAGACACCATCCCTGAGGAAAAATCGGGGAGTTGGAGTGCCAGGGCGGCTCGGGGCTGTAGGCTATTTGGCAACGTTCTGGTGGCTCCTGCGACGGTACTGGAACCATTCGTATTGGTCATTGCCTTTCCAATGGATCATTCCAGTGGCGTGGAGAGGGGGGTCTGCTGCATGGGTAACAGCTTGCCCTCCATACTTAC